>JAKUBH010000008.1:20119-526222 GCA_030563205.1 Sugiyamaella marilandica | reverse complement strand
CGACGATGCGCGCATGTTTCAACTTGAGGAAGAGATTGCTCGGTTGTTGAAGGCTCTCGAGAACCAGACTGTCAAAATCACAGAAGCCGATGTTCAGCTGGAGGCTGCGAATAGTCACATCGACGAGCTGGAGACAGAAATCCGTCAGTTGCGACTAGACAACAGCAAGGTGAAAAGCAAACCAGATTCCAACAGTCGTGAACTCGGTGAGCTGCTCGAGAGCGTTTCTTCCTTGGAGTTCAAGTTAAGAGAAGCCGCCAAGACGATTTCCGACAGAGAACAGACAATTGAGCAGTTGGTGGACGAGGTGTCAAACAGCAAGATCGCAACAGCAGAGGCAGAAAGTTTACGCGATAAATTGGCGGAACAAGAAGAACAACTAAGGAGGCTGCAAAAAGTTGAAAAATTGGCCGAGCGATACAAGCGGAAATTAGAGGACTCAAAGGACTTGGAACAAAGTTTTTCTTTGTTGCAAAGCGAAAATGCCGAGCTTAAAAGCATTCTCAATAGAAGAAACAGAGGAGGAGCAGTAAGTTTGGAGAGAGATGTTTCAGATATAGCCGGGAATAATAAGCCATCGGCCACCCAGGATTACGAAACGTATGATGAGGTGGTGGATGAGCCAGACCAGCCTGCCGAAGCTGAGAGCCAATTCCATGAACCAGCTGCTCTAAAGCATACAAATGAGCAACAGGAACAGGAGCAGAAATCACCAGATCCCCCTCCTCAGGTCCTGCAGGTCTCAGACAACAGTGTCCTGCTTATGCAAGAAGAAATCAAAAACCTCAAACTGGAGCTGGAACTAATGTCAGGCGCGTGGTACGCGCTGGCATCGAGAGTTCAGCAGCAGAATGTTGTGGTCATGAAAAAGGCATACGAGTCACCCAAGGGCTGGCTGACAAAACAACGGAGAGCTTTAGACAGGGTCCTATAAGCATTAGGATTATATATTAATTTGGACTAGAACAAGGTCCAGTAGCAACATGATTATATATTAATATTTGTTTAGTAACATTATATTACATATGACTCAATAAGAGATGCAACAAGCTCATTAAATTCTGGCTCTGGAAGGAGTGCTCAGACGGTTGCTGGCTCGAATACACAGATCTCGCACTCTACTGCTAAATGCCGGTGTAAATCCATATCTGAGAGGTCTGTTACGGGCCCTGCCAATAGTGTTGCTGTAGTCAGCAAGTCTGCCGGAACCATCAAAAGTATTGGGGATCCATTGCGGACTCAGTCGTATAACTTGTCGACGAGCGTCGTCAAGCTCGCGAATCAATATGCCTTTATGCTCGTAATGCGTGAATGCAGATTTGAGTAACTCCTTATTGACTGCCTCGTAGTGCGCTAGTTCTCCTTCGTGATACAGTGTCTTTGCAAGCGACTGAGCCACATTGTAAAACTGGTTCGCAGATACCTTGACATCACCCGCAAGCATGAACAATGCGACAGATGCAGCCCAGTATCCATCGATAAACGGCCACAGAAGGTAACAGTAAAAGTCAAACAGCTCACTTCCTTGTCGTATCTCGTTCCCAGAAAGTTCAACCATGCCGTTCTCGTGATCGTCAACTGACAAAATGCCTTGAGTCTGAAGCAGGAACAGCGTGTCGGAAATATTGGCGTCTAAGCCGTCTTGCTTGTACACGAATTCTCCTGCTAACAGAGTCGACAGAAAGGCAACATGATCGCGAACATCCATTTTGGACATGCGAAGAACACCTCCTTTTCTGAGCTGCACAAAAATAGAAACAGATGCAATGGACTCGGAAATGAACAGGTGAATAATCTGGTTGCGATAGTAGCTCAGCTTGAACGGGTCCTTAGGAACATAGGTAGCATCCAGAAGGCCTCTCTCTTGTACTTCGACCAGATCTGGGCCAAGAACCTTGAGAGCATTATCAACAACAGCTCGAGTGTCTCGGAACTGAAAGTTGTTACCATTGACCTTGATGCTGTTGGCAGAAGATAGCGTGCCAATACGACCTCCAGCTTCATGGACGCGCGCCATAAGCCAGTTCACACGCCTCGTCAACTGAGCCATACTGAGACCTCTTTCATTTGATGTTAACAGAACAGCTCCTACCAGTGAAGTGGGCATTACCACAGAAACCTTGTTTATATCGGACAGCACTCTATAGCCCAAAGACCTCAGCAGCTTGGTGTGCACAGAAACCTCTAACGGACTGGCCAGAGGGAAGCTGGCGATCGATGGCATGGCAGGATCAGAAGAAAGCTGGTCAATGACCCACGACTTCAAAGACCACGGCTCCATGAACCTCACATCTACGCGGCCCAGTCGTAACGACATGATCTTGCGCGAGTCCAGAAAGCTCATAAGAGACTCCTGAATCTTCTCTTTTCCAAGAAGCTCAGTAGCATATGTGTCTGCTTCGACAACTTTGTCGTATTGGGTGGAAACCGGACAGAACCAAGTGTCTTTGACAGATCCAGACAGAATGGCGTCCAGGATGTACTTCAAGATACCAAATTTTGGCGGCAGCAATTTGCCAGTCCGCGAGCGAGTACCCTCTACAAAGCACTCAAAATTGAACCCTTGAGCCAGTATTGTCTCGATAAAAGATTGGATCACACCCTGGTATAGATGGTCCTGCGACCAGTTGCCCCGTCTAATATACATAGCACCCAGCTGCTGCAGAGCAGGTCCAATGACTGCGAAATTAAGGTTCTCGCCAGCCACCACCACTGGGAGCGATATTCCCATGCGAAAGCAAATGAAATGCACCGCCATATAATCGATATGGGATTTGTGACACGGCAAGAACACCAGACTCTGCTTCTTGGCCTGGAGCTCCTTGGCCTTGGCCTTGACGATTGCAACCTCATCTCGGTTGACGTGGACACCCTGGTGGTAGCTGCGCGCAAAGATCTGGCCGACGATAAAGTAGATGGTTCGCAGCACGCTCTTGTGCTCAAAGTGGCACATGGCATCGTTGGCAAGCCCTTCTGCGATATTGGATATCCACGACACCAGCTCAGCACGACGGGCAGCCCTTTGATTCGCAGTGAGGATCCAGGATCGCTCCTTATGCATACGAATGTCAGCCAACTCGTTGATACGCTTCTGTAGGATGGGATGGCTCATGGTTCTTGCCAACAGCTCCTCGGTGATTCCCGGATAATACAGAGGATGGCCTTCGTAATTGTCGTAACCACGCCACGCAGAGCCCATTACATGGGCCACTAATGTCTGGAGAAATTGCTTTGGATGCTCGCGGAACCTTGTCATATCCATGACCAGATTGAAGTCGAAATCCGGCGGCTGTACCAGCCCTATAGGCTCTTCGAGCACGTCAACGTCGCTCATGGTAGTAACGATGATTTGCTCAAACAGCTCTTCAATTCGATGTGATTCGGCAACAACAGCTTTCCTTCAAATTGACAGCAACAGCAGCAGCAATGGCCTTGCAACTTTATAATGCAGAGAGCAAAAAAAGAATAATCGAGACAACCTCGGCATGTATAGATGAAGTGTGTGCTGAGAGTAATGCGGGGCTGGTTGGGCCCCAACAAATAGCCGTGCGTAGCAAGAGCTTAAATAGCCGTGCCATCGAGCTGATGTGCTACTACCACGGATAAGAAAAGAATGTTGGGAACAACAGCTAGATGCATTTGACAGTGCAAAAATAGATTCAGTCACGAACGCTGCAGAAGAAATGTAAACTGAAGGAGTTTTCTTCAAGTAAAGCGCTGAGAAGCTGACCTAACAGGGTGACAGCCTCTCGGCCAGAAACACAGGTAGAATAAAGCAACCACAACGAAAGCAAAATGAAAATACTAAGTATTAACCGTATCAGTGCATATTAGAAAAGTGGGAATTAACAAAAATAATTCTCATAATGGTAATGAAGATGTTAGTATAGCCAAAACTGCAGCATTGAGTTATCGTAATGTAGCAGCGCTGCAGCGGTGCACGCGGGACATGTGAGCCTGCAAATATATGTTTTTCGAAAAATACACAGGTATTTTCTTGTGTGAGCTATCTCTATAACTCACTAGCTAGATGTTTTTTTGTTATAATTTTTTCCAAAGATGTGCCGTAGGACACGCTCTGACCTGCTTCAACTACGTGCCTGTCGCTATTGCAGATGCCGATAGATGTTACCAGTTGTCCAATAACCAAAACAAAATTTATACGAGGCAGCAGTGGCTCAGCCAGTATGATACGCGATGTTAGTGTTGTTTTTTTCTTAGAGTAAAGTTCTGTTCGTTATCATGTTTTGGATGTGACGGCAGAGGCAAGCAACCCATTGTCGAAAAACCGCTTGAAAAGAACAATGGGAGTTCGGCCATTATTATTAGAACAGAAAAAATCATATATCCGTCTCATTGGCTACAACGAAACTACGTACAATTGCTGAGTCTGCTCTGTCGAGAGTAAGAGAGCAGACAACACTGCGTCTTGTTGACATTGATTTGCTGCGTGCATGCGTCTCCCCCCTGCATAGGCCGCTCCAGTCTTGTTTAGGCGCAGTAGGCAAAGCTTAACTACAGTAAACCCCCGTCTAATGCATGGCACTGGCAGTGGCCGTGACAATAACGCATATTCACTGTGAACTCCACTCATCACACATCAGCAGGAAGCGAAGGAGACGCATGAATAGCGCCATCCAGCCTTAGAGCCAAAAAAGGGTCTTACGGGGTCATATTGCAGCCAGACTCCTTAAACCCACCCAGCGGTCGTCTCCAGCAACAAGAACTGTTTTCAACCTTGCTGACTCCCTTAAAAAAAGAGTAGACAAAGAGCTACGCTACCAATAAGCGTGGAAGTAGTGTGCTGGCCGTACTCGTCTCTCCATGGTGGCTGTACCTCTTTCTCTGCTACCTTGCTCTGCCTCTCCCCTGCATGCTGTCTCGTATTTAAAAGTCTTAGCCAGCATGACGGTGGCGATCCCACCAAAACAGGCAGGTGTGACGTTTCAACGTCGATCATAACGGTAGCAGTTATAGTTGAATGTTGCTCATGTTCAATAAACTACTAGTCACATTCAATCAGTATATCCGGCAGTGGGACCGTGCAGTTTGGGCAGTAAGGCTGTTTTCCCCGCAGATGGCGGTAGTCCGCAGCTGTGGCATTGTCGCATGCATGCAAAGTTGCGGCCGTTGTGTGCGCATCTATTTTCGTATCTAGGGTACGGGCGAACGAGGCGTAGCGTCCCAAAACGCTCTCAACGGACACTAACAAACTTGAAGTCCTAACTCAATTACGGCACCAGACCAACGCAGCATTTTGGTTATTTAGTGCTACACTGCTACAGGTGTCCTTTTGGTGATAGAAAGGGCCTAGTACTTTGTGGCAGCTCCGTGGCTGACAAGTGAAAGTTGCTCGGCCGTATCTTAGCAGCCCACGGTCCAGTAGACATTTCGCCGCAGAGCACGCGGCGATCGTCAGAAAAACTCGCTGTATATAAATCCGCGCATAGTCGCATTGCAGCTGTTAGCTTTCGGGCCCACCGTTTTGGATTTTTGTAGACAGCAAGCTTTCAGTTGCAGGCTCTACGATATACTGTTGGCCGCAACAGGGCTTTTTTGGGAGACTGCTCTTTTGTGTCCTGGGCTCTGAAATCGGGTTATAAACCCCCCAAGTGTTTTGACCTCAATTTTGGCTATCAGTTTTTGTGCTTTAAAGTGGTGTACTTTTTTGGCGTGGAGCGCGTTTTTGTTAGACAAAAGATAAAAGAAAACAAACCGGTGAGCGGTACGTCAAAGGAAATAACATTCTGAAAGCAAAAAAAAAAGTAGAGAAGAAGACATACAGAGTCAAAGAAGAAAAAAAAAAAATTCGGAAAGATGCGCAAAGATGTTAAGTTGATGCTCATCGTGAATGGGCTTATCGTTCTGTTTCTCATCACGCAGGTGTTTGACCTGCTGACGCTGCTCAACGACTCAGTGGGACAAGCCGCGTTACAGGACGAGGAGCTGCTGCCAGTGGTGTATGATGGCAAAGGGCAGCCAGATCGCGAGCTTATGGTGCCCAAAATCATTCACCAGACGTATAAAAACGAGACGATCCCTATTGGCTGGCAGCAGACCCACAAATCGGTGGTGGAGTTGCATCCAGACTACAAGTACATTCTGTGGACCGACGAGATGGCTCGCGACTTTATAAAGGAGCATTATGAGTGGTTTCTGCCCACGTTCGACGGGTATCGGTACCCCATCATGCGCGCGGACGTGATCCGCTACTTTGTTTTATCGTACTATGGCGGTGTCTACATTGACCTCGACAATGGGTGCAACTACAAAATTGACCCGCTGCTGGGGTTCCCGGCGTTTCTGCGCAAGACAAAGCCAACCGGTATCTCGAACGACATCATGGGATCGGTGCCCCACCACCCGTTCTTCACCAAAGTCATCGACAACCTGGAGCGCTACAACCGCAATTGGTTCGTGTCGTACATCACCATCATGTTCTCCACAGGCCCACTCTTTCTGTCGGTGTTATGGAAGCAGTACATGCGCTGGGGCGACGTGTCTCCCAGCGAGACTATCCGCGTGCTGTATCCCCGCGACCACGAACACACTATCACGTTCTTTTACTCGGCGCCAGGGTCCAGCTGGCACCTGGGAGACGCCAAATTCATCATGCAGATGGGCCGCCACTGGATGGTGTTCACGGTGCTGGGCACTGGGCTCTTTTTCCTCGTCATGTACGGCCAGTTCAAGTTCTATCAGCTGCTCACATCGGGCACAGCGCTGCGGGTGTTTCGACGGGCCACGCGCCGGTTCCAGCGCAAGTCCGACCACCACTACGAGCTGGTGGAGCCCAACTCTGTATAGTATAGCATAGACACTGGCATCTGAACAAGTAGACGCAGCATGTGCGTTCTTTTTGGTTTTTTTTTTTCAAATCGTAGGAGCGTTCGTGTCCAACTGCGAAGCAGTTGCTACAGCGCGACGCAGTCGCAAGAAAAGAAGGGACTCCGAGGTAACCTTTCGCGACTCCGTCGCGCTGGAGCAACTGCTGCGCAGTTGAGCGTGGACACTTACGAATTCAAGCGCATCTTCTATTCTTTTCGGGCGTAATAGACTACAATGGACTTTGTATGAATGTTTACTGTAATGTACAGAAGCTTCTCATTAGATGTGGATGAGTCGTGAACGACTGAACATTCAAGAGCCCGAACAGCTTATCTCGTCGTTCCACCAGTTACTCGTCGCTTTGGCCTTTTTGAGTGTCATCATAACAGGTAAGCGCATATTACCTTACCAATGAAGTATTTGATTTGATTTCGTTGATTCGAATTGATTGAGTCATCGATTTGGCTTGTCTGTTTGATTACATTGGTTTCATGGATTTTCACTGATCTACTTTAATTCATTGATTTCATCTTATTTCATTGCTGGTTTGATGTGACACTTCGGTCGAATAAAGTTGGCTTGGAAACTGATCTCAATTGGGGTCACTTGAGTTGAGCGACTCCGATATGTATTAACTCTGCTCTGATCTAACTTGTTTGGGGATTGCTCCGACTGTATTCTAGGATTTTTAACTACTGAGTTTGCTATTTTTCGTTGATGTGATTTGATTGATTTGACATTCGATTGATGCGATCGAGTTAAACACTCCGATCTGCAATGTATACATCTCAGTCCAATGAATCTGAAGCGAAGTTTTTAGCCTCTATTCAGTTGAACTGGGCAGAACTGGGCAGGATAGGAATTGATATCATTTGGACTTAGTTATTGCTTAGGATTTTCTTACTTCGTTGAATAGATTAGACTATATGATTTGCTCTGTCTTACTTTCAGCTGCTTTTGATATTCCAGTTGATTTTGTTAGGCCGGTAGGCTTGCCAAATTAATTTCTTGGAATTATCTTTATTTCGATCTTTATTTCTGGTTTATCTTGTTCGATTTCGGCTATGTTTATCTTGTTGTATTGCATCTTGTGCCTTTTTTCTTTTTTTATGCTGCATTGGTTTTGCGTCGTGATCCCGCATCGCTCGTGTCATCTTGACATTTTTCGCGCCGCTTCACGAATCGTCATGACTCAGCTGCTGGTTCCAAAGCCCACGACGGCACTGGCCGTCAGCGCCAATGCTAAAGCACTCATTGCTGTTTCGCTTTACGGCAGCGATGTGCCTACTGTAAACAGCGACGCGGTGGAACTGCCGGTTCTCGAGGTTGGCTCGTCTCGGTTGTTTGAGCCAGGAGCGATAGTGCGATACCTCAGCAAGGCGAAGCTTTCTGACATCGAAGAGGCAGTAATTGCGTTTGAAGAGACTAATTTGTACCCGTTGTTGAAAGCAACTCCCCCCAAGAAGGTGGATCAGCAACTCGGCCAAGCGTTGGTGGCCATACTCGATAAACTGCCTACCTCGTTGGCTGTGTCGCCTGCCGCTGTGGTGGTATTGGGCGCACTTCACGGACTGGTAGCTGTCTACGGCAAGTCTGCACTCTCCCAGGACCTCCAGCTACTGCTGTGGTACCAGAAGCTGACGGGCAATTCGCGGATCCAGGCTGTTCTCAAGAAACCTGAACTGGCTGTCAGCGGGGGTGCAGCATCATCTACAAGTGGTGTTCGTTCTACAAGTGGTGCTGGTTCTGCAGCTTCTGCCAGTTCAAAGCCTTCTACTGGTACTGCTAGTGGTTCTGTTGCTGCTATCGCTGTGGCTGCTGCTGGTGCTGCTGCTGGTGCTGCTGCTGGTGCTGCTGCTGGTGCGGTTGGCGCTGTTGGTGCTGCAGTAAGTGGTGCTGCAGGTGCTGGTGCTGTCCCTGCTGAGCACACTGGTGAGTCCAAGGTCGCGCCTGGCATCGAGACAGTCAAGCCTACGGGACCACTGCTACCGATTCCTGGACAGAAGAACATCCTCATCACGTCTGCTCTGCCTTATGTGAACAATGTTCCGCACCTGGGCAACATCATCGGTTCAGTGCTCAGTGCAGACGTGTTTGCTCGCTACAGTAAAGCCCGCAACTACAACACGCTGTTTATCTGTGGAACTGATGAGTACGGCACAGCCACCGAGACGAAAGCCCTGGAGGAGAAAGTGACCCCCAAAGAGCTGTGTGATAAGTATCATGCCCTCCACAGCGAGGTGTACAAGTGGTTCCAGATCGACTTCGACAAGTGGGGGCGCACCTCGACGCCTGAACAGACCGAGATTGCCCAGGACATCTTTCTCAAGCTCTACAACAACGGGTTCCTGGAGACACAGTCGCAGGAGCAGCTGTACTGCACGGAGCACAACGGGTTCCTGGCCGACAGGTTCGTGGAGGGAACGTGCCCCAAGTGTGGCTACGACGACGCTCGGGGTGACCAGTGCGACAGCTGTGGTAATCTGCTCAACCCCTTTGAGCTCATCAAACCGCGGTGCAAAATCGATAACAGCACCCCTGTCATAAGAGAGACGTCGCACGTGTTTCTGTCGCTTGATAAGCTGCAGCCAGAGGTCGAGGCCTGGTTCAAGCATGCTCATGAGGAAGGCAAGTGGTCACGCAACTCGCGAACCATCACCCAGACCTGGCTGAAAGAGGGGCTCCGTCCTCGCGCCATCACTCGCGACCTCAAGTGGGGCGTGCCTGTTCCTCTGGAGGAGTTCAAAAATAAGGTGCTCTACGTGTGGTTTGATGCGTGCATCGGCTACGTAAGCATCACCGCCACCTATACGTCGGAATGGGAAAAGTGGTGGAAGGACCCGGATAACGTCAAGCTGTACCAATTCATGGGCAAAGACAATGTGCCTTTCCACACAGTCATCTTCCCGTCCAGCCAGATTGGGACACGCGAGAACTGGACCAAGCTGCACCACGTCAGCACCACGGAGTATTTACAGTACGAGGGCGGCAAGTTCTCCAAGTCGCGCAACATTGGCGTGTTTGGCAATAATGCCCAGGAAGTCAATGTGTCGCCGTCAGTGTGGCGCTACTATCTGATTCTGGCCCGCCCAGAGACCTCCGACACCCAATTCTCGTGGGCCGAGTTTGTGAGTAGGAACAACAACGAGCTGCTCGCCAATCTGGGCAACTTTGTAAACCGGGTCGTCAAGTTTTCCAACGCAAAGTACAACGGTGTCATAAGCAGCTTCGACCCGGCGGTGCTCGATGGCTACGCTGCGTTCAAGGCTGACGTCAACAGGCTGCTGGGCGAGTACAACACCACTCTTGAGGCAGTTGCATCGCTGCGACAGGGCCTGGAGCTCGCAATGCATATCTCTGGTCGCGGCAACCAGTTTTTGCAGGACAACAAGCTAGACAACTCTCTGTACGCCAACTCGCCCGACAAGGCTGCCGCGGTAGTGGGCGTTGCGCTCAATCTCATTTACCTGCTGTCGGCACTCGTGTACCCGTACATGCCGCAGACCACCACCGAGATGCTTGAGCAGCTCAATGCTCCACAGAGGTCAATTCCCGACGAGTTCGACCTGCCGCTGCTGGCGGGACACAACATTGGCAAGGCCAAGTACCTGTTCAAACGCATTGACGAGGCGAAGGCAGAGGAATGGCGACTCAAGTACGGCGGCACCAAGGCTTAGATGATGTATAATATAGAGCTGAGGAGCGCTGTTCAGCATAGATAGTAATATTTTAACGAGATGCGTGATTTGATTTCCACATATTGTAAACTAACTGTACTGGACTGAAATGCAGGATGAGCAATAAATTTGGAACCAGCCAACCGAATGAGTAGTAAAGAGACTCGCAATAGCAGTCGTCGGCTGGCTGTCTAAATGTCAATAGAATTAATGCAGGTTAACACAAGATCTGCATAAATAAGGCCATCAGATAAAGTCTGCATGCATGAATGCCTATTCTGTCTATATAACTGATACACTAGGTTCTTGCGATTCCGTCGCGCTGTACCGACACTGACATGTAGTTGGCTTGCTGAAATTTCAATATTGCCACCAATTGCTCCATGTCCACAGTATTCTTACTAGATAATGTTTATTGCACTAATTTCGTTGAAATGAGTAACAATGCCTATTATCTAATTTATCTAATTTAGGGCATAACCTCGAGGCGATCCGAATAAGCACGGCATCGCATCTTCTTATATCACTGCCTGAAAGTCAGTACATGACCGATCAAGATTTTTTATTGTATTTGAGTTCACATTCTCTCGACTTCTATTGCTACCAGCTCAATGCTATCTATGGCAATACAGTAACTAGTTAAAATACTACACAGTGATAGACTTTGCAGAAATAATACTCTGACAACGCAGTAACAGTCTTGTGACGCTGCAGTTGTAACATAGAGTATTTAAAAACAAAATAAAAGATTATAGTTGTGTAGAGGTATATCGGCGTACTGGGCTTATAATGAAATAATACGAAAAGTGGTCTAAAGCTGAATTGTATTATTTTGATGGTGAATACCACAGCTATTTGCTGTTGTGAGCTTACATTCGAAACTACTCTAAATTGACCACAAAGATACCATCACTATCACTCTTTATGCTCTCCTGTCACCCTTTTGCATCGGTCAATCTCAATGCCCCGTAGAAAAGAGTCCACAACTCAACTGCGAAGCAGTTGCCACAGCGCGACGGAGTCGCAAGATTAATAGATCCTTATTTATATCCGCATATCGCTATGCAAACTGCGCGACTCATCTACGCAGCATAACCTACTTGCTCTACCCTCAACCGAAGCATTTCCACCCGCAAGAATATTTTCCATGCGAATCAGCAATAGCAGGCTGATGACTCATCACATCTATGCTCAACACAGCAATGAATGAACTTCACGGTTAAAGCGACTCGCAAATGAGCCCCAAAGCGCACCGTCCCTTCTCTGGCTGCCGCGGGCTTGGTGCGTACGGCTATCTGGCAGCCCCTATTGGCCGCGACCCCATCGCTTATCAGGAGACGTCGCGCAACCCCCGGTGGCCCCAGCCCTGCTCCGAAGTGGGTGCTGGCAGCGAACCACAGTGTGGTCGGCGGTATGCCGCGGGCCGTCGGACAAGTCCGGGTGCGCGTTTGAGATTGCTGCTCAATTGACATTGCCAGTGCGTTGGACGCGTTTTTGCGCTCCTTTTATGAGACGGCTGTTCCGAGGCGCGGGATCATAAATAAGCTGATCGGCAGGTCGCCTGCCTTATTAGGCGGCTGTCATAGTGCATTAGAATATATATATTAGAGGCAGCACGCTGATAAGATAGCGGAACCAGGATTTCCTGATCGTGGCATTGCAAGGCGTAGTTTTTTTCTCAGAACAGGCCAGTTTTGTTTTGTAGTTGAGCCACTGTTTTGAACTCGTTGTTTTGTCGCCTCAATGTCGAGCTTCACAGGATGGACTATAGATCAGTGGAGATCACACCAGATATCGTGTGGGGACCAAGGTGTACAGAACCTCATTGATCTCGTCGCCACGTACGAGGGGCCAGAATGGATCACAGTGGCCAGTCCAGACCAGCTGCGAGCCCAATGGGATGTGCTCAAGGCCAAGAATTCCCAGCATTTGCCGTTGTATGGAGTGCCATTTGCCGTTAAAGACAACATCGATGTTGATGGGTTTCCTACGACTGCTGCCTGTCCAGCCTATCGATACATTGCCCAGAAAGACGCCGTCATTGTGGCTCTTCTCAAGGGTGCAGGAGCTATTGTGGTGGGAAAAACGAACCTTGACCAGTTCGCAACCGGCCTGGTCGGTACCCGCTCTCCGTATGGTAAACCGACCTCGACGTTCTCCGCCAAACACGTCTCTGGTGGGTCCAGCTCGGGCTCAGCAGTTGCGGTGTCCAAGGGAATAGCAGCGTTCTCTCTGGGTACCGATACGGCAGGCTCTGGCCGAGTTCCTGCTGCACTCAACAACCTGGTTGGGCTCAAACCGACTGTCGGACTGTTCAGTGCGACAGGGGTAGTCCCGGCCTGCAAGTCGCTCGACTGCGTGTCGATTTTCGCATTGACCCTCAAGGACGCCCAGCTGGTTTTCTCGGTTGCTGCTCAGTACGACGACTCGTATGGCTACTCGCGGCGGCTGCCAGCCAGACCTCTCAAGTCGTTTGGGCCCCGTCCGCTGTTTGCGATTCCCAGCAACCCGCAGTGGTTTGGCGACGCTGAAAACCCAGCTGTGTTTGCTGATGCGGTTGAAAAGTTCCGTTCTGTTGGCGTCGAGATCGTGTCTGTCGACTTTTCGGTGCTCTACCAGCTGGCCAATCTGCTGTACGAGGGCCCCTGGGTCGCTGAGCGGTATGCTGCTATTCGAGAACTGATGCAGACGCCTGAAAAAATGGACCCCACCGTGTACGGTATCATCAAAAAAGCAGAGAACTTTTCTGCAGCCGATTTTTTTGACTTTGAGTACCGCCGAAAGGACCTGCTGCTCGAAATTGAGGCCCAGTTTAGCAAGTTCGACGGGCTGTTAGTGCCAACATGTCCGCTGAATCCGACTCTGGCTGAAGTCGAGGCCGAACCAGTAGCTGTCAATTCTTCCCAGGGCACTTATACAAACTTTGTGAACCTCGCGGACATGTCTGCGCTGGCGATTCCCGCGGGATTTCGTTCCGACGGGCTGCCAGCAGGTGTGACGCTGATTTCGAGCAAGTTCAATGACTATGCGCTGCTTGACGTGGCTCAGCGGTTCCTCACAGGAACTGCTCCCACCCGTCTGCTGGGGAACACAGGTGTTCGTGCCGACAGCACGTCGGATATATTGCATGGCAGCATCCCCAACAACGAGGCAGACTTTGTGCCTCTGGCAGTGGTCGGTGGCCACCTGTCGGGAATGGCTCTTAATTGGCAGCTGCAGAAGGTCAATGCTTCTCTTGTCAAGCGCACGTTGACCACCAAGCATTACAGACTGTATGCGCTACCAAACATGAGCCCGCCAAAGCCTGGCCTCCAGCGGGTCGGCCCTGGTGCCAATGGCGAGGCCATTGAGCTCGAAGTATGGAATGTGCCAACCGAGCTGTTTGGCACATTTATCTCCATGGTTCCACATCCTCTGGGCATCGGAAGTGTGGAGCTCGAGGACGGTACCTGGGTCAAGGGATTCATCTGCGAAGAAATTGGGTACCAAGGGGCCGTCGATATCACTCGATATGGGGGCTGGAGAAAGTATATATCTGCGACTGCCAACGGAAAGCCGTTCAACACAGTTCTGGTGGCGAACAGAGGCGAGATTGCAGTCAGGATCATCAGGACGCTGAAAAAGCTTGGCATCTTCTCTGTGGCGGTGTTTTCTGAGCCGGATCGTTACGCACAGCATGTCCTTGATGCGGACGACGCAGTGTCTCTTCATGGCACCACCGCTGCGGAGACATATCTTTCTATCCGCAAGATCATCGACGCTGCCAAAAGCACTGGTGCCCAAGCAATCATCCCTGGGTATGGCTTTTTGTCTGAAAATGCTGACTTTGCTGATGCCTGTTACGATGCGGGGATTGTATTTATTGGTCCTAACGGGGACACGATCCGCAAACTTGGTCTCAAGCATTCTGCGCGAGAGATAGCAGAAGCAGCCGGTGTTCCATTGGTGCCTGGATCTGGCCTACTGGACAATGTCCAGGAAGCGGTCAAAGTCGCTGAGACTCTCGACTATCCATTGATGATCAAGAGCACTGCAGGCGGAGGTGGCATTGGCCTCCAAAGAGTCGATAATCGCGAGCAGCTTGAAAAGGCGTTTGTGACTGTCCAACGTCAAGGGATGGCGTACTTCAACGACTCTGGCGTATTTCTCGAGCGGTTTGTTGAAAACGCTCGTCATGTTGAGGTACAGATATTTGGCGACGGGTTTGGCAAGGCTGTCAGCCTTGGTGAGCGCGATTGCTCACTGCAGCGTCGCAACCAAAAGATCATTGAGGAGACGCCAGCGCCTAATTTCCCAGAAGCTACTAGAGCACGGATCAAGAAGTCGGCTGAACTGCTCGCGTCTAGCATGAACTATAAGTGCGCGGGGACCGTGGAGTTTATTTATGACGAGAAAAGAGATGAGTTCTATTTCCTAGAGGTGAACGCCCGTTTGCAGGTCGAGCACCCCATCACAGAAATGGTGACTGGCCTTGATTTGGTCGAGTGGATGGTGTATGTGGCAGCTGATAGAGCCCCCGACTTTTCCATTCCGATCCAGTGCTCTGGTGCAGCCATGGAGGCTCGTCTGTACGCCGAGAATCCTGTCAAAGACTTTGTCCCGTCGCCTGGTCAATTAACAGACGTCCACTTTCCTGAGTTTGCTCGAGTCGACCATTGGATCAATAAGGGGGTACGAATCTCGTCTGAGTATGATCCAACCCTTGCAAAGATTATTGTACATGGTAAGGATAGAGACGACGCTCTTAATAAGCTGAATCGTGCTCTTGACGAGACTTTTATAGGCGGTGTTACCACAAACCTGGATTACTTGCGGTCTATCGCGCGATCTCCTATGTTCCGACAGGCCAAAGTGGCCACTAAAGTGCTAGATTCTTACAACTACGCCCCACATGCTATTGAAATTACCGCCCCGGGAAGCTACACTACAGTGCAGGATTATCCTGGAAGACAACTGTTGTGGCACATTGGGGTTCCTCCGTCCGGCCCAATGGATGAGTACGCGTTCCGGCTCGCAAATAGAGTCGTAGGGAACCACTCCAAAGCGCCTGCAATTGAATGCACACTGGTAGGACCAAGCATTCTGTTCCATCACGATGCGCTCATAGCCGTCACTGGAGGCTCATCTCCAGTCACTCTCGACGGTGAACCAGTAGCTATGTGGGCACCTGTATCTATAAAGGCTGGTCAGAAACTGGTAGTAGGGAAACTTTCGTCTGGATGTCGGTCCTATATTGCTATTCGAGGCGGCATTGATGTTCCAGAGTACCTGGGTAGCAGGTCTACATTTGCCCTGGGAAATCTAGGCGGATATGGAGGAAGGACTCTGAAGTTTGGCGATACCTTGTTCCTGGCACAACCAGAGCTCCCGTCGTGCACAATCCCTGCTCCCGTGTCTGAGCCAATGCCAGTACCAGCTTCGCTGATACCCGCCTATGGTAACTCGTGGGAGGTTGCTGTCACTTGTGGACCACATGGTGCACCTGATTTCTTTAAACAAACAAGTCTTGAAACGTTTTTCTCCAGCGACTGGAAGGTTCACTACAATTCCAATCGGTTCGGGGTGCGTCTCATAGGTCCAAAGCCTGAATGGGCGCGAGAAAATGGTGGGGAGGCTGGGCTTCATCCTTCCAATGCCCACGACTACGTCTACTCACTGGGAGCAATCAACTTCACGGGTGACGAACCGGTGATTTTGACGTGTGATGGCCCCAGTTTGGGTGGTTTTGTGTGTGCAGCGGTTGTGATCGAGTCGGAAATGTGGAAAATTGGCCAGGTGAAACCGGGTGACCGAATACGATTCGTCCCGGTCTCTTATGACACGGCTATTGAGATGAAGGTTGCCAGTGACGCTAAGATTTCCCACTTACAAGGCGACATCAAAGATAACTTTAAGGTCGACTCTATTGTATCGCCTGTTTTGTATCAGCACGCTGGCGACGGACTCAAGCCTAAGGTCGTGTTTCGCCAAGCAGGCGACCGATATATTCTAGTGGAATTCGGAGACAATGTGATGGACCTCAATCTGTCTTATCAGGTTTTGCGATTGACAGACAAAGTGCAGGGTCATGTTGATGGGGTTGTTGAAATGTCTGCTGGTGTGCGTTCGGTGCTCATTCAGTTTGACGGTCTCACCATCTCCCAGGGCGAACTGATAACGAAACTAGTGACCATCAATGAGAGCCTTGTAGTGGTGGATAACTGGCAAGTGCCGTCACGCATTATCAAACTTCCATTGGCATTTGAAGATAAGAAAACTTTGGCAGCAGTTGCTCGATACAGCGAGACAATCCGTTCAACGGCACCGTGGCTGCCAAACAACGTTGACTTCTTGAAGGAGGTCAACGGGCTGTCTGACCGTAACGATGTGCGCGACATTTTATATCAGGCGAGGTTCCTGGTTCTGGGTCTTGGAGACGTGTTTTTGGGAGCCCCTTGTGCCGTACCTCTGGATCCCCGACACAGGCTTCTGGGTACGAAGTACAACCCATCGCGATCATTCACCCCCAATGGAACTGTCGGAATAGGTGGAATGTACATGTGTATATATACGATGGAGTCTCCCGGAGGTTATCAGCTTGTCGGGAGAACGGTGCCTATCTGGGATAAGCTTGTTCTCAACAAGCAGGGCAGACCGTGGCTTCTGGCACCGTTTGATCAGGTCGAATACTATCCAGTTACAGAAGAGGAGCTTGAAAAGCATACAGAGGAAGTTGAGCATGGCGTCTACAAATTCGATATTGAAGAGACGGTATTTGATTATGGCGAATACTCCGCATGGCTCAGGCAAAACAAGGCGTCCATCGACGCCCATGCAGCACGCCAGCTGGAGGGTACCGAGGAGATTTCACGCATCATCCAAATCTCCAACGCAGAGCTTCAGAAGGCAGGCACCACTAAAGATGTCAGCATAGACCAGTTCAGTGACAAGGCTGTCATGGTGTACTCGGAAGTCACAGGCAGGTTTTGGAAGCCATGTGTAGTTGTCGGAGACACCGTTACCGCCGGTGGGGGTGTGGTGATTCTCGAAGCCATGAAGACAGAGATGGTGGTCAATGCTCCTGCTGCCGGTAAGGTGGTCAAGATATTCCATGATAATGGCGACATGGTGGAGACAGGCGATCTCGTAGCTGTTATAGAACCCTGATGGGAGATATTCGTTATAGAATAATGACTCTTGAGGAATGAAAGTGATCTCGTAGCTGCCATAGAGCTCTAATTTAAGTCTATTTGACATATAGCTTTCGAGAACAACTGCGCAGCAGTTGCCACAGCGCGACGGAGTCGCAACACATGCTACAATGTGTTTTTTTACAATCTACAGTTTATTCTCTTGTTGCGACTCCCTCCTAGTGTAGTAACTGCTACGCATTTGTTTTATGTAAGTGGAGTACCAGTATTGAACCGCGTGCGAGAGGTTTCGCTCGAGTCACAACTCTAGAATACAAATGGATTGTTGTAGCTGTCATAGGACGTTAGCGGTAGGTTTAGTTTAAGATGATTCTTGTAGAAAGAAAATGATATTATTCGTAATTAACAGTGCAATTTGATATTCATGAGTTTTGCTTTTGATGTGAAGATGTTTCTAGCGGGTCGTGTTAACTAGTAGTGCAAGTTTTGGTCTTCATGAGTGTGGCTTTTGCTCTGAAGATGTTCGTGGCGATTCAAGTTTGGCTTTTTCATGTTCGTTGCGTGTATCAGAACTGGGAATACCAGCCCTGTCAGCATTCTTGACGGCCAAGTGCCTGTCGGAGGCGTATTCACCATCTTCATCGTCATCGTCGTCGACGTCGTCGTCCAGATAGTCATCATCGTCGATGAAAGCGCCATCATGCGCAGCGTCTCCGTCATCATCACCTTCGTAAGCTTCGTCGGGAGGACCTCCTAACCGGTTCACCAGAATATCAACGATGTCAGACCACTCGCGCATTCCACCCATGCCTATATCTCCACAGACCAGGACTTTCTCTACAGGCTTGAGCGTCTCGATCCACTTGAACTCCTCCTTGATGATCTGGAGATGCTTTTTGGTCATCGGGTTGGTGTACATGTGGGTGTTCATAGCAGGAGCTATGAGAATAGGCACCGCGGGGTTCCAGGACCGGATGACCGAAGTGATGAGGTTGTTGCAGATGCCGTTGGCAATTTTGGCCAGCGTGTTCGCCGACAGCGGTGCAATGAGCAGGATATCCGCCCACCTGCGAAGCCGGACGTGAAGCATCGTCTCGGCGACCCCACGGCGCGAGTCCCACTCGTCGTCGTCGTGCCACACCGTGACCGCAGCAGGGATTTTGATGCCGGTCATGAAGTGCTCTGCTGATGCGGTCACAATGAGCTGGATCTGGGCCCGGTCGCCGTAGATTTGCGTCAGCTTGTCGATTATAAGACCGATCTTGATGGTCGCTATAGATCCAGTCACCGCCAGCAGAACATGTAGCTTTCCGTCGTCCTCTGCTCCCGTCCCGCCCGGCGCATGCTGCTGATGCTCGTGCACAGCATGCTTGTCGTCGACCTTGACAGATTTTGGCGGCTCCTGGTGCTTTGAGTCTGAAACTTGGACACCGTTGTGTGGCAGTGGTTCGTCGGCTGACTTGTGGCCTGGCTGGTGGTGGTGTTCCTTATGGATTGCTGGTGTCGTATTGGAAAACGATACCATGCTCTGGCGCCTCGCGGTCCAACTTTCCGCCATAATGACCCGCGCGCTGGCCCCAACTAGTAGCGCTGACTAACCGTGGAAATCCGTACAGAACGTTTGACTGGAGGAGGTGAAGATGTGTGGGAGTAGGGTATGTAAGCTTACGTTAAATAGCTGCGAGATGACGGCGGATAACTTAAAAAGGGTCTGTTCCTGCAGATACCGATAGTGTCAGCCCAACGCATGATTTGGTTGCGTTCCAGCTGCAATTCGAAAACATTTGTAGGCCGCATTCACCAGCGTTGTAGTGTCTTGTTGCAGACTTGGTTTCAATTGTGGTAGTTGAATTCAAGCATTGATTTGTTAATCACTGCATTCAAGGACCTCGTGATGGAGATGAGGAGCAGTTAGATAGGCTCTGAATCTATAATGTCAGCTAGAGGAGTGTATGCACCATAGAAATGGTACGACCCAGACAGGAAAGTGAAGAGATAGAAATAATAATATGACATAATAGCGACAACGATAGAGAACAACGAAGCCAGTCCTTATCCGCGAAAAATGTTCAAGAACAATGTGCCTTTAAGATGTGTCTTGCGACTCGGTCGCGCTGTAGCAACTGCTGCGCAGTTGAGGCGAGGACCCCTTGATTAACGTGCCCTTCTAACAAATAACCTGTCGTAGCATATAACCTTTCGTAGCATGGTTTGTCAGAGTCCTCGACCAACTGCGCAGCAGTTGCTACAGCGCGACGGAGTCGCGAAATCGGTCATTTCACCTGTGAACCAGTTTAATACAAATTCCGCCCCAAGATGATTCAGTGACTCGCTGTAGCAACTGCTTGTGCAAATCAACATTAGAGCAAATCAAAAATCAACACTAAAATTAAAATCATACTACGGTGAAAATCAATGTCATTCCGATTTGCTACATAGGCACAATTCTGGATTTCTCAGATCAGCCCTGGCGCTTGTGGACATGGTATCGACCATCATAGAAGTAGTTTCTCTCGATCTCCTTGAGGTACCTGTGCAGTTTACTGCCGTGCCACTTGTCCACAGCAGCAAGACTTGGCCTGTGGGCGGTCCTGATCCTGCTGGTGCCGGAGGACGACGCACCTGACACTCTGCGGTTGCTATCGCGCAGTTTCGAGTTTTCGCCCGACACATGGACGATTGACGACACTTTAGGGCGCTTGAGCTCGAGGGGGACGTGCTTGACGCTTTCCTCGGAGCTTGAAAACGTGTCGGAGCTGCCGCTCGACGACAGCACCACCACCTCGACGTGGGCTGCAGACGATGCTGGCCTGCTGTCGCCGCTCTGCACCGTGTACCTCAGGAAATTGTGCCGCCATCGCTGAGCACGGAAGTCTGCCGCTGAATTGGTATCATTGGGGTCCATAATCTTGCCAACTGGGGCCGGCGGGGTGCATTTTCTATATAGATTCTGTATGCATGCATCATAATTAAAGATCGTCCACTATGGTAGCCACGAGTTACCGAGCCCCATGAACCAGCTGCTGAAGCTCAGAGCGACACAGCTGAAGGCTCTGGCAGTCAAATGTGGGGCCCCACGAGCAGGCACAAAAGCGGAGCTTGCAGAGGGCCTCTGGCACACCATAAGGAGCGAGTCGGAACGTCCGCACACGGTGATCTCGGTCGATATGGGACTTCGCAATCTGTCTATCTGCGCACTAACTACATCAGGGTTATCATCAGCATCTCCAGCACGATCACCACCACTATCGTCACCGGCATCAGTCTCGGTATCGTCAGCATCACCGACAGCATCAGCATCAACATCGACTTCGTCAACTCCATCAGCATCGTCAACTTCATCAGCATCGTCAACCTCATCAGCATCGTTAACCTCATCAGCATCAGCGCGCTATCCAGTCCCAATGGTCACAAAATGGTCGCTGTGCGAGCTGCAGGGATGGAACCTGCCACGCGCTTTCGAGCAACCGCAGTTTGCGTCAAGTGCGCGTCTCATGGTGGATGAAATCCTCGCGTCGGCGCCTCCATATGCCAAAGTGGCAGTCCTCATCGAGCAGCAGCGCATGCGTTCTGGCGGATCGCGAAGTGTTCCAGAGGTCATTGCCCAGATCAACGTACTGGAGGGAATGCTACATGCCGTTCTACAGTGCCGTGGAGTTCCAGCAATCAGCGTGTCTCCATCTCGCGTGATGGCATACTGGGTTCGTCCAGATTCATCAGATATTGCTGCCGTTGCCGTTAACGCCAGTGGTAACAGCTGTGACTCCAATGGCCGTACTAGCGGCAGCGGTATTACTACAAAGACCAAGCTCACAGCATCTCAGCGGTACAATGCCACTAAAAAGGCAAAACTGGCGGTTATGGACACGCTTTTTGGCAGTGGTGGTGTGGGCTTTAGCGCTGGTGTCAAGGAGGCATTTGACGAACAGACCTCGACGCTCAAAAAGCGAGATGATCTGTGCGACAGCTTGTTACAGGGGCTCGCGTGGATACATTGGCAAGACAACAGAGCTGAATTGGCCAAGCTGCTCGCGTCTGAATCGCTGGATCCAACCAGTAGTGTGCTCATTTCAAGACCCATCGCCGAGTTGCCCATGCTCATATCCGGCATCACCCCCTGAATTTATGCGGGTATCCGTGGTGCAGGCAGCCATTCAGCAGCAGCCGTCTAGAACAATATTAAAGCGACCGACCGCATAACAAGATTCGATACAAGTCAACGTAATAATAAAAAGCATGGGAAGCTCTGCATCGAAGTCAGACCAGCCTAAGGTGATTCTGCCGTCCACACCTACAGAGTTTTCTCAGCAGCTGCTGGGCAGACTGGAGTCCAGTGTCGAATCAGACTACACGCGGTCCCAGTACAGCGAAAAGTATATCCAGGACCGAGTTTCGGAGGAGCTCAAAAAGCTGAAAAGCGAAAGCGAGGCCGAGTTCAAGCGAGCGTTCAGTGAGGTGACCGAGATCTCAGACGACAAGCTCAAAGATTTCGACAGCAGAAAATTGCATGCGAAGCTGGACGAGCTCAAGCAGACTCTCGACAGCCGGCCCCGCCGAGGCCAATTCGACTCAGAGACGGCCAAAGTGCGTGATGCACTTGTCGCGTGCCTAGACCAGAACAAGGGAAAGCCCCTGAAATGCCGAGGTGTCTATGAAGAGTTTCAAGCACGCGTCGACGCTCTAAGCAGCTAGCTTTATAGCCGCTAATACATTGCACGGATGCTACTGGAAAGGGCTTCTCAATTGTACACCGTAGTCACTGTTGTACGAATATTACATTTGTAATTGCAGGCTATCTCAGCTATATATATCTCTATATCGTCGCTGACTACATTTTTTTTCCTCTAGCGACTCCCTCGAGCAAATGGCAACTGCTCCCCAGTTGAACTGTGGATGTGGCTCGTGATAGGTATGACCATGAAATAGTTGTTAATTACTATGTGCCTTTTTATATGATGTTGTCTGCATGTAGAAATACAGCAGTGAGTAGTGGATCTGCCTGCTTCACCAATATGAATCACTTTTCTTCAGTGTTCTTGCCTCAACTGCGCAGCAGCTGCTACAGTGCGACAGAATCGCAAGAGACGCACTCCTATTACTTTTTGTCATATCATACGTCTAGTGTAGTGTTTTCTCGGTAGTTTTACATTTCACTGCTAGCCTGTCATGATACATGTGTATGCTACAAAGCAACTGCTCTGTAGAGCAGAATGAGAGCCGAGTCGGCTTCTCCGCCTCCCGCAAGCGTCTCGATTTTGGCATCATCTACCTCTGTCACTTTGGTGTCGTTGAACTTCCACCACTTGCCCTCTGCCTTGTCGTTCTTCGCGTAGCACTGGTAGTGACCAGAATCGGCGCTGGCACCCGCGTGAGTGACAATAGCTGTCAACTCGTAGAGCCCAAGTGGGTTTGCAGACGGGTCGTTGGCGAACTCGGGGTCTATTTTGTCGGCAATCTGTTTGTTCCACTCCTCCTGCTGGGTGGCCGACACCGACCCGTCAGGACCACTACTACCATCAGCACTGTTGATGCGTGCACGCTTGGCAGCGCGCCGGATCTCCTCCTTTTCCTTCTCGACCTCACGAAACTGGTCACGAGCAGGCACGATCTTGGCCTTGAGCTCGTCTGAGCACAGCTCGGTAGCATCGTAGGTGAACGGGAACACCACTCGGCGCAGAATCTTGCTCTTTTTCTGGGTGTCGCGACGCCAGTAGAATCTAATGAAATGCACCGTCAGATACTTTGGCAGCCTGGTGACTCGCTTGGTGATGGTATAATTGGCGTTGCGATCGAGACTGTCATTGTGCTTCTCCAGAGTCGACTTCAGCCCTTCCATCAGGCCGTCGCGCATGAAGTTGGTGGTGCCTGAGATATGGCAGTCGAGCTTCAGGAAAGACTCGATACCAATAACAGGCTCCTCTTCGGTCTCGTCGCACTTGGATGACGTCTGAAGAGTACCTCCAAAGTATCTGTCCACGAAGTTGGCCCCAGATTCGGTACGAAGCGTGGCTCCCAGCGACGACAGCAGCAGCGACCACGCCTCCTCAGCGTCCTGCTGTTTGAATCCACCACTATCGTCACGCTCGCTGAACTGCGGATACAGCTGCCTGAACATGGTGAGGAAAGCAAGTGGCAGATACGGTTGCGTCGTCGCCTTCATGCCACGGTAGAGGCTGCTCAGCGCAGGAGTCAGGCCGTCTGCTGATGCGCCAGCACTGCTATACTGCTCGAGAGCGGTCTGCAGCTCTGGGATCGTGCGCAGCGCCTGCAGAGTCGAGTTGGCGTAGCAGGTATTGCCCATGTTGATGAGTCCGTTTGGAACCACCGACGTCTCTGCCTTCTGGGTGTCCGTCATGTCCTCCCGGAACAGCATCGGCTGTGCAGGTGCCTTTGGAAGCTCTCCAGCAGAGCCCAGAAGCATGAAAGTGTGGTTGGGCTTTATGTTGAGGCTGGCAAGCTCGGTGTCGTCCTTCAGCTGGCCACCCTTCACGAGAATCTTCTGGCGCTCTGGGGGCACTCCTGTCAGCGAGAACAGCTGCATTTTCAAGGTCAGCCCCGTCTCGGTAGTATCGAGCTCGAGCTCGTACTTTTTACCGGCATGTTTCACTACCACTACAGTTAGATCGCGCGTTTCTTTGCTTGCGTTGTTCTTACCAGGAACACTCATGTCAGCAGGTAAGCCTCAAGAGGCGGACCCAACAGTGCTATATACGCAGGGGAGGGCAGACAGCTATTTCTACTAAATATTCGTAAAGAATGAATAATAAACCAACCCCGAATTATTATGTCGAGTTTTACGAGAAATAAATGTTTCATTCTGCTCCAAATAAGCTTCTTTGTGATCGTATTTTCATTTTTTACAATGTGATGAGATGCCCATCATGCTCTGTTTCCAGCTGCCATATATGCACAGGTATCAGTGCTGGATGCAGCGCGCTCTGCAAGCAGCAGTGTCAACAATCTAAGATGAAACTAATCATAATCAAGAGAAAAAAAAAACAGCTCATTGTGTCAATGGTGATAATGCTAAAGCTTCTTTGTATTTTTGCTGCAAAAATTGACAGGCTTGGCAATTTGTGGCAATTGTTATTTGCTTGTAGTGACTCCATTATATTCGAAATGGTGGGCTAGCTGAGGCTCGTCATCTTAACATGCAGCTGGCAATAAGACAAAATCTGGTCCAGGCGCTCAACGTGCTGATGGTGTTGAGCACCGCGTTCATGTTCTACAAAGGTCTTGCCGTGGTCACAAACTGCGAGGCACCTGTAGTTGTGGTGCTGTCGGGGTCCATGGAACCAGCGTTCCAGCGGGGCGATATTCTCATGCTGTGGAACCGAGATCATCGAGTCAAGGTGGGAGACGTGGTAGTTTACAATGTCAAGGGTCGAGACATCCCAATTGTTCACAGAGTCATGCGACACCACTCGTCGGACAGAAAGCAGCTTCTGCTGACAAAAGGAGACAACAATCCCATGGATGATCTCGACCTGTATGCCTACAAGCAGCAGTATCTGGATCGTGACGCTGACCTTGTCGGAGTTGTAAAAGCATACGTGCCAAAAGTCGGCTACGCTACTATCCTGATGAGCGAGAACCAGATGGTTCGCACACTAGTCTTAGGGGGCATTGTTATATCGTCATTCCTTCAGCGGGAATGATACTGCCTGTCCTTTTGATGTTGCCCAGCTTGATGTTATTGTCCACGCATATTAGATTTATTTGCACACCGCGTAGGTTTCAAGGGTCTGTAGTACATGAATACACGCATGGCAGATGTATATTAATTATATATGATGACGTGTCGATGTTGACTAGACGAAACATAGTGATTCGAGAACGTACCGGAGACCCTAGTGGATAGAGTGCTTTTGTCGTCAACGAGAACGAGTAGAAACAAGACAGTCAACTATCGTTGTAGTACACTACGTCCCGTTATTATGTACATGCTGTTAGGCAATTATGTGGTCATTTAATATACATCATACTATTACATACCCGCACTGCGAGCAGGGCTAATTTAACAAACTGGCAACACAGAGTTCTAGTTACGTATAATGCTATCGAGTGCGATAAATATAACCTAAGGCTGTGTAAGTTCATTAGATGCAAATCCTGCTCCCTTTCGGTAGGATACTTTTCGTATTATTGACGCTTGATATATGACGGTCAATAATCTAGAACTGGGCCAAAGTCGGATCCGCGAGCTGCTCGTCGACCATTGTCGACCACCCGCTGCTCATCTCTTCGCCGTCGTTCTCTGTCACGATCGTGCCGATGATGACTGTCATCACGTTCTCTGCTGCGAGCATAGTTTCTTGGCCGGTCGCGTTCTCGGTCTCGCACACGCTCTCGTTCCCACTCCTGTTTTTCGCGCTCACGTTCCCTCTCTTCACGCTCTTGGAGGCGCTTGATATGCCTCTCAAATGCGTGGCGTCTGCTCTCATCATCTGGAAGATCCTGGTATTCTTTCAAAGAAGAAAGCCTTTCCTTGACATCGTCCCATTTGTCTGTAACCTTCAGCGGAGTCTCCAAATGCCTGAGGGCGTCTCGGAAACTGTCCTGTTTTCGTCGAAGCTTCCGATCTTCGGAAAACCGGTCTGACGCCAGGATCACCAACTCGTAGATGTGCTCGAGCTCGTTGTCGTCCACAAAGTTCGCACCACGAGGGTCCCTGCGAACAACGTCGATGAATTCTTCCAGCGATAGTCTGCTGCTGTTCGCGGTTGCGGGCTTCGACGCTAATATATCCACAACAACTTCGCGGTGAAGTTTCAGTTGTTGATCCTGTTCCTCCACGGCATCCCAAAACAGATCCAGAGGCGACGAACCAGGCCTACCACAGAGATTTATAAACATTGGATCACCGCTAATATGTTTGGGAAACACGTCTGACCACCGCGCTCCAGGTCTGATCACTTTGGACTGTCGCAACTCATTGATCAGCTCTAAAAACCCCTGGCGAGCATGTCTGTCTTCGCGATACTGGCGCTGCTTCACCTTCTGGCGCTCCGCATTATGCTGTGCCTCGAGCTGCTTCGAGAACTTTTCGTATTCACTCAATACATCCAGTGGATGTAACTGTGGCACACGCTGCTCTAGAACTCCACTTTCTTTCAGTTGCTGGTAGACTTGGCTCCACTGGGACTCGAGGTCAACATTGAACTCTTGAAAAATCTGCTCCAATTGACCCAGCTGTTGCCGACGAGTTTCTTCCATCGTCTTCTCATGCTCTTTTCGCAGTTCCTGTACAAACGTATGGAAAACATACTTGCATATCCGGACATCTGCTCGTTGGGCCTCGGGCTCTCGAAGGAGATCCTCCTTTATCGACTTCCACGTAGAATAGTAATGAATTCTGTCTTTGAGTCTCGTATGCAGCAGTTCCGAAATGCTGTCTATTTGGACCTGCTTAGAAAACCGCTCCTGGGCCTTTTGCTGCTCTGCAAGGGCCCGAATATAATCATCAAACTGGGCCTTGCGTTGAAATGCGTCTTCAAACGCCCAGTATCCCGGCTGCACCACAAGCAACGGTGCCACCTCCCCCCATGAAGTCGCTGAAGTGACATGTGCCCGCTTCAGTGCTTCTCGAAATGTTTCTACCTTTTTATCCTCTGGCAAGTAGGATAGATCAATGCCCTGCAACGGCACATTGGACAGTGGAACTGTATTGTGAGACTGACCATTAGCACCAGCCGAAGAATCTCCCTTTGGCTCACCTTTATCATCATAGCTATCATATAATTGCTTCAATTCCTCCGGCATCTCCCACACACTCTCCTGTGATTTTTCATTGTAAAACCACTTGGATCCGTTCTCAGAGTACTCTTTCCAATCGCAGCTCTGAAGAGCACGGTCCAGTGGAGTCCACAGCTCCTCTGGCTTGTCCCATGTAGTCTCATTCGTTTCTAAATTGCAGTAGTATACATTTCCGTCGTCGGTAGTGTATGCCTGCCATTTCATGTTGGCTTGTTACTACCTGTCTAACTATCTGACAGGAATCTCTCTACTTCATGGGGCTCACTTATTTACATGGTCATTTACCCTGCTATAAGCCTGGTAGCCTCAGCACTTCCGCTGCCGTAGCCGTTCTCCACTTCCTAGGAATAGAGTATGGTAAGTGAATGGTTCATCTAGAGAGAGTTTTTGCCTACGGTATCGCGTTTCAATTTGGCATGGATCTATAATTGGAAGCGGCGAGGTTCTGTTGGGGCATAAAACTCACTGGATTGCAGTTACTTTGTAGAGCTTCTAGGAACGCCAATCAGCAGTGCCGCTGTGCAATTCTCCGCGTACACACAAGTGTTGGCAGCTGTGTTATTCTGTGTATTTGAATCAGAATTTTATGTCTAACCTATGTGTTTTTGGTACTGCCAAAACATGCAGCTAGTTTGCCTGTTGGAGTTGCTGGCGGCTGCGTGAATTGACGCTTGAAGTTTACATCGGTTCTTGTTTTTTGTGGGCTTTACGACTAACAAATACAGTCGCAATCGCTTCGCCCGTATCTCACTGCGGTGCGGACCTCTTTGACGGCGGCATTATGCTTGGAAAACTTTGCCTCCGAGACAGTCGAGAGGCATAACACGCCAGAGGTCGAGTCAGGCAAGAACCTCGAGTCGTTGCTGACCCCAATGACTATTTCTCGCAACGAAAATGAAAAAGTTCTCATTGAGCCTTCGATCAACAGCGTCCGAGTGTCCATCAAAATCAAGCAGGCTGACGAGATTGAGGCGATCCTCGTTCATCAGTTCACTCGGTTTCTCACCGGCCGCGCTGAATCATTCTACATATTACGCCGAAAGCCAATCACTGGCTACGACATCTCTTTTCTCATAACCAATTTCCACACGGAGCAGATGTTGAAACATAAGCTGGTGGATTTTATCATAGAGGTGGGTACTGTGAATATGTATGGTTCTGATTGCTGACAAACAGTTCATGGAAGAGGTGGACAAGGAAATATCCGAGATGAAGCTCTTTCTCAATGCGCGAGCCCGTTTTGTAGCAGAGGCGTATCTTGCTCCCGTGAGTATCCATAACCTCTGCCTTCTTTTGTACTAACTAAAAGTTTGACTGATGTCATATTTCTCTGTTGAACTAGCTACATTGCAATATATATTGAAGAAATCAATCACATTTGGCCCCGTAGAACATTCAGCCAAACTATAAACTATCACAACATGAACCTGGACAGGACTATTATATACTAGCAATCGTTGGAAATTGCAATTTCTGCTCAAAATGCGAAATTTATCAATAGCTCTTCTGGATCTGGTTCCAGATCAATCTCCGTTCCTTCAAACAGCTTTTGGAAACACGGCGACATGCGATTTCCATAATGATTGTACGGATTGCTATGGTCCAAAGTCTCTGAGCACAGAAAGCAAAAATAGGTATGGCAGATGGCGCATGTCATTTTGTTACATCCCATGCTCTTCTCAATAGGCGACCCGCATTTTGGGCATTCGCAATTATTGTTGGCCGCCATGTACTCCTTAAATGCTCTATCTGCCTCCAAATCCTTCACATACCTTTCCATGTTGCGCTTCCCCCAGTCTCTCTCGACTTTAAGACGAAACTCGTCGTCCCCATTAATATACTGGTCAATCAACGAAACAGGTGGTTCTTGCATACGACAGTATTGGTAATAACCATGCCAGGATCGTTTGCACACAGAACAAAACGCAAAATCACACGTAGGGCATATCGTCAGCAGGTCATCAGGATTGCGCTTGATGAGGCCCTGACATACTTCTCGGGGGCAGAACATAAATGTATTTGGATTTGCCTCGACCGCCAATTTTCTGCTCAGCTCTTGATACCTCTGTAGAAGGTCGCGTCCTACAAGGGACTCAAGCTCCGTCTCCGTCAAATTAGGGACAGAACACATTGGCTGTGGACATATCACTTGGGTGATGTAGCCCTGTTCTATACAAGCAGTGAAGTACTCGCTGAGACAACTTGTACAGAACACATGTCCACATCTTGATATTTGTGTACAAGAGAAGCCTTTCTTCACGTATTGACAGATTTCACATCTGAAGGTATGGACTGCGAATTCCTGAATAGAAGCTTTCTTGTCATATTCTCTGATTCTGGCTTGGAACTTGCTTTTCTGGTCTGGTCCTTTGGGATAAAGATACACAGATACGTCTGAAAACCCCTCTGACATATCACTAATCAATGTGTCAACCATGGAGTAAAGAATTTGGTCATGACTGGAAGTCCATAGGCTTAATAATTTCCTTTCCATGTTCTTCAACTTATAGTGAGAAGCCCACCAGGACTCTAATCGGATATTTGGAGGCTCATCCAGAGGATAGCGGGGGGGCAGCGAGAATTTCAACCTAACCGGTGGCAGGTGGTTAACACTGAAGATTTCTGACTGCTCAGCGTGGTCGTTTTTATGGCTGTTGAAAACAACGTTCACGGGATGCAAAGGGTTCACAGGTATGTCAATATAACCCGAGTAATGCCCAGATGACTCAAGCTCGGGATACACAGCTTTCAGGGCTTCTATCTCTTGGGCCCGCTCGCTGTTTTCATCAAACGAGTCGTCTTCGTCATCCATCCTGCCATTGTCATCGAACCATCTACAGCTAGAGATTGAAGTTAATATATTGATTGACGTGATGCCTAATGTATTGCGGCTCACGTGTCGGTGTCGAAGGCTACTACTATACTATCTTCAGGCAACACACGGGAGAAGCTTTTTGGCTCATTTTCAATTACAATTAATGCCACAGTTTACTGGCCGGACTCAAAAAGCTTTTGGAGGAGTTTAACAAGGTGTTGCTCATACTATACGTTCAAGAATTTTTATAGATGTAAAATCGCTGCTCAGAAACCATGGATGACAATTCGTCTACGCACGTTCTACTGCGGCCCAACCACAGCAACATGTCCTCAAAAATATTGAAAACCATGAAACCCATATTCACAGTAGTCGCTGATGAAGCGCAGTTATCACGACCAAAACTCCGTACTAGGACTCAAAATAGCAGCGGATTGGATCCAATGCCAAGCCGAACTTCGCAGATAGGTTCTGTAGTGTAGTTGGTCATCACAGCGGATTCTGATTCCGCTAACCCCGGTTCGAATCCGGGCAGGACCTTTTTTTTCGAATCTTCTTCGTGTATGTGTTGTGTTATATTTAATCTTCGTCTAGCTTTCCATATATGATATTCTCTTGAAGTTTATTATATCTACTGAGGTTCGAGATTGTTGTCCCACCGTAACGGCTTTGCCATAATTATTCACTTAGTCTTTAGGAGTTGCCCGACACCTATTGTGTTGAACAAGCTCTATGGCCAACGCGTGGGCAAGTCGGAACTACTCTACGTGCAGGAAGTTAGGCGCAGCCGACTGCATAGCTAAACAACTATGAAGCACTTGGCTTTGGTGAAATTCGCTAGAGCTTACTTCATTTGGCAGACCATTAGTTATCCTCACTTTCTTTTGTTCTACGTGGCACTGACGCTTGCATCTGCCCTACACTAGCGTTGTATTTCATGACTAACTCTGTCGGAGTAACTACACGTTTTGGCTTGTTACCCCTGAAGCAATATTTCGATGTGCTTTCTAGAAATGTTGCTGTACCACTGAACACAGGCGATCTTCCATGCATCGAACAACGGCACCAATGCAAGGATCTACTTGATGAAACACATAGTGCATAAGGGTACGGCGCTGGAAGTATTGGTCGGCATTTTTTGCTGATGGGAAATTTTCCGCATTTATTTTTATCCGCATCTGTGCTCGGGCCCATTTCAATTAAATCGATCGGCATTATCGCCGTTTGGCCGTATTTGGCTCTACTGGGCCGCCTGCAACGAAATGTGAACAGATGCCAAGAGTCAACTTGCAATATCTCTGTAGTTTTTGGCAGACTATTTTTTTTCTACAGATATAGATGGCTCTTCAGGTTGCTGAAGTTAGCACGTTATAGTATAGTACCCTTCTAGTGTTATTAGTATGTCTTAGGCACGGCTTGCCTGCTCTGGTTAGCTTCTCACCACGTTCTCATTTTCAACGTCCTTTAGAGTTTTTTTCTTTTGATTTTTAAGCGTAAGGTGATTTTTTCATTTTCGCTTAATCTTCTTTAGCTGTTGCCTTCTTCCTATTGTATTCTTGTTTTCACTTTTGAAGCTCCTCCCGTCAAGACACGCTTTTCCCCCTCTTTTTCTAGAGCGACTTTCATTTCTTTTTGGATTTAGTCACATTTGGAAGGGCCATCTTGCTCCTGCTTGCTTCTGCTTTCGCTTGACTTTCTACTCTTGGTCCTAAATCGCTTAATCTGATATACAACTTTTCTTTTTCCTGTACTTAATTTTTTAATATAGGATTATTTTTGTCGTACAGAAGAAAAATCTGGCAGTCTATCTATGCAGCCACCTTCCAAGAGTTGATCTTCGTTCATGCTATGTAGTGCTTAGATCAAATGCTCAGTAAACCAATGATAATAATTAAGTTATAATTTATGTGTCACTAGCTTTTCCGCATTTACACGTCTTTAGTCCAACAATTGTTGGGTTTTTTCATCCAGTAAAATCATCTATTCACCAGCACTTGCCGCTCTGACGGCTCCTGATGCTTTCTGCTTCTGCGGCATGCGCTGCGCATATTTGACATGATGCTGATCAGGAGGCCATATATCGTCGAATGCAGTAGTTTAGTTCAGGGCATTTATAGTTCAGCTCGGTGAGACATACATGCTATGCCAAGAAAAATTCGGCTCGAGTCGGCTCTATAACTCAGCTACAAGAGAGCAGCAGCTGTATCCTGCTCTTTCATCTTCATTCCACACAATGTCATACAGAAATAATCCACCCCTCTTGAGGGTGGCCCTGCCTCAGTCTCACGGCTGCCGTGAGTTGAGACTGCCGTAACGCCAAATTCGGCTACGTGCAGAAATAAGGCGCTGCAGCCAACGGTTTCACTTCTCATTGCTTTTGGAATTTTGCCGTTTCGGGGACGATTAGCCCCTGGTTTATGCAGGTCACTCCCCGTTACAGCCGTCAGTGGTATTTTTATTCCTATATGCGGTTATGTCCGCGTATAAGTCTCTTGAGCAACCCCAATAGTAGACTGTTAACGACCGGTGTAGCCACCGAGGACAACTTGGCCTGCCTGCACCGACCTTTATCATTCGGACATCTTGACTTTTCAACAGTGATATTCTGGGGTCTTTGGAGCACTCTTTCGTGTCTGTTCTGTGGCCAGGCATCTGTTCAGGTAGCTTGTCTGATCATTCTGTCGACGCAACAGCGCCAGCTTAACTGAGATTTCAAATTGTCGTGAAGGAACTTACGGTGGGAACTTGGTATTGAAATTGCATTACGAAGCTGATCTCTTGAACGGGATACTTATTTGGAGTCGGCTTTTTGAGCTTGACATTTTGAAGGGGACATTGGAAGTCAAACTCAATAGTGGATATTTCTAGAGCAAGGAGTCTGACGTCAAAAAGTCTGTCCAGTGCTGAAAAGACGGTGGTGGCTTGAATATTTTTTTTTCTTTTTTGTTTTTTTGTGAGTATACAGTTTTGCTGCTCAAATCTGGTATTTTGTTTGCCGGATTTTTCGTGATACGGATTAATTAAAGTTTTATTGCCCATTCTATCGATTCACTTGACAGCAGCCTCCTCATGTACCTCACGGGATTTGCCAGTTGGGACTGGTCAGACCCATATGGAATCAATGTACATGGTTTAAGTTTGGAGGTGCTTTCTGTGGTTGTTACAAGGTGCCTTCGCCGCCAGGCACGCTTTAGAGAGGGCAGAGCTGACATTATCCTGCTTGTAGAATTGAGCTAACATAGAATTGACGAGGACTACCATCATATTTTCGATGTCGGGTTCTAAGAAGGCGGACTCGAATCAACCGGAAAACTCGCGAGTGTCAACCCAACGCGCCCAAGTCCGTGTTGAGAAAGTGTCTTCGACATTGGCTGATATCCCTGCTGGCAGCTCTGTATCGCAATCTTCAACCACTCCTAGTGGAAGCTTTTCCCCAGGAGCCAGCGATGGAAATTCAGTCAAGCCGATTGCACCATTGGTAGAGACTTCATCTCTTGTAATACCAGGCGGTACAGGATTGATTGGTGGCAATCCTCCAAAGGCTGTACCGAAAATGAACAGCGAAATATATCCCACCACTTCGGCAGTGACTTCTATTCAGTCATCGACCTCATTTGGAGCCCAAAGTGCGGCATCCACAGAGGGCACTGGGTCTTTTGTACAAAATCTGACACGCGGTGCAGTTCATGAGCCATCGCCCCCTCCTCCTGATACACAGTCGATGTTTGGATTCAACGATGCCGAAAGTTATGCTCACACGCAATCTTCGCTGCTCAAGGTCAAGAGACAGTCGAAACACGTGAAGACCCAACGTAGGCGCTATCCTTTTGATGAATCTGGCCAGTACTCTGACGGTGAAGATATAGAAAATCCTCTTGAGATGAGCCCATCTAAACGCGTGGATAGTTTACAGCATATGTGGGAAGTACTGGAGCCAACTCTTAAGAATGCTATGAAGGATTATCGCTCACTTGAGAACGGGAGCCCTATTCAGTGGATTTCCTCGGCCGCCTCGGTTTGGACGCATGGAGTGGGAACCATCAGCGCAGATGGAGCGCTAACATTGTCGTCGAACGACCAAGAGATGATACATGTTCCTGATTTGCGGAAGACCACTATTATCGGCAATCCCAGGAAGCGGTATATGGAAATCATCATTCCCTTTGGTGAGACCACCTGCGACCGGGTCATTCTTGCTCCCACCTCTGAAAATGATTTTATACTGTGGCTAGCATCTCTGCTGCTGTGGTCTAAGCTTAAGCAAGAGGGATTGAATAGAAAAGTTCACATTCTCCCCCGGATAGTTGCTGACTCGCAGGATTCCATCTTGTTAGGCCATTTTGAAGTGTTTTTCCCGTATTATAAGGATCGTGTTCGGTGGACCAATAATGCTGCATTTGCCCCAAAGGCAACAAAAGCATCAGAGCGTCTGTCTGTGTTCAATAAAGATGGTCTTTGGCAGCCGGTGGTAGGGATTCTAGAGCGATCTGGCATGTTTAAGATCATACACGAGACTGATGGATCACTTATTCAGACGATCGACATGACAAAAATTTTATCTTCGCGAGTGCGCAGCATTGATTATTCTGTATTTGAGTATAAGCGAGTGATGTACGTGCTGTGCGAAGATGCGGTTGTTAATACTCTGTTGGATGCAGCGAAAAAGTCTAACGAATCGAGCTTGTTCTTCTGCAAGTTTGCAACTGACCAAGACTATTATGACTGGTTTACATCTATTCGTGCATTCACTATGAACCGCATTTTCTCATTGACACCCGGTGATATTTCAAAGTCGATGAGAGTGTCTCGTAAAATCATGTTGCGAATCATTGAGGGAAAATTCAAGGAAAATCCAAACGCGCGGCCCGGTTTTGAAGTATTGCCGTTTCATGATACATACATTGAGGTTGTCTTTGAGAATGTTGTATGGGCGCGGACGTTTGTATGTCAGGGAACGACTAGTCCCTTCTGGAGAGAGGAGTTCGTTTTTGAGGATTTTCCGGTAGTAGGGCCTACTATAAAGCTTGTGATAAAACGAAGACTAGCAAAGGTCGTGAGTCCAGGGTTGGATGCTGTGATTGGTCATATCAATGTGGATGAGGATACTATGCGACAGATGCATGACACTGAGCGGTGGTTCCCGATTACATTTAGCAAGGAAGCGAGCCAAGAATACGATCTGGATATGTTTTTGTGCATCAAAATCAATTATGACGAAATCAAAGTGCTGTCGTCAGAGTACTACTCGGACATTGCCTCAATGGTCACCAACTTGGACTCGAAGATAACGCAAAAAGTATCGGATTTCACTGGCGATATAAGTCGGGTATCTGATATCTTCCTCAAAGTGATGCTGACCGAAAACAAAGCCCTGCGCTGGATTTTGTCTCTAGTTGACTTAGAGTTATCCAAGCTGGACGAGTTGGTCAAGTCCGAAGGCAATCGACAGACAATAGATATCGGCAAGAATGCGAGCAACACATTGTTTCGAGGAAACAGTTTGTTAACAAAGTCTTTAGAGAGATATATGAAATTGATTGGCAGTGAGTACCTCGACAAGGTGATCGGCGTCTTTGCGAGGAAAGTTGTCAAGAATGATATTGTCTTGGAAATCGATCCCGACAGACTAGCACAGATGGACTTTGCTCGTGAAGAGATCCCTGTCATTGTGCGTGAGAATCAAGACAAGCTCCGCCAGTACACGAAGTATCTTTGGAACCTCATTAAGGCTTCTGTTAATGATATGCCGCCCAGCTTCCGTGCAATATTCAGGGAATTGCGTAGCCAGCTGGCTGTCAAGCGCCAATATGACTCAGTCATAGTATACAATTGCATAGCAGGATTCTTGTTTCTGCGGTTTTTTTGCCCAGCGATTCTGAACCCAAAGCTTTTTGGACTAACTCGAAGTCACCCTACGGGCAATGTGCAGCGGTCGCTCACATTAATTACTAAAATGCTTCAGGGATTTGCTAATCGCGTCAGGTTTGGCTTCAAAGAGCCGTGGATGATCCCCATGAATGTATTTCTAGATTCCAATGAGCAGGAAATTATAGATTTTTACAATCACGTCACCGGTGGAGGAGATCAAGATGATATTGTCAGCGTGGAACCTAGTATGACTGAACCATTAAATAACGATAAGACTGACCCCCATGTCAGGATGGGAGTTGATGTGACCAATCCATACTTGATTGACAAGTATGAACATTATGCCAAATTGGTGGTACTTTGGGAAGAGTCAAAGTCTGGACGCCGAGTGGTTGAACCTCAAGAGAGCAGCTTATTAGCAGACTCCTTGACTGATGCGGAGGATCAGGGCCAGCAACAACAACAACAACAACAACAACAACAACAGCAGCAGTCGCTGGCTCGAGATATGGCCAGCTTGTCTATTAGTGATGTGGAGGGCGATTCCGGCGATGTGTTGCACTCGTTTGGTGAGCTATGCGACCGCGTAGCAGAAAGCACGGCTCTCATTGCACAGTCTTTGGTCGACAAGGAGCCTATTGACGATGCTTCGGAGTCAATCATTATAGCACAGACGGCTCTGAAGTTTGAGCTACCGTCAAGCAAGATAACGTTGAATACAACGAAGGTGGCATCGCAGAGAGTTCCGAAGTTCGGTCAGGGCTCCACTATGGGCACTACCGCTACCGGCAGCAGCAATTCGTCGGGATCGGTAATTGCTCCTATAGAGTCAGAGACAGTGAGCGAAATCACCCTGACCGCCGATGGCAAAGGAAAACGAGCCTCGAGGTGGGCACGGTTCAAAAGACTGATGTAAATGGTGAATTCCGACACGGCTGTTCTTTTTTATTTATAGCAGTTGTTGCTGATGACGACGAAATTTGACGGCGAACGTTGACGAATATAAATCTATTGATAAGTTACCGATAGTAATGACAGTACATAATTGATTATGACAGTAACGAAGTATCTATTCCATGATAGGTAGTGCTGTCGAATGTGCGCATCGATTGCGAGTAAAGTAACGCTCAGTTTTGAGCATCTACATGATGTGTATGTATTGTATGGAAACTGATGACCAGCGTATATCCTATGCCGATAATATCCGGCTCTATTCTTTTATTTGTTCAAGAATTCCAACTCTTTACTATGCAATTATAGAATACAATATATGCCAACGACACACTACCAGCCACGAGCATGATAGTTAAAGTCCAGATTCTGTTCATCTAATTCCTCGCGCCATGTTTCCATGCTATGAGGTGCCTTGCCTTTATCTTTTGCCGACTCCTTCATCGACACTACGCCAGCTGCCGTATGGCTTCTCTTGAGAGGTCCTCGTTGGGTGGCCGCCGACGAAGCAGTCGCTGTTGCAGTGGGAGAAGTGGCAGTCGAAGACGCCATGGAAAGAGGATTGCTCAGATTACCCATCGAGGAGCTGCCGGGATTATAAGACATAGAGCCCTGCTGGCGCTCGTACAGCAAATTCCTGCGCAGAGACTCAGACAACTCAGTTGCGAGCATGTTTCTGCGGGTGGTTCTCGGCGACATGGCTGCAGGTGGAGGTCCATGAGCAGCCACAGCGGCGTTGAGCATGCCATCTACATGATTTACAGGCTGTGGAGGTGCCACAGCACTGCTGGTGCTATGAGACACTTGATGGAGTGGTGGTTGGGCAGCATCTACCTGCTCTCCAGCTCTGGTGGGCGGAACACGAGACCGCTTGGCGTTGTTGAGTTGCTCCTGAAGTAGTTCGTGATTGTTCAGAAACAGCGACGACAGCAACGAAGGGCGCGCTAACGGCTTCGGCATGTCATCCCCACGGACGAAGAACGACTGCTCGTCAAACGACGAGTCGCTCTCGTCGTCCACGGAGTCCCATGCTGAATCGTCATCCTCAAGGTCATCATCGTCCTCGTCTTCATCCTCGTCATCATCGTCCTCAACGTCATCAGTGCTCTCGTCGTCGTCTGCAATGGCGTTTTCGTGCCTCAGTGCGCGGTCTTTGGCATTGCGATCGCGATGCTCCTCGTCTTCTTCGTCTTCGTCCTCGTCTTCGTCTTCGTCAGAGAATTCGAGACGAATCGAAGGTCTCGGAGGCGGGAAAAGCTTGCCTGCAGAAGGCTTTGTCTGCGGGAACAGCGACGAACGCTTACGCTCCTCTATTCTAGAAGCCTTTGCGGCAACAGCACCACTACTACCACTGCCGGACAGAGTTGACGACCGTCGCTGCCTGCCAGCATTCTGGTCTCGATGATGATTTTCATTGCTATCATTGATAATGTTGGCGCGGTTGGTAGGCGGCACATGGCTGCCCTCGTTAGATGATACGCTCTCTCCGCCAAACTCGCTGTCTGACGGCGATGACTCGATGAAGAACATTTTGCCGTGGGCCAGCTTGTCTGGACGCGCTTTTGTCGGCTTCCAGTGGTCAGGCACTGCTGGCTTGTGGTCTGGAGAGCCACCCATCCGCCTCTGCGACATGGTCCTGTTGACAAACGATACCGAGATATTTGAGGGCGAAAAGCCCCGCACTATTGACGTCGAGGTGGCCGACCTGTTGCTCTGGCGCAGGCGACTCTCGTCATTCTCCAACAAGGCTGTATCAACAATCGCACTACGTACTGGCGAGCCCTGAGCCGGAGAAGGCATGTTTACGTCGTTGACTGGGAACTGGCCTGGTACCACGACTGCGGGTGGTGCTGGCACTATTGAAGCCGGTGCCGCTTCCACCACTGATGCTTGTAGTTCTGCCGCCCCTACTGGCGATGCTTGCGGTGGTGCTGCTGTTGGCACTGTAGATGCTGGTGCAGTAGATACTGATGCTGCTGGTATTTCTGCTCCTGTCGCCAGCAGAGCAGTAGGTACTGCTGGAGTGGTTGGTGATGCTGAAGCTGGTGCTATCGCTGTTTTTGGCTGAACACTTTTGGTTGTCAGCACTTTTTGTGGGCCAGACTGTGTGGAACTCTGCTGAGCCTGAGTTCCACTTCCCGGTAAATCACTAGAGTTGCTGCCAGAGACTCTGCCGGGAATGCCATATGTATTTTGCTTTTCACGAGGCACATCAGCAGGCGCGATGTCTGTTTTTACAGTGCCGTTACTGGTGGGCACAGCTTGGTCTCTCTTTAGGCTGTGGATGGCACCTATGAGTCTGCCACGTTGTAAGCCACTATGTCCGCGATGTCCACTTTGGAGACTATTCGCCGTCCGACGGCCATCATCACCCTTTGCAGCAGGTTTTCTAGACCGCTCCCACGGCTGCGAAGTTGTATCGGCGTTGATGACCTCAAACAGATGCTGTAGCTCCTCGGACGACAGCTTGTGGGGAACCGATTTGGCGGCCGGTGATAGGACAGACTCGCGGCTGGCCTGGTTGGCGGACTCACGACTAGCTTCACGGTCGCTTGGTGACAACCTGGGAATCTCGTCTAGGCCAGGCACTGTGCGGTCAGGCGACATGATCAGGTCCTCCTCCGATGACGGATTGGAGCGAGCTTCGCGGTTGTGTTGGTGGTCTGGCTCCTTCTCGTGTTCTTGTTCGTGGTCGGCAGTGGCAAGCAGCTCCCTGTTCCACAGCCGCCACGACATGTTCTCGAGGCGGCGTCCGTTTTCAATAGAGTTTTTGCATTTGGTGAATACAGTCCACAGCGAGAACAGCGAGTCCGAGTCTGGCGGATCCAGCGCCCCCAGGGTGTGCGGAGACACCACCAGGATGGGCCGGCGCAGACGGTCCAAGTCGGACGCCATTTCGGAGTTGAATGTGTATTATGATGTGCAGTATGCTTTCCAGCTTCTTGCACGGTGCTTTCAGCTCTGCTCAGCTCGTTGACTGGATCACCACAGCTAACAGGCAGCTCGCAGTTTAGTTTGTTTGGTTTGGAAGGGTGCTCTGTGATGGCGTCCTGCTGTGCCGTTTGGCGGTGTTGCTTGGATCCGTGGCGGAAATCGGTCACGAAAAATACCAAATTCTCCAACTGCAACCGCAATATTTAAATTGTCAATATATATATAAATATATATACTCCCGACTGGCAGATCAGCGCAGAGCCGTCCTCGACAAAACAACAGCAAACCTGATAGGATGACGGGTCTGGCGGCGTACACGGACGGGCCTTTATTTTGTGGCGGTCAAAGTTGCCGCTGTTACAAAAGAAGGATGCTAAGTTGGTGGCAGTCGAAACGCATACAGTCAGTTGAGAATCGCTAACATAACATATCCACCTGACAGGCGCTACACGTGATGTGGAGAGAATCCGAATCGATCTCAGCCGCGGCGGCAGTCAGGTGGGGCGGTCAACTGATATGCGAAGTTTGCGTTGGCGGGGAACGATGGAACCATAGCAGCGGCGGGTAATTGGAGGAGCTTTTGTGGAACTCGGATAGCATCAGAGCGGATTGGCTGAGGCAGCAGACTGAGGAGAATCGTTGAAGCATTGAACTCTGATTGGACGCGAAGTCTGTGGCAGGTTTGTTCTACATAGTGATAATGTATGTGGGCAGCATTCAGGGGGAGTTTTGGCGGGGACACCGCTAGAATTCGCACAACAACTACAGCAGCACTTGAAACGGCAGCACCTGGAGAAGCACCTGCAGAAACCTACTGCTTGTAGCAGAACTTAGTGCAGAAGCTTACCGCAAAACTTACAGCAGATCCTAGAGCAGAGCTTACAGCAAATGCTAGAGCAGAGCTTACAGCAGATCCTGGAGCAGAGCTTCCAGCTTACAGCAGATCCTATAGCAGATCCCGGACCTACACAACAGCTCACCAGACCTACTACCGCACTCTGCAGGACGCACTCCGGAAATATACCTGAGTAGCAAAAAGACCTAGAAAGCTACCAAACTCGTTGGTTCATTGGCTCACATGTGTGGTTTATTTGGGTTTGCCGTTAAATTGACACTTGTTTCAGTCAGAAACAGGGTCTCAATTAGCTTTAATCGAGATAAATAGGTATGTAATTTGATATGGATTGGTTCGATCGGTTTCAGTTTGTTGTATGCTGCTAGTAAAATAAATTAAAGCTTAAAGCTAAACTACTCACTGACAAGGCCGACCACCTAAATAATATTTAGCACAAGGATTGCTGCGTGTAGATTGTCTGTTTCTCGCAACCGGCCATATAATGTCGCCCGCTACAGCATTAAAACCCATAAAACTGATGCAATTTAATAAAAAGTTGCACATAATTGAATGCTGCGAACACGACAGCTGCATACCCGCAGCGCCGGCTGAAAACACGACAAACAAATCACACGAGCAACACCTTGGCAAGTATTCGGAGGCAATGCCAACGATATACCGCACTACTTGCCTACCCATCCCTTGATGGTGTCCCACGTGCTCTGCGATTTCTTTTCCGCAGTCTCGAGGGTGGCGTCTGCGTGGTCCTTGGCTGAATCCGCAAACCTCTGCACTCCCGCTCGTGCCTCATCGAAGCGTGCTCCTGTGCTCTGCTTGGCGTCTGCAATGGCGCTGTCCACCCGCTTCGTCGCCTGCTTGCCGGTCTCACTGAGCTCCTTGTCGAACTGGGCCTTTTTCTGTTCGAATCGGCTGTCGATTTCAGACAGCTTGTGTTGGCCACTGCTCGTCAGGTCGCTGGTTGCTTTAGTCCATCGGTCGAGGTCCTGCTTGGCCAGCACCTCCGCACGCCTGCCGTCGAACCGCGACTGGTATAGATAATAGCCTGCCACGCCTGCCACTGCTACTGCTCCAATCTTGATATATCGCCCCATGGTCAAATAAAAGATAATAAATCTTATAAAGGAGAGTTCGTGGTGGGCGCCACAGCGGTATATAAGGTTTCCCCGCCCTCGTGGCCCAGTTTGGATTGCTGCTGCCATCTCGCGGCGCCTGCACGCAACTTTAAACTGCAGCGCGAGCTAGCGCACCACCACTCGGGAACTTTCTCGACTGTAATTGTTTGACAGGCTGTCCAGCAGGTGCTCGAATTCCGATTACACACCTATATAGGCTCGTGTCTGCAAGTATCCATTCCACATGCTGCAACTTGTGCTGGATAGTGGAATAATCCCAGACAGCGACCCAGCTGGCTCGTGCAGTCGCCAGAGACTGAGCATGTTTGCCCGGGTAGAAAAGCCGTAATGAAGCCTTAGAACACAATCGCCAGAAGTCTGAAATGGGATATCTACACTACTCAAAAAGAACAGAATATAGCGTAGATCAATTATTTTTCTTTTCCGTTCTGTCAATAATTCTATAAGCTTATAAATCTGTGGGTCGAGTGCTAACATCACAAACCAGTAGAGCTGACCTGACTTGCATCATTTAATTTCTAGTCTGCTTTTTCGACTTGAGCTGAAGGACATCCAGGTGAGTACCATATTCAGCGCGTTGTTTTTGTGCCGAGATAAAAAAACATTTTGCGTCTGTCGGCTTATTTTGTATAGCATCCGTGTCGCTTGGGCGATCTGTCAACAAACACCACTATATCATGCATATGACTGTCATGCAGCTTTCATATGCTAAAGGCGTCAGACCCTATTCAGACGCTAGCAGATACTTTTGTCGGTTTAACACAGTATTCAACCAGCATCAAGCATTCTATTACTTGATAACTACCGAGTGATAACGCATTAGTATGTTTTTACCAACACTAAGCCGGTTTGCTGTCATCTCAATGGCTTCAATCTAGTCATCTAGTCACATTTACTTTGTTTATCCATCCCATCCCCTGCAGTGACAGCCCTGACCCTGACACGTCTGTCAACAAACGCGCTGCTAAATTCGTTCTCCCTATCTACTTTGTCTTCAGCTCCGTTCCTTTTGTTTTCTTACAATTTTCCGGCTTTGTACTCGTTTTCGGCTCCCGTCAGCTGTTGTTGCATCTCGTGCTAGTGTGTTTCGAACTCCCTCCTTAATGGCGCGAGCAGCTACTCCCGACGAGAACTTGGCTCCCCCAGCGAAGCGTCGCGTTGCTTCCATGTCCAAGAAAACCAACCAGTCGGTGTTTTCTTTTGGTGATGACGATTCTGACGCTTCTTTTGGCGGCGTAGCCAGTGATGTAGAATCGGATTTCGAGCCTGATGCACCTTTGAAGAAGCCTGTCAAGCCTCCTGCTAAGCGAGCCAAGAAGCAGCCGTCGTCTAGTACACCTCTTGCCGATGTTGATGCGAACGTCTCGCTGGTGGATGCGAGCCCTGACGATAGCGGGGAACTGGCGGTGGCTGTGGATGGATCTGGTCCATCTGGACTGGCCCGTCCAAAGTCTGCTGCTGCCACTGCCAAGAAAACTGCTTCTGAGCAGTATCAGAAGCTCTCCCAGCTGGAACACGTCTTGAAGCGTCCTGATACCTACATCGGAAGCGTCGAGTACACCCAGTCTAAAATGTGGGTTTACGATGCTGCCAGTGACTCGATGAAGTTTCGCGAGGTCAACATCGTTCCAGGGCTGTTCAAGATATTCGATGAGATATTGGTCAATGCAGCTGATAACAAAATCAGAGACCCCTCTATGGATACCCTCAACGTCGAAATTGATCCGGTTCAGAATACAATTTCGGTTTACAATAACGGCAGAGGAATTCCTATTGAGATCCACCAGAAGGAGAAGATGTATATCCCAGAGCTGATTTTTGGCAACTTGCTTACCTCGTCCAACTATGATGACAATGAGAAAAAGGTCACTGGTGGACGAAACGGTTACGGTGCAAAGCTGTGTAACATCTTTTCCACCCAATTCACAGTGGAAACTGCAGATGCGAACCAAAAGAAAAAGTACGTACAGACTTGGTCCGACAACATGTCCAAGATCGGAAAAGCCAAAGTCACCGACATGAAGAAAGCCGATCAGTATACAAAGATCACCTTCAAGCCCGACCTCAAGTTGTTCAATATGACTGAGATGGACGAAGATATTCTTGGTGTCATGCGACGACGAGTGTACGATTTGGCAGGGTCTGTGGGCGACATCAAGGTGAGTCTCAACAAACAGAGAATCAAAGTCAAGAACTTCAAAGGCTACGTGGAAATGTTTGTCAAGGCTCTGCAGGAAGAGTCGCGCGCAAATAGCACCAACCCAGAAGATGGTGAAGATCATGGCCCCGAGCTTCCAAAGCCAACTATTGTCCACGAGCGCATCAACGACAGATGGGAGCTGGCCTTTGCAGTATCTGACGGAAATGCTTTCCAGCAGGTGTCTTTTGTAAATTCTATTGCGACGACCAGCGGTGGTACTCATGTCAACGACGTTGCAGACCAAATTGCGAAGAAAATTGCTGAACTGGCAAAAAAGAAGAGCAAGAGCACTAATCTACGGTTGGCACAAATTAAGAACAACATGTTCTTGTTCATCAACTGCTTGATTGACAATCCTGCTTTCACGTCGCAGACAAAGGAGCAGCTCACCACAAAGGTATCTGCTTTCGGATCTAAGTGCGTCGTCTCTGACGATTTTATCAAGAAGATTCAGAAGACATCAATCTTGGAAAATGTACTCAACATTGTGAATCAAAATGCTGAGAAAGATATGAAGAAGTCAGATGGATCGAAGAAGCGCAGGATCACTGGCTATGCGAAGCTCGAGGATGCCAATAAGGCTGGAACTGCCGAAAGCCATAAATGCACCTTGATCTTGACCGAGGGAGATTCGGCAAAGGCACTTGCTGTTGCTGGTTTGGCGATTGTGGGCCGTGATCACTACGGAGTATTTCCGCTCAGAGGAAAGATGTTGAACGTCAGGGACGCTTCGCATGATCAAATTATGAAGAATGCTGAAATTCAGGCTATTAAGCAAATCATTGGCTTGCAGCACAACAAAACTTACACTTCTGTCAACGGCCTGCGTTATGGGCATATTATGATCATGACGGATCAGGATCACGATGGTAGTCATATCAAGGGGTTGATAATTAATTTTCTAGAGTCGTCATTCCCAGGACTGTTGAAAATCCCGGGATTCCTCGTGGAGTTTATTACGCCTATTGTTAAAGTCTTCATTCTCCGTGGTAAAAAGGTAAGCGAAGTTATACCTTTTTATACCATGCCTCAGTATGAACAATGGAGAGAGGCTCATGGTAAAACCTGCGTATGGAGACAGAAGTACTACAAAGGTCTCGGAACGTCCGAACCGTCTACAGAAGGTCGTGAATATTTTACCCAACTCGATCGTCATTTGAAGCACTTCGATGCCTTGCAAGAGCAAGATCGTCCTTTAATCGAGTTGGCCTTTGGAAAGAAAATGGCTGATGCTAGAAAAGATTGGTTGCGACAATTTCGGCCCGGTACCCATCTGGATCCTGATCTTACTCATATTCCTATTAGTGATTTTATCAACAAGGAACTCATTCTCTTCTCGATGGCTGATAATATACGATCTATCCCCTCGGTCATGGATGGGTTAAAACCTGGTCAGAGAAAGATTCTGTACGGGTGCTTCAAGAGAAATCTTGTCAATGAGATCAAAGTAGCCCAGCTGGGTGGTTATATTTCGGAGAGTACTGCATACCATCACGGTGAGCAGGCACTACATCAGACTATTGTGGGACTGGCACAGGATTTTGTTGGCAGCAATAACTTGTATTATCTCATGCCCAACGGAAATTTTGGCAGTCGTGCTACGGGTGGTAAGGACGCATCCGCACCTCGTTATATTTTCACGCAGTTGAATCCCTTGACTAGGCTCCTTTTCAACTCTAAGGATGATCCTTTGTATAATTATTTGAAGGATGATGACGCTACTGTCGAACCAGAGTGGTATGCACCCATCATTCCTACTCTATTGCTTAATGGTGCAGAAGGTATCGGTACCGGTTGGAGCACAACTATTCCATGCTATAACCCTGTTGATTTGGTTAACAATATCCGTCGCTTGATGACTGGAGAAGAATTAGAGCCCATGCTTCCTTGGTTTCGAGGCTGGTCTGGTGCACTCGAGCGCCTGAGTTCCGACAAGCTCCGAGTTTCGGGAACTTTATCTCAGGTCGATGATAGTACTGTTGAAATCACTGAGTTACCCGTTAAAATGTGGACTCAGACGATGAAGGAGTATCTATTGGAATCCATTGTAAAGAATCCCAGGGAAAAGAACGAGAAAGAATGGATCGATGATATGGTCGAAGAGCATGGATCCGGTATAAAGTTTGTCGTGACTATGAATAAGGCTCAGATGGAAAAGGCTCTTAATGAGGGTCTTTACAATAGATTCAAACTTACAACCACAATGAGTTTGGCGAATATGGTTGCGTTTGATGCTCAGGGTCGTCTCAAGAGGTATGATACACCGGAACAGATCCTTTCTGAGTTCTATTACATTAGACTCGAGCTTTACCAAAAACGTAAAGACCATATGGCTGCTCAGCTAAAAAACCAACTCGAAAAACTCGCTAGCCAGGCTCGATTTATCAAGTTGATAATCGACAAGAAGCTGACCGTTTCAAACAAGCGAAAGTCGACTTTGGTTAGCGAATTGGAGGCGCTCAAGTTTCCAAAGATCGGAAAGGATGGTGTGCCAGTTTATGAAATGGACCCCGAAGAGGAAACCGAAATTTCAATGGTGCTGGAAGAATTGGAAGGTTCGGACGGCGAGGAAGATCCCGTCGTTGCAGCAGAAGATATTGTCAAGCCAACGATTGCCTCTTATGAGTATCTATTAGGTATGGCGATTTGGTCTTTAACCCGAGAGCGATATGAGCGTCTCTTGAAGCAACGAGATGAAAAAGAGTCCGAGCTGACTGAGCTGTTGCGCAAGTCGGCTAAGGATCTCTGGAATGCAGATCTGGATGAGTTCTTGAGCTCTTGGAACCAGTTCATTATCGAAGATAATGAAAAGCGTGAGTCCCTTATCACTGCCAAGAAGACAAAGGCTAAGGGAAAGAAGCGTGGGCCGCCCAGGAAGATAGATCCACCAGCTATTGAGGATGAAGTATCGGGTCTGAAGGTCGAAAAGTCCAGGAAAGCCGTGCAGAGTAAAATAGGCACATCGGATATTCCTATTATTGAACCGGCAAAGAAATTGAAGCATACTTTTGGTCAAGGTACCAGCGTGTTTGGAAGTCCTGTGAAAAGTACTTCCGAGTATAGGATTGACCCCGACACTCTCCTGGACGAGATGACAACTGGATCTTCTCGCAAAGCCTCAGCATTCTCAGCGTTTGGGTTCGAGACTTCGTCACCTAAGATTGATTCTTCGGCAACCTCGTCTAGCCAGCCGAAGAAGTCGATATTTTCGTTTGATGATGATGATGACGACATTTTCGTTGATTCGACGGGTCCCACATCTAAGAGCGTATCCCATCCCGCGCCTAAGGCAGCCCGTAGTACTAAAAAAGTCGTCAAAGAGTCGACTCCAAAAGTCCAAGAGCTCAGCGATGATGAAGATGACGATGGTGATGAGAGTGGGGAGATTATACAGCGCGATGTGCCTCGTCCTCAGAGAAGAGCGGCTGCTTCTACCAAAAGGTCGTACGATGTGTCTTTGGATCTAACTGATGTGGATGAAGAGTTTGACGATTCGGTGGTTGATGCTAGTACTTTTATCGCCGAATCTGAAGACGAATATTCCGAGTAAAATATAAAAATAATATTTATAAATTCGCGTTATACTAAGATCTCTCTATCCTAACAATTGTTCTATGCATTCTATAGTAACTGTATTGGGCTGGGGAAGGGCCTGATTTATTGTAGATTCGACTTCGTAGTGCTGTTAACAGACTCAATTTTTTCGATATATTGGTAAAGTAAGCCAGGAAATACTTTAAAGTTAATAATCCAAATAACTTAATACAGATCATAAACTAACTGTAGTAAAATAAATAAAAATGTTCATCTTGGAATTGGAAATTGATATGAAGACATAGACGAGGTTTTCGAATTCGGCCCAGATATTGTCGAGCCAGGCATGGCAGATGACTGGCCATTACTACTACTGCCACCCAACTTAGATGCCAGAGAGTTTGCCAATCCACTAGAGCGACCTCCACGGCTACGACTCCTCGCTTTGGATTTGGATTCCCGCTTTTCGGCCCTACTTCTGTCCGACGACTTTGTCCGACCTCTCTCACGCTCCTTCTCGCGACCCTGAATCGCCTCTTTAGAGTTGTCTTTTTCCTTTTCTTTGTCTTCTTTCAGAGCCTTCTTTTTTCCTTTTCGCATATTAGAGGCACCACGCAGAAGACTTTCTAGCCTGAATGAACCTTCTTGCTGAGCAGACAACGGGGGCGACTTTGTCTTATTGTTTTTGGATGATGGCGACATGCCATACCGAGGCCAAATAGAACTGGACTGAGGACTCACCTCGAACTGAACATTTCCAGATGTACTAGCCTCCGAATCAAATGGCTGTAAATTGACGGTTGACAAATCAGAGCTTGATCTGGATGATACATCCTCACCTTGGTACGACTCGCCATAATCAACTATTTCTCGTCTTTTTGGAGTAGAGGGCCCATGGGGAATACGCGGAGACAAAATACCATCAGACATGGTAGGCGTTGTAGGACTATTACCAAACGAATCTGCCAGCGAAGTCTTAAAAGATGTCGTCGATGGAGTTCTTGCTAAAGATCTGTTCAGAATCAGCGAGACCTTCTTGTCGTATAATTGAGGAACAGACTCCCCTGCATCCAAATTATTATCCACGCTTAGCTCTGTATCTGTGACCGACACATTGTGCTCATGCTGTCCAGACCTCCTGGAATTCGTCACCCTCATGTCCTTTGTGAAGAAAGAGTCAAGGTGATCCAATGCAGTCCACATGTTACTCAGAGAACCCGACTCCTCATTAAGCACCATGTTATCACCTCTATGAACCATTGTAGAATAATAATTATAGTCTTCCTTATGGAATTCAAATTGGTCTTGAGTTTGTTCACCAGCGGTTCCTTCAGCAAGACATGTCTGATGAACAGCATGTAAGTTCTTCCTCACCATCTCTGTAGTGACCGCTTGTGTTGGGATCGCCCATCCACTCTCATCCGGAATACCGAACAGTGTCACCGTATTCTCGTATTCTTTTCTCAGCAATTTATTTCCCAGGCTCATCCGAAGTACATGCTTATCCATATGACTGCCCGTCATGCTTGCTGCTTCATCAAGAACCTCTAAAGCCTGTTTGGCATAGTCATTAGACTGGAGCAATCGTAGAAGTGGTGCGATCACATCTGCTCCAAGACCTGCATATTCATCTCGTTGAAAATTCACAGCCGGCAACATCTGTTTCAAGATGCTTAAAGTCTCTGTCTTCACCCAAGCGATCTTGTTCGATAATATGCCTAACAATAAGAGAAGCACAGGAGATTCACAAGCAGGGAAAAAACTAGTTTGCATGGCCTGCACCGTTTGATTGAGGAAGTCTTTTTTAGATCTAAATCGCCCCTTGACGAACGAGACAAATATCCGCGACAAGCCAACCAGACCCACTTCATCACACATGACACGCATTTGTTCTACCGATGCCTCAACTTCACCAGATATGTGTCCAATCTCGAGACTATGAAGATATCGCGGCAGGTTGATTGCAATGGCCATCGCAAGCCTTTCTGGGCCAGCAATTATTGTGCTTGACTTAAGACTATTCATCTTATCCAAAACTCTCAGAGACTGGTCCCAAGCTAATGAAGACCTCAAACCAGGTATTATCAATGACTGCAGACCGCTGAACTTTGTGACCCATTGCGGAGGGAAGGTAGACACCAAACAAGATACCGTATCCGGTGAATCCAAATCGATTTTTGAGATGAATTTCTCCAGAATCGAAAGCGCCTCAATATATTCCTGTTCATTGACAGTGCCAAGCGCTGCTACTGTTATCCAAAATAATTGTGGATAATTTATCAGCTCATCAGCATTCAATTCCGCAGTAATCGCATTGTAGGTCATCAGGATCTGCATTGAAAAACCCTGAATGTCTTGGCTCTTATCGGAAATGGTACTTGTAAGTCTCGCCAGCATTTCGGAAAGCATGGAAAGATCCGTTGTTGCCAAAAGACATCGATATACTTGAAATGAGCGACAGGCAATGTGCCTAACGGAACAACTTGTTGCCCACATCAACGCTACTCGAGACCACTTCTCTCTGATATCCGGCATCTGATGCCCTTCAAACAAGGTAATCAGGTCCTTAATCATTTGAGCCATATGCTTTGGGGTACGAGCGCCACCTTTCTCGTTATTGAGCTCGTCATAAGACCAATGAGTTTTAGACGATGTCAAAAAGTCACAGAACTGCTGGGAGGCTGCCTCATAACCTATAAACTCATTGACAATATGAACAAGCAACTCTCGAGACTGATCATGAACTAGCGGAACATAATGGTCGAATAAGACCAAAGGGATATGTAATACAAATGGCAGCTTTTCCTTTATGCTATCTTGTGGACTCAGCATCAAATCGACTAGAAAAATCATTGCCAATTGACAATGAGATAAGCCGACTTCAAGCGCTTTATTCACTGGCAGCACATTTGAGAGATTGGCAACGTATGGATAGGCACTCTCAGCAGTTGACAAATCATGCGGTTCTGGGTGCGACGGCAGCATGTATTTCGGCTCCAGAAAGGCTACCAACGAATCGACTAACGTCGAACCAGCTGGGGTGGACGACAAGTAGACAAGAATCTTTCGCGAGTATTCCATGAACTGTGGATCTCGTCGTTGAAGACTGTTGTGTAACATGAAGTTCATTACAATAGTCACATTCCTGGGATATTTCCCATTCCCAAGAGCAACCCATAACGCCTCGACTTCATTCAAGATTCGGTCGCTGAATGCAACGGTGATTTCAAATAGATTATTCATAACCATTGCAGTGGCCGCAGTTGGAACTTCTTTCTCATCAACCTGAAGCTCGACTGTCTGAATCCATGGAAGAAGCACAGCAAGAATATCGCGTCGTGACATGTCGTTTACAACATGGAAGAATTTAGTTAACTCCGAAAATACCATGTACGTCTCATCCGCATGAATCAATGCAAACCTGCTCGACAAATTGAACATTGCTCTCTTGTACACAGCTGCCGTGCCGTTGAGGATACTGATTCTATACTCGTCGACAACTGAGGATCCATAAAAACGATTTTCAGTAACTTTGAGAAGCATAATGGCAAGTTTCCTGGCTTCAAAATTGACGTCCCCTGTTTTGAAAAGTCCAAGAACTAATGGCTGGCGGACGTCGCAGGGATAATCTGGGACTTCTTCCAGAACCTCAGCAACTGCTGCGAAATAGTTCTTGGAGACGTTTGGATCTGCATGTTCGCGATAGCCATTTGCAATGCTTTCCTCAAATATAATCCGTTGGTCCATATTACTAATAAGAAGATTTTTTAATGCAAGACGGCCAATTTTGCGAATATCTTCGCTGGGACTTTCAAAAAGGATACTTATCCACTTCATTAGGCCTCGAATGTTGAACGAAGAAGCCGACTGCGAGTTGCCCTTAGCAGGATCCACCAACGGGCCCTTACAAATTGCAGCCATGACACTGAGCACTGCATAGTCTGACTTCTTTTTCTCAAGCTCAATAGAGGCCAGAATCATATTATGATCGCGACTGTCTCTAGAATTAGCAAGGGCTAGTCTCTTCATGTTCGCCTCTCGCTCACGCGCTGCACCCCAATTTTGCCCAACAGTGCACCAATTCTCCACCAAAGTGAAGAAAATATACCGAGACTCAAATGGAATGGACACTGACTTATTTTCCCGCTTATCGATCGCATTCAGTACGTTTTCCAATAGACCGCAGAAATAACGCCTCAGCTTCTGAAAATTATAGTCGACCTGAACCGATGGCGCGGACAAAAAGTTTCGCAATGAAACCAAGAACTCCAATAGCTCGCATAATATCCAATCGTCAGAAACAATGGATTTTTCTTCTAAGAAATGACACGTCACTCTAAGAAGATTGGCTATTTCTGTTATGACACGATCCTGTCGTAGTGTCGCGCCCGACTCTCTCCGGTTACCGGGCTGCCTTGACATCTGTTTCAATGACTCGTCTCTCCAAGAATCGATAGCGGGTATAAGGCATTCAATCAACGTCCTATAGGTATTCACGTTTATGCAACTGATGCCAGTGACAATCGAGTCCCGAATTACTCCATCGTCCACACCCAAAAGAGGGACCAGCATTCTGAATAACGATCGAGCAGAAGTGATCTTTTGGTGATGAATTGTGATCTTCTGTGCCGATTTCTTTCTACCATGCTGGTACTGCTGATCTGGAATATGAAGCTTCTGCTCGTCCGTCACCGTTAGAGTTGTACATGCAACAATAAGATATATGCGCCATTGTTCTATGACGACCTCTGCATGCGTCCTCATCGAATGCTTAAGAATGATTCCGTGTGTGCTGGCTGACATTGGACCCTCAGACCTCGAAAACTCAACCACCACATCGTACATTTTGACAAGTCTGCTGCAAACAATATCACGACAAAACGCTATAGGAATTGGATATGATTCAAAGCATTGTCGCATCAAAATAGGAAATGCCTTTAACCACAAAGCTGTATCAACACCATAGTCGGACTCAGCAAGGCCAACGAGACTCTCTTTCTTCTTTCCATGAAGCTTTGCAAGACGGCTCCGCTCGGGCATGCTTAACTTAATCTCAGGCTTTGCCGATTCGAAAAGCGAATGTATATCAGCCGACTGCATCAGCTCAATGACTCGCAAAGGTGGTGAAAGAGTGTTCTTAGACGGTTTCCGTGTGTGAGACTTAACGATATTTTCTCCATGGTCTTTTATTGCAGAGTCAAAGGTAATGACCAGTTCGAGAATTCTGATTGCCTGTTGGCGAACAGTGCGATCTTGAGAACACAAGAAGTATACTCCATTACCTTCGATGTCTGCAACAGCAGACCATAAGTTATTCAAGTTCATGTCTTCGGCCAGTCGACCATCGCCGCCACCGACTTCCCCAGATTGATTGGACTCTCTTTTAGAGGCTTCGTTTACCTTCTCAACCCAAACCTCAAGCAAAGCGACATAAAGGGCCAAAAGCTTCTCAAAATCAGCGGTAGAGCTGTTTGGCGCATCAGAAACCGTAAAAACTCTCTCATCGTAAGAAAATAAAAGATTTCTGTATAAATTCACAACCGTGCGAGTATCGCGAATTCGCGCTAAACACTTCAATGTAGAAACAGCCGCTCGAGAGACCCGCTGAGAGCTGTGATTGACATTGCGGAAAAGGATCTCAACAGCTTTCGGAAAGTGGTTATCTGGAGGGCTGCACCAAGGAATACATTGTAAACACGTTGAAAACAACTCTAGATAGGTCGCACGATTGGTGGAATATGAGCTATCACTGTTGCCGAAATGAAATGACACGCTCATGGCCGGTTTCAATTGAAGCTGTCTTGGCTCGTCCTGAGGGTTCGAATTGATACCAAACTGAGCATCACAAAGTAGCAGCAACCGGTATACAATCTTGCAGTAATTGTCGTAGAACTGCCTCAGAGATCCTGAAGGAGAAGGCACCTGGCCAGGTTCCAGCGGGTCATCATTGAGGACGAGCCCCGTGAGAACTTCATCGTCGGGAAAAAGGGGCTTAGTGTTTGAAATCGAGTCGGACAGCACATACATGAAAGCTCTAACTGAAACGCAGGCACGCTCCGGAGTGATGCTTTCAAGACTCATACTCTCTAGTGAGCCAGTATATAACAGCTGGTTCAAAAGATTATCGAGCACATACTGAAGATAACCGCGAGCAGCTATACGGATGATGTAGACACAAGCAGCACTCATGAGAGGATCAACCGAGGACCACATCTTCTTGCTGGACGGATTGGTAAGGACTTTACAAACTGAGTCAAGCTTTTTCGTCGTGCTATTAAGCGACTCAGTCCATCGATGTATAAATACCCAAAGCATCCTGGCACCACCAACGAAAAAAGTGACGCGATTTCCCTTTTCTTTTATCTTTGACATATTCGACTCATAAAGCTGTAACCATTCTCCAGAGAACAACTCATTCGGTGCAACACTCATAACGGCTGTCGCCAACCTATACGACAGTTGCCAGTACTTCGGTTTGCTTAAAAGCTCCAAAGAATTAACCCATAGAGCCTCCATAGGTTTCACCCACATAGGATGGTTCAACTCAGCAGTGGCAACATTCGCAAGCGGCAGGATCATTTGAGGTAACACGTCAGCATACGCGATTTTGACGCTGGATGTACTCGATCTAGCAAAGAATTTAACTACCGATTCCAAGAACTCGGCACATTCTTCGAGGCGATCCAGAGGATATACCTTCAACTTCAAGTGGCGCATCCCACTTATAATAGAGACAATTTTTGGATCCCTCGCCCGCGCAACTACACTAGGGACCTTTTCAAGTTCTTCTATGAACCTGTCCCCTGCGCTCAGAAACCGTGTCCCCGACATTTCACCAAGCAATTCGGAAAATAAATTCCAGTTAGCTTTGCGGATAACACTGGCTTCTAAAAGTGTTGGATCAGCACTTCGCAGCTGGTTGAACACAATCTCTTCCAACTTTTCACTAAGATCATCTGTCAGCACATCAGGAGGACTTTGTTTCACAACCTCTAACAGAACGCGGCATAAAATGTATATACTGATCTGATTCTGTCTCTCAGACATTTCTTCCTGAATGTCCAATCCCATTTCGCCATTGTGCCTCAGCTGTTGCTGACTGCCTGAATTATCCGCACCATTGTGTGACATCAGACCAGCTCCAGCGACTTTGGCTGACTTGCTTTTCCTCCAAAACATGACTGAGTCAATAACAGCCTTGGGTTGTTTTCTCGCGATATATCCGAGAGAGGCGATGACACCATCAAAAGTTGGATCAACACCTTGTCCAATAAGGCCAGATATATCTGGCTCAGACTCGTAAGAATAATTTAGGCAAAGTGACACCTTTCTCTCTGCTATACGCACAAATTGAGTAAATAAGATATGCAATGCGTATTCAGAAGGGGTCTTTGGCGAACCATTGTGAGTCGTGGACGATACGGTCGCAGCCGGCCCACTGACACTTCGATGAGATACATCGATGCGAGAGGCTGTAGGTTCCATGTTCTGTATCAGGGGGATGGCAATTGATGCTGAATGTTGGTGGACCTGATGGGAGGGTGGAATTGTATCGACACCTCTAAGTCCAAGGCCTGCAGCTTCCAATCTTTCGTTCAGAATATTTTCTGTCAACGGTAAGTGACTATTGGCAGACTGCACCGGTGATATCTGGTCACCAGATGGAGCGCTACTTGAACCAGATCTTATAGGGCTTTGTAATGGGATTGTCTGCATAGAAATAGTAGTTTCCTCAGACAGACCTCCAGAACCCACAAGGTCAGAAACATTGTGGAGCTGACGAGAATATGTTTCCGGTGGCGAACTTCGAGTTGAGGAAATTCCGTTCTGATGCTGCTGACCTTGGGACAGGGCTTGCTGCTGCTGCTGCACTTGCTGGAGCTTGAATTGCTGCTGTTGGATCTGACGAAGCGACGGCGCCCGATAAACTCCTCCGCGGGACACAGTGGCTGCCCGTGCAGGTCTTCCTGACATGGCCATGCCATATGTGACATCAGTAGTATGCGAGGCAGTCGGCAAAGACTGATTTCTGTCGTGACGGCTCATTCTCCCTGAACTCGCCGTGGCCTGACCTCCAGCCGTGAAGCTGAAATCAGAGTCTTCATTCATCACAGCGCCTCAGACACTCTTCACAGAACTCATATAATAGAAGAGAACGAAAAGCTCTGGGACCAGACAGAGTCGAGATTGATAATAATCGGATAGATTTGTACACGAGCACCTGGTCAAAACTGAATGCCCGTTTTCCAATTTGGTGTCCGAACCAGCAGCAACCCTGAAGACAATAGGAAGGTCACACCGTGAGTCAGACAACAATTGGCGAGAATGCTAGAAAATCAAGCAACGGAAGAGTAGTGGTTAGTAAAGACGTTGCTGCTTGATAATAGTATGTCTGAAGCTCCTGTGAATGCAGCGATGTTCATGGGTGGTGAGGCTGCCTGGCGCGCTCGAGCCAGGGGTAATGGACATACATGCTCCACGACGGCAGAATATAAAAACGAATAGCCAAATTTATCTAGCAGCATTCTACTTCTGAAATTAAACTCAATTAAGTGTATCGCTGCGAATGGTTAGATATAGAAGAATCAAACTCTTAGTAACGTCTCATCCCAGAGGTTAAGCGAACAGTGCCATAGCAAAAAAACGTTACATTTTATATGTAACGAATAAAAGAAAAATACGTGACATACAAAAGCATACGGAGGTCACAAAACAATGCAGTTATACAGAATACAGATATAAAAGGTAAACAAAAATCTCAATGTGGTCAGACGCGCGCTATCCCCACAGGTCGCGCCATGAAATATCCTTACGGACCGCATTGGAGAAACCTTCGGCATACTGCACCCAGACTCGTTCATGTCGCGGAACGGTTACTGATTTTGCACTTGCATCACTAGACACAATGATCTCTCTTCTGAAGAAATCAACTGTAGCCGACTTTTCGATTCTGGGTTTCTTGAGCGCGGGAAGTTCAACACCACTGGGAAGTCGTTCATGTGACCCCTGTCGCTCCAGCTTAATTTTCTGTTCCACAATTGATTGGCGAATAACATACTTTCCAACTGCTTGCTGCTGCTGTTCGACTTCGTCGAAAACTGCCAACTGCTCTAGAGGACTTTCGGTCAGCTAACCAACCAGAAATAAAAGAAAAGTTCATATACTTACGGATCCATCCGGTACACTAATGTTCCATTCTCCAGTTTGTCTTTGATGAACTTCAAATTAACGTCCATCATAGCTAAAGCACTGTGGATGACACGACTCTTATCCTGTCCTCTCAGACTTGATGGCGTAGCAACCACCGGTGACACTATTTTCAAGATATAGGGGATTAACTCTGTGGCGAACTCATGATTACGATAACCATGACGAACTGCAGTCGATGAACCCCCTAGAATATCTTTACACAGCAGGCCATTTCCCTTGATTTTATCATTAATCTACTGTTAGAAACCTGTCAAAAGTCGATGACTTACCTCGAAATCGGTTTGTACCGGCAAATCCTTGACGTTAAGCAGCGAGCTGAAATGAAGATTGAAGGCCGATATGGGGTGGCCGAGATACTCAACTAACTGTCCAAACTGGGATCCATAAATGCCGGCATTGAGCTGCTCATAAAAGTGCAGCCAGTCTCCAATGAGGCCAGGTTTGATTACCATGTCGTCGTGATATTTGACTGCTGGAAATAAATTGAAACAGCCCATTATCATTTTGTCGTACTCGCCATTAGCATTGATATCTGCCAAAATGTCTTCAATTTCTTTCAACCGCTGCTGGCCTTCAATTCGCTTGAAGACTCGGTTAGTAACTTTAGTCCAGGACTTGTTGAGGTCCTTTTTGAATACCGAGTCGGCATTGCTGACGCCAAACTGCAACATGTTGAGACTACTGCGCATATCACCGTCCGCCGTCATGGCAATATCAGTGAGATTCTCTGTACTCATATTCAGGCCCTCCAACTTTGCGATGTCACGCAGTCTCGAAATAACAGCTGGAGTAGGCGATTTGTTGTAATGGACAATCTCAGCATATGGTCTCAAAGAGCGCAGGCTATTCGCGTACAAATCATTGCAAACGGCAATTATAGGGCGCAGCAGAAACTTTGGTTTCTTCTTTTTCTTCCGAGCCAAGCTAGTCCCACTGTTGTGTGCCGCCAGTGCTTTCTGATCGTTTGATAGAATATCTGTGAGGACTCGAATGAATCCGCTTTCCGCAGCACCTTCAATCTCATCGGCTATTATGCACACTGGTTTGCCGGAGCTAGTAACGCGATGACTTTCTACCGCCCCCACTATTTTGTCGCGAACCAACTTTCCCGACCGCTCGTCACTAGCGTTGATCTCTAAGACCTCGTAGCCGGCCTGCTTCGCAATAATGTGCGCGACTGTTGTCTTTCCAATGCCAGGAGGTCCGTGAATCAGGAGAATCTTTCTCTGCGGACGACCCAATGCATCACGGTTGTAGGATTCTGACTCGTTGTTGGGGATTGCCGTTTGCATAACTACCGGTGACCACGATACTAGCCACTTCAACATATGTCTATGCGATTTTTCAGAGCCCATTAATTCAACCCAACGTCTTGGCCTCCATTTTTCTGACATAAGAACTCCGGTTGAATTGGTGCTTCCGCGACTGGGAAGCTTTTCTTCAATGTTATTTTCGATTTTGTATTCTTGCCATTTCTTTTCTGCTTTCAGGCTATCTAGAAGTGCGTGAATTGGGACTCCATATTGATCTCTCATTCCGGGGCTAAACTTCTCGCTAACTACTTCAAGCCTTTTTCGCTTATGCAAACACAAAACTCTACCAGAGCTCAGCTTCGCTGTGTACGCCACCCTTTCTGAGCTGTCGATGTCATCTGTGTCTATTTCCCGCCGAGAACGCGCGTCTTGGGTAGTCTCAAGATCTCCAGCCAAGAACTGAGAGTACGAAAAATCCTCCACGACAGGCTCTTCAATAACCAAATTAAAATCACCTGTTTTTCCGATTATTTCCGTTGTCTCAGGCAACAAAAGCGAATCAGAACGAGATCCATTGTCTTCAACTTGTGCCATCTCGTTAGAATCAGCGATCAGATTGTCCTTGAACAGAGAGCTTTGAGCTTGGAACTTGACAAATTCCCCCTCCTCTTCATCCTCCCATCGAATATCATATTGGCTGTCGTCATTCTGCGATGCTGGACGAAACTCGTCTTCGTCCATATCACACGCGAAGTACGGGATGAATACGCGACATTGACGCGTTCCACTGGTTTAGATCTATCAGCCGCGCTATAATATGTAGGCACCAATTTAAGGTTATTATGCAGATGCGCTGAGAGTATCAAGAGCCGAGATGAACAAGTCCCGCTTTCGTATTGCACTTGTAAGTATATCATTTTGGATTGGATAACACAAAGGCAATTTCGATCTTGAAGGCAAAGCCGAATGGAGTGAACATGAAAGGTATGGTGTGTCGGTGTACAGTCTTGGTGCTTATATAGAATATTTGTGGCTGGAGAGCATGAAATGGCAGCAGCCAACGGAATACGACCATTGGAAACACAACTTCATAGAGCTCCACAATAAGATGCTGGAAACTCCTTCTCATACTGGAAATGAGCCGTCTGCCACATATGAGTTTTCTCAGAACCATTCTCTCGTATCGTCTGCCTCGTACATCTCCGATGTCGATTTGACAGGACTAATCTTGGAACCGCTCAAAATACTAAGGGAGAGCATCGCATCCAACAAATCCAAAACATTTATTCGAAAGCAATTGTCTAAAGTAAGAGCCCACTATAGGTGTTTGGAGTATTTGCGGCGATGGAACGATATAGTACTGCTATTTCGAAGGCTGTTTGAATGGTATATGAGTCTGTTTGAAAAGCCCGTAAGCTTTGATATATTTTGTGAGGCATATACCATACTGATCAAGACTTGCAGCACGAAAAGCATGGAAGTACAGCAAGGTGAGAAACGGATACGTTCTGTCCACATCTAACCCAGGGATTGCGGCATACCTTTGTAAATTTATCGAGGACAGCTTTCTACATCCCATGCTCTTGGAAACTGCTTCGAAAGACATAGTTGATATGCTGTCTCTAGTTGCAAATGATGCCCAGCTGCGCAGAGTCCGAGATTACCTGTGCGAACTGGATAGCTTTAGATTCAGGGCACTGGTCAGCGATCTTGTCACTACAAGGAACAGCGCCGACATTGACGAAAACTAATATTGCATCTACGTGATCATTGTTTTACATGCTAGGAAACAGTTGCCAATCATTTTCATGTTATATGCCAGAACCACTGTTATAGGTAACCACCATCTTATATGCCAGAAAAATTACAGTGTTCGACTAACCTGTCGGTCATAATGTTACATGGTATGGCTGATAAAAGTCACAATCTGCATAAAAAAAGGTCGTTAAGTCATGCCTTCATGGATCATTCCCCGCTAATATGTCGATAGACAGGGCCAAAATAAGCGTGTTCCATTGCCTCCTTTGCAGTCAACCGTTCCTGGTGGTCGTAACGCAGTATTCTATCGAGAAAGTTAAACAACTCGGGACTGGTCAGCTTGTAGTTGTCGGAATTCACAAATCGCTCCCAGGGCCGCCGTGGATAATCGCCAAAATCGTAGTACTCTGCTTGATTAAGCTGCATCTCATATTTAGCCAGATATGCATTAAGTTCGTCAGTGCCCAGCACCCTGGCAATCTTAACTAGTTGGTCCGTATTTGAGTTGCCATGAAAAAACGGTTCCTTCTTAAACACCATGGATGCCAGCATGGCGCCAAACGACCATATATCGAGCGAGTAGTCGTAATACTCAAAGTCCACTAGCAGTTCTGGCCCCTTGAAGTACCGGGACGCCACTCGGACATTGTAAGGCGTATTCGGGTGGTAAAATTCTGCCAGGCCCCAGTCGATGAGTCGGAGCTGTTTGGAGGCATGGTCAATCATGACGTTGTGGGGTTTGACATCGCGATGCATGATACCTCTAGAATGGGCAAAATCCAGGGCCAGCAACAACTGGTACATGTAGAACCGAATGTCGAAATCCGTCAGAGTGGGATACAACACTCGGAAGTCTGTATTCCGCACATTTTCAAAGATGAGAGAAGGTGTTTTGCTCTGTGTCAGTCATTGAATTCGTTTTCAAAACCTCTGCTTACATCTGGGTCCCGCACAATGTCCAAAAGGTTGATGATGTTTGTTCCTCCGGACAGGTTGATGAGGATCTTGACCTCTCGCTTAATCTTTTTTCGCTTAATAGGCTTGAGAACCTTTATGACCACCGGCTTGGACGTCTTGACCTCAATTCCTTCAAACACTTCTGAGTAGCGGCCTCTTCCTATCTTCTTGATAATCTCATAGTCTTGTTGATCGCCCCACATAAAGACCATGTCCTCTGCTGTTAATTTGAGCTTTCAAAAGCCATTTCTACATACCGTACTCATAGTACGATTTGTCTTGCTTGCTATTGAAATCACTGTACACTCGAGATATGCTGACGAGCATTCTGTCGGAATCCAGGTCTCAATCCACAGGAAGCTGTAGTTTGCTGTTGAGTGGTGTTGGTGGTGATGCGGCACTCATTAGGCTTGAGAGGCTTCTTTGAGAAAGCCAAGGTGGAGCCAGAGCTCACAAATCAGCGAACTGCAAGTGAAATCGCGCTTCAAACGGTGCTAAGACTTGAATTGGCTTTCCACTACCAACGAGATTTCACAACACATACTGGTATAAACAGGTTAACTAGGCTGTAATTGATGCTGCGCTCTTGATATCGTCGTGCATACATAAACGCAATTATGCATATCGTCAGCAGCCAGCGTAGGTGCTGATTTATGTATGTTACAAACGGCTGACATCCAGAGCTCTTTGATATTTTGACATGCCTACGAATGACTCGGCTGCTGGCCTTGTGGCCCAATATATGTCGCTGCCCGACAACTTCGAAGGGTATAATGCCATATGTCTTCAGATATCTAATGGTTAGTTTCAGTTGTAGTTACTGGTTATATTCTAACTGAGAGAAATCGAGAACGATGCAGCTTCGTTGGTTGATATTGTGCAGCTGCTAGGAGACTACTTGACCCAAGAAGATGGTTCTGCACGGTGCAAAGGTAACTATATATGAGCCAGAATGTGTAACAGCAACATTCGCACTCGTCAATTAAATACATTGATGTTAATTGTCCGGCAACATATTGATTGAACTTATTGACAAGCTGGGCTGACCGCACAGTTTTTTTTTTTTCCTTTTCTTTTCTGGCTTCATACTAACTCAGCGACTGGTTGTCTCAGCGGGGTCTTGGCAAACCTATCCCGAGAAAAGCTCACCAAACAGCAGGTATCTGTAATTTCTTCGTTTCTTAATGACCGCATTGAGGATCAAGAATCGCTCCATCCAGTTTTGGAGGGTTTTGTCGCAATCATCAACATGGTTGCTTACAATACCAGTCTTATAGAACCCATGCTTGACAGCATGAGTCAGCATATCAATATGCGGAGCCACGTTCAGAAGACTAGGTATCTCGTGTACCATGCGTTGGATCTCGTTCTGGAGAGGTTCAAACATTTTGCTCGGACAGCTCTGTCAACAAAATTCATCACTACCTATGTCAAGTTGACAAGCGGAGAAAATGATCCACGAAATCTATTAGCCTCGTTCAAGGTGCATGCGGAGATTCTGGCCAATTTCGACAGCCTTGAGGGCCACGTTGAGGAGCTGTTCGACGTGGTGTTTTGCTATTTCCCTATTACCTTCGAGCCGCCCAAAGACGACCCCTACGGGATAACGAAAGAAGACCTGAAAGAAGGTCTGCGCAAGTGCTTGGTTGCTAATAGCATTTTTGCAACCGAGGTTTTCGAGCCACTGATTGAAAAGCTCAATTCGAGCTCGCCAACCATAAAGCAGGACACTCTGCATACCATCAAAGCATGTATTGACAGCTACACTCCAGAAAGCTTAAGCCATGTATGGACAGGCATCTGGGACGGAATCAAGTATGAAATATTGCATGGGTCTGAGGAAGCAGACACTGCTGCTGTGGCCCTCGAATCACTGAGGTCATTAGGTACGGCATTGTCTAAATACGACAACCACGCGATCCTGGAAGATTATCTGGCGGCAGTCCAGAGAGAAGTGAAAGAAAAAATAGAAGAACCACAGTCCAAGTTGTCGCAACCGGCTGGTATGCTAGTTTCTGGTATAGCAGAGTCCAGTATAGCGGCGTTTGAGGTTTTGAGCTCTTTTGTGTGTTCAATAGTACTAGACGTCTTGACGCAAGCAGCATCGCTTGATCGCCAGAATGGAGCCCTCATGATCCTCAAGAGAATTGTGAGCTCTTCAGCTCATGTGGTAGGGCACGCACTCTACGAGGGGAATCTTCTATTGACATTCAAAGATCGGATATTTGAAGTATTCTCAAAATCGCTGATGGGTACTTCGAAATCGGAGATAAAGCTCCGCAAAACTGCGTTGGATGGGCTGGCTGCTATGGCACAACTGAAAGATCTGTTAGCAGGTGACGAAGTGGGCCTTATCATACAGTATCTGGACTCCATAATCCTTGAAGATGACAATGATGATCTGTGTAAAGCGGCTTTGGATACGTTGATAGCACTGGCTTCGACGCATCAGCAGCTTGTTTTGAACATTTCATTTCCTGCACTATTGTCTGAGTTGCCTGATATTTTTGAAACTCCCCAGCATACTTTAAAAGTAGAAAAGCACGTGTCATATAAGCTTTCAGTCTTGACGTCGTTGGCGGTCTCGCGAGGTATTTACGAGGTGTTCAGTATCAGACTACTTGGAAAGCTCGACACAGTTGCGTCTGCTAGTCCTCGTGATATTCAGTATCCTGCTCTGATTCTTAAGTCACTTTTAGAGGGGCTGCAGAAGCTGCCACAGCATGATCTTCTCGGATTGGGCGACCGGCTTATTCCTCGAATATTGACAAAGCTTGTGACCTCTCAAGAAAACAGCTGTCTGAGAAATGAGCTGGTCGTCGATACTGGGGCGCAAATAGTTGCCGAGATATGTCGGGCAATGCCGCTGGACGAGCAGAATGAGTTTGGGAAGCAGCTGGTAAAACTGTTTATTCGCGGTGAGCCCTCTACGCTTGTCACAGTGTCTGGTTTCACGTTGCCTGCTCTGAGTCAAGATGAAACACCCTCTGTGCTGATGTCTCTATTTACCACCGTCGTGGCACCAATTTCGAAAGATGTCCAGTTAGATGCGGTTGACCTGGATCTTGTGAAAAACAGTGAATCCATCTTGCGCCACAGCGGATCTGTTTTTGTGCGAGCTGGATATCTAAGGCTCGTTGCACTGGTCACCAATAAGTGGTTGACAGAAAAAGATGAAGAGCTTGTAAAGTTCGCCATGTCGCTTTTGAAGACGGCGAAGGAGCACAAATCGACAGCGGGGATAAGTGCGCTTGAGGCAGTAGCGTGGATTGCAAAGGGCTCTATTCTAAGAAACGGGTCGTTAGGATTCAGAATTGCCAGTGACCTGCTATCTCTTATATCAGATACGTATTTGGGAAAGTTTTCCAGTAGACTGATAGCGGTCCTTGTGTCATCAGACGATGTGGTGTGCAAAGAAAATGGGCTTATCATTAGGCAGCTCTACAAGCAGAGACTTTTTGCCAATGCGCTTCCCGTAATAGTTGATGGGTTCCGGAATAACGGTGATTCACGAGTGAACTACATTATTGCGCTATCGGGCCTATTGCAGTACACGCCTAGCGAAGTGCTGATACCGTCGATTCCTAAATTCTTGCCACTTCTTTTGGAATCATTTAATGTGAAGGACCCCAGAGTCCAGGAGGCAGCTATCAACACAGTTTTGCTTACACTACATGAGGCGACAGAAGTGTTTTCCCAGCACACCAGCACCATGGTTCCCAAGCTCGTACAGCTGGCCCAGGACCGCACCATCCCAGCATATGTGCGGTCGGCGGCACTTGGCTGTCTGAGAACTTTCCCACAGACCATCGAACCAGTTTACTTGTTGCCTTATCGGTTCTCTGTGATTAAGGGGCTCGAAGTAGTGCTGGATGACCCGAAGCGTGATGTGCGACGCGAGGCAGTTATATGCCGTCAGGTGTACTATGAACTTCAGAAACAGTCATGAGGGTATTGAATATTTTGACTGCGCTGTCAAAGTATGATTTTGCAACTGCAGGGGGAAGTGTGTACAGTGCATATAAGAATTGATGAATGTCCCCATTAGATAGCGGTATCAGGCTGTTGAGTATGTCAGCGGTACCGTTGACAGACAGTTCGTAGTTCAATAATGTATTGCTCAATTCACCCATTTCGTATATTTCATCGATGTCGATATAGGCAGCCCATCTATTGTCACGACGAGGATAGTGGATTGAGGTTCTATCGGGGGTATACAGGTACGGAATCATTCGATACCTTTCGCCTCCCAGAGTGTCAGTCCACACCATGTAAGGCTGATCAGTCAATAGAGGAGCAATTGGCGTGGCATCTTCGTTGGTGCACTCATCTCTAGACTTGCATTTGAAAAGCCCACCTACAAAAGTATCGGGACTGAATAGAGGAATATCGACGAATACGTATTTGCGTCTACGCACGATCTTGTAACAGCCAGCGATGGCACCTGCCGGGTTGTCCTCAATGCAAAATACTGTGTTCCAGTCTACCCAAGGGCTATAATGGCTAGTCTGCACATTCGATATGAATTCTGCTCCTTTCCAGCAGTATGACAGTCTTGAGTAACCAGCTTCGTGGTTCCTATTGTCAGCCAGTTGTTTCGAGAAACGGAACCCCGACCATGGCACCATAAAGCTAGTGCTTGTATCGCAATCCCGGCTGATACGGGTGTTGTGATAGGGGCTGTTAGCCTGGATACCAGCTGTAGAGGATAATGCCCCAGAAACCAGCACCAGCAGCACACATGCATAGCATATCATGAAGCAAGTAAGAACGAGCGATTACGAATAAGCGAGCATGAGGTGAAAATAGCAGAATCTGAGTAATGATCTAGCCAACGCATTCAATATTTTCAATAAATTTTCCCAAAAGTGAATTATAGAGATTTCATGGAAATTGACAGTTTTAGCTTTCATGCGAGTTAAGCGTAGACATACATACACAACTACAGTACAGCTACTCCATCTACGCAGAAATAACCGGCATCCATTCATGCATGCTGCAGAATGAACGTTTCACAAACGCATCAACGGCCAGCCTGGATGGGCTCTTCATATTAATGACAACGACTACTCACTCGAAACTGTTCACATGTTGACATATTGATGGCTCTGCTATCGTGAATTTTCCCCCGTAGTGCCGTCGAGTCCTGCAGCGGCAATCTTGATCGCCGGGTCCCTGCATATGCACAGATGAAACGGGGCCCATGAGCCTTGAAACTTTCACCGCGTCCAGGCAGAAAGGTGCTTTTATTCGGGAACAACATTATCACTACGAGCATCTAATGGCGCCCACCACGCAAATTCCGGATGACACGGCAAAATACACTTACGCGGGTTATAGCGACCTCTAAATACAGACTTCAAGTCTGGTGGATTTTTTCCATGACCGGGCGCCGCCGCGAACTATTATTATCACACGAATACGAGCATACGGGCGTCTCTGCCGATTAGGTTCCACCACCCAGACCACCACCAAATAGAAAGTACTTGGACGATGATTGAACTGCTGCTGAAGCTATACTGCAAAATTAAATACCCCGTTGTCCATTCCCCTCCCACCCCCTTTATTTGGGGGAAACTACTGCGCGCCCAGCCTGTGCGCATAGGCTGCAATTTAGTTTCATAAACTGGCTACTCAAGCAGCCAAAGTGGACTGGGGTTGGGGCGTGTTCCGGATAAGGCATTAATCAGTTCGCCAAACCCATTCTCTCCTATAATCTCTTCACGTATAATATTGGCTGGCATTCCCGGCATTTCAAGTCCTGTTTTAAGTTTGAGTACTTGCTGAGCAACGGCGCAACATCAACGGGACATCTGAAAACTTGCGCCTATAAGGGGATATATATTTATATGCATATCATTTTCCGCGCGGGCTGCGGATTTTGATTTTTGGTGGCTACTGAACGTTTTTTTCTACTTGAACTTGCCAGACAAGACCGCTATATACATATAAAGACTGCTGCTGGATGTCGCTGGTTCCAAGAGCGTGCGTGTCGGATTGTCCGACACCGCAGTGTCCTAGCTGTCCCGACAGCGAGGTGTGCGTGTTTACTCCACAGACCTGTGATTCGTGTGCCTCTGCCTATTGTGTTGGAAGCACTTCGTCGTCGTCTGCAGCGTCGTCTGCTGCAGCCACTTCGTCGGCAGCAGCCGGCTCGGGCAGCCATGCAGGCGCAATTGCGGGAGGCGTTATTGGCGGGCTCGTGGCGGTGGCTCTTATAGTTGTGGTGGTGCTGTGGAAGTTCGTGTACCAGCCTCGAGCGCGAGAAAGGCAGGCTGTGCTGGCGTCTTTGGGACTGGACAGCTCGTCGCTGGACCCCGACCTGACGCCTAACATCGATGCTGACGACTATTTCGAGAAAAATCGCGTGTCGAGCCGGTTCAACGTGTATGGGGGTGCCGACGTGCCGGGAGCGCGCATGTCGTCAGCCACCATGAGCACCGTCAACACGCGCAGCTCCAACATCATTCCTATTGCATACATCCCCGGCGTCACGAGCCGGGCTGCTGCTGGCCAGCAGCCTGCACACGACGCACTGGAGCATGTCTTTTCGGCGGCAGATATCCTCAACGGAGAGGACGCACGGTCGTCAATAGCAGCATCCAGCTACCGGGGGTCTGCGTACGTGGCCAACGACGCAGTGACGGCGGTGCAGGGCCGGCCCAACCTCATTGACATTGGTGGCAGCGGGCCCCGTGTCAATAGCACCCTGTCGGTTCGCGACTCCATTGTGAGCGTGCAAGGAGCTGTGCAGTACGCGTCTGCGCAGCAGGCCCAGCGCATCTCGAGCGCCAGGTCCATCCGCATAGGCAAGAGCGGCAGAATAGGGCTCCAAAACCACATGATTGTGGAGGAGCCCGGCGATGAGGACGAGCATGACGGGTCTGCTCAGGATGACGGAGCTCAAGGCGGTGGAGTTGGTGCGCCAGCCTCTGCTAGAGGTGTTTTGCCTTCGTCGTCGCCCCAGCTTCGCATATCACAGGCATCTGGGTTTGACGTGCCTTTTATGGTCGATGGCGACCTCGACAGCGACGACGACAGTCGCAGCAGAGGCGGGTCTCGTCCGGTGAGCAGGAGTTCTATGGGATCGCGCATGTCGCGCCTCAGTCGGCGAAGCGAGCCTGGTAACCGCGAATCTGCTGAGTACGTGGTCGAAGATCTGCCGTATGAAGCATATTTGCTAGCCACTCAGGGCCATCTACTGGAGGCTGAAGGAGAAGATAGCAAGGACATGAACGATACCACCCTCATCGATGACAGCAATTTGGAGACCAAGAAGGGCGAGTCTGTGAAGGCAAGCCTTATAGACGACAAGGACGAGGGGCGAAACAGTCCCTTTGATGACAAGTACGAAACGAAGTGACGGCACTACTACTCAGATGAGAGATGAAGTTTTTAGAGGCTTTTGATAGTGTGTTGGGACATCTGGAAATGCTGGAAATGCTGGTAGTCCGGACTGATTTCGAGACGCGTACTTGCATGTTGTTGAGACATCTGAGTTGTACGTATTGGCCAACAGAAAGGCCGCCAATATTTATCTTTTTCAGCCCTGTGAAACCATTTAGCATGTTAGTGACCTGAATATACATAGAAGTTGCTTTTTTGGAGCGGAGTTGTGCCTGCTTCGCATTTGATGCGTTTCGCTAGGCATATATGAGTAGCATGGTGGTTTTCTTGACAAACCTATCACATAAATTGGAGTTCGCATTCACGATCACTTGTATATATATATATATATATATCCTAAACTTCTAAGTGTGTACCACGTTTAGTGATATCTACTGCGTATACCTTAACCTACGGGGCTGCTAGACCAGCGAAACATCCTTTCTCACAGCCCACACTCCGGACAACTGCGTAGCAGTTGCTACAGCGCGACGGAGTCGTAAGAAGATGTCGAGCGGTGGGCAATTTGGCATTGCAAGACATCGCACCCGAACGACACTGCATCTATATGTGTGGTGTCTGCTTGAATACGTCCATTCAGTCAGCGAGAGCTGCCATATACTAGCAGTTAATAGATCTCCATGCGACTATTTTATTCTCCTAGTCGTTGTGCAGGCCTGTTGAAATAGCGACTAGCTCCGACCGACCATCTGCACACACATTACATTAGTGCGATGCTGCTGTTGGTGCATGCGTGCAGAGCTTAGTTTCTATTTAGCCGGTGACACGATGCTGTGCCTGGGTTGTTTTCAGGTTCAGAACGGTTTTTGCATATTTCCTCTCTTTCGTTAGCTCAAGCGGTCCTCTTAAATGACAGCCACCACCATTGGCCGTCTCGTGCACTCGTGCAGGGTGCTTCGCTCCCAGCAAAAATCACCGGATATAATATCGGGGATAAGCCACATTGGGAATAGCTGGCCAGTGTCGCAATCTCTTACGGATCAACATAACGACAAAATCACTGAGGTCGTCGAGCTGAAATCCAGGACATCATCATCTGCCAATGTTAATAGGTTTTAACCTTGTAAACGTTACAGATGTGTTCTGTCCGTAGTGTCGCGCTTGTGTCGTGGAATTAATATAACCCCAATCTATTTTTCCGGCAGTATATTTTCCCATATAACCACGGACAGTGTATTCCAGTTCTCCATATTTGCACGGTGCCTCGATTAGTAAACATCTTTTAATAATGACTATTTTTCGCCCAGTTAATCCGCAGCTGACATATTTTCCTTTTTCACCGGCCCGCAGCTTGCTCATCTCATCGGCTGGACCCCCATGGCACTCGGAAAACAACGCCCCGCGCCCTGTGGAGGCCCCCCAGTCACCCGGCCCGGAAGAAAGCCGTCCGGGCACCAACAACTATAAGGGCATGCGGTTCTCCCCACCTGTTAAGTTTCCTTTCTTCTCTTTAGACGTTTGCAATCAGATTGTCTTTTTTCATACAAGATGTCTCCGAGCTATTCTAAGATTGATGAGACCGCTGTCAACACTATTCGTGTTCTTGCTGTAAGTTGCAATGGCAATTGTGGACTACGTGGACGTTGGTTTGGGGGTACACTGTGAAATATACGAGCGGATCCTGGATGAACATTTAGGCGGTATTCAGAGCAGTTTGGGTTTTGCTAGAAGTGTGGGTCGCCGAGACAGGTGATTGTAAGCTGTTTGCCACGTTGTGGGCCCTGCATAGCTTGAAGCGGTTCAATTGGGGACAGTCGAATACGCGGGGTGTTACTCGTTTATTGCTAGCCAAATGAGAGGGGGTCAAAGCGCGGTTTTGTCGGAATTCGTTGTGACTTGCCGTTTTGCCGGCTCTTGTTGTTTCTGACACTACTGCGTCTGCTGTTCACGGATGACTATGTTTCATGGATCGGTTTTTCGTGCCTACTGATGCTTTTGGGAAGCGAAAACAGCTTTAGTTGCTGTCGATTCTTTGTTCCATATTCAGTCACAATAGTTACTTCTTTTCATTCGGCTATCTCACAAGCAAACCATGTCAACAGCCAATGCCACAAACAAATTTGTGACAATTCTAACGTCAGGCGGATGTCGTAACCAAGTCCAACTCTGGTCATCCTGGTGCTCCTATGGGCCTGGCGCCTCTAGGGCACGTTTTGTTCAAGAACTTCCTGCGATTCAACCCCAAAGACCCCAAGTGGTTTGGTCGTGACCGATTCGTACTTTCCAATGGACATGCCTGCGTGCTGCAGTACTCGCTACTCCATCTGTTTGGCTACGATCTGTCGATCAATGACCTCAAAAACTTCCGGCAGCTGGGCTCCAAGACCCCTGGCCATCCCGAGAACGATATTCCCGGTATCGAAGTGACGACTGGCCCGCTTGGACAGGGAATTGCCAACGCGGTGGGTCTGGCTATTGCGGAGGCTCAGCTTGCTGCCACCTACAACAAGCCTGGTCATAAGGTCATCGACAACTACACGTACAGCATTTTTGGCGATGGCTGTATGATGGAGGGTGTTGCTTCTGAGGCTATGTCGCTGGCTGGTCATCTCAAGCTCGGCAAGCTCATTGCTTTCTACGATGACAACCATATCACTATTGACGGAGACACTGATGTTGCTTTTACTGAGGATGTTCTGGCTCGTCTCGAGGCCTACGGATGGCACACCATCTGGGTCAAGGACGGTGACAACGATCTGGCCGGCATCACCAAGGCCATCGAGGAGGCCCAGAAGGTCACCGACAAGCCCTCTGCCATTAAGATCACCACCACTATCGGCTATGGATCCAAGCTCCAGGGTACCCATTCGGTGCACGGAGCTCCTCTCAAGGCCGACGACGTTGCCCACCTAAAGTCCACTTTTGGCTTCGATCCCGAAAAGAACTTTTTCGTGCCCGACGAGGTGTACGCTGAATACGGTAAGACTAGCGAAGTTGGAGCGTCACTGCAGTCCAAGTGGAACGAGGCCTTTGAGAGCTATAGCAAGGCGTACCCCACCGAAGCCGCTGAGCTAAGCCGACGAATCAAGGGTGATCTCCCAGCGGGTTGGGAGAAGGCTCTGCCTACCTACAAGCCTGGTGATGCTGCAGTTGCGTCACGAAAGCTGTCCGAGATCGTTATTTCCAGCATCTATGATGAGCTGCCTGAGCTAATTGGTGGGTCTGCTGATCTTACCGGGTCCAACTTGACGCGATGGAAGGACGCAGTCGACTTCCAGCCTGATGGAAGCAAGTTCGGCAACTACAGTGGTAGATACATTCGGTTTGGTGTTCGAGAGCACGGTATGGGAGCTATCCTCAATGGTATGGCTGCTTACGGAGCGTTCATTCCCTATGGAGGAACTTTCTTAAACTTCGTGTCCTACGCAGCAGGTGCCGTGCGATTATCGGCACTTTCTCACCATCAGGTCATCTGGGTTGCTACACACGACTCGATTGGTCTGGGAGAAGATGGACCGACTCATCAGCCTATCGAGACGTTGGCCCACCTGCGAGCCATCCCCAATCTCCAGGTTTGGCGACCAGCTGACGGCAACGAGACGTCTGCTGCTTACTATAAGGCCCTTACTAGCCGACACACTCCGTCGGTGCTTGCACTGAGCCGACAGAACTTGCCTCAGCTTGAGGGTTCTTCAATTGAGAAGGCACTTAAGGGCGGTTACACACTGGTGGATGCTGGCAAGCCGGATATCATTATTGTATCGACTGGTTCTGAGGTTTCCATCGTTGTGGAGACTGCCAAGGAGCTCGCCAAGGAAGGCATTAAGGCTTCCATCGTATCGCTTCCTGATTGGCACACTTTCGACCAGCAATCGCCTGAGTACAAACTGTCTGTGTTCCCTGACAACGTTCCGATTCTTTCTGCTGAAGTCATGGCCACGCAGGGATGGCACGCGTACTCGCACGAGCAGTTTGGTATCAACCAGTTCGGTGCATCTGGTCCTTACCAGGCTGTGTACAAGCACTTTGGCTTCACGCCTGAGAACATCGCTATCAAGGCCAAAAAGGTCATCGAGTTCTACAAGGATGAGAAGAATCTCAAGTCTCCTCTGCGCCATGCCTTGTTGTAGATGATTACTGGTAGATAATAATATATCGAGTTTATAAAAGTTTTGTGATTGGGCAATGTAGGCTTCGCAGTAGAATGCAGATTGTTTTTATTTTGAGACAAGCTTTTTGACATAGGAAAAAAGTACGTAATAACACGGTAGTATTTTCCACAATTAAAAAGATAGATTAAGAATAGCACGAATATGACCTAATTCACCACATTCAAATACCCTGACAACAAAGTTTCTAGTTGAGTAACGAAAGACCCAGCTCTTTTTTATAGCTGCTTGGCTCGCAGTTTCTGTTCCACCACGTCAATCTTGTCCTGAGCATTTTGGACTTTATCAACCCTTTCATGTTAGTGCTGCACTTGATTGCTTGGTCTTCAGCAACGTACCTGGTGCCAATTCGAATATCGCTTTGAATTCTGAAAACACCCAGACTGTGAAGATGCTCGTGGGCTTTACCAATCAGCGCTGTGACTTCATCCCACGGGCCCTCTGATGTCAGTTGGTCTATTGTTGAACTGTTACTAACCAATTGTCGTTCCCGCGCTGTGCAAGACATAATGAAGTCCACTTTCTTTCACAATGTGGACCACTTCAGTAATGTAGTCCGATACTGACGCTGTTCCTGTTCCAATCTGCTGTCAGTAACCTTATTTGTATCAGGTACCATACAGGAATCAAGCAAACGTCTGCCAAGCAGTGTAATTTAGTCATGTTCAGTGTAATGTTATGAGGAACGGCTGCGAGCAACTCCGGGGTAATATATATGATAGAAGTTCGGAGGTACAGAACGGGAAGTGATAACACGATGCGAACTACTTCTGTTAATATTCATGAAGATCGTGATCATTCATTTAAAGTTGATTGAAGAAGCGCTACCACATACCTTCTAAACTGTGCCTTCTTCTTAAACTTAGAGAACTTCTGAGTGCGGCATATGTCTGCTAACTGAGGTCATTTTCGACTCATGTAAATCGGTACGAATTATTCACAACACTGCTAATGTCGTCTAGCCAGTCGAGATCCAAAAATATCTCACCGCTGGATGCCCGGCTGTTACTTCGTTCTTCTCCCATTTTTAGGATCAACTTCATGTGAACCGTCTGCAGCACACTGTATGAAAAGTACCCGTCATCTCTCTTCTCCATGACGGCGATCATTTCCTTCGCATGTTCTAGGCATTTAGTAGCGGCATCTGCATATAACGACGAACTGGCAGCTGTATCCACTAAAACCATAAGAGCTCTCACATAGCAGTACAGTATGCTCGAGAATTGGAGATATTTTGAATCAAAGACGCTCTCACTCCAATTTGTAATTGCGTACAAAGAATTTTCAATGAGCATTTGTTCATGCGACTTCGAGAATGAAAAATCTGAAACAACTGGAAATGCAGCCGAGCTAACGGTAATTAGGAAAAATGCCCGTATCGTATCTAAATGCACTCTCAAGAAATAAAGCTCTTCGGCATCGGTCACTCCCTCAAAATCAAAACTCCCCAGATCCAACCATATTCTTCTTAATTGCTCGGGATACACCGATGAATGATCGGTTATCCAAAAACATGTCGACTGAACATGTCCAAGAAGTTGTGATAATAATATCATCGATCTGAAAAAGGGCGTCACATTCCGTGGAATTGGCGTTTTGATATCTTTATCCTTCAGTATAAGAGGATACCCAGTAGTGCAGGACAGCCATCTATCGATTGTAAATATCGCATAAAATAAGGAGCACAAGCTGCTATCTTCACTTAGACGATGCAAGCCCAAGAGTTGTGCTCCACGTACAAGCGAAATGTAATGAGATATTACAGGGTCCAGTGTCCGAAAACTTGACGAGTGAACCTCCAAAATCATATGACTGAGACAAAGGGCACGGCACTCGTCAACTGTTATCCTATCCGCTTGATTTATTCTCCTGAATTCCTTCTTTAGGATCCCCCTTAGATGCTCGAAATCGAGATATGAGTGTGTGCAGTTCCCCATTCGAGCTCCGACAATAAGTATGGTCGCCTTGAGAACTAGAGGGCCTGCATCTAGATGGCTCAGCGTTCTATCATCTAAAACCGGAAAATGCTCATGTACATTCCTTTTATATGATGCGAGAAGGTGAAGCGCCATCTTTTCGCTCAAGTAAGGCTGTGGTAACACCAATTGTCTTCTATGACTATCAAAATCTGCATATTCCTTTATGTAGTCCGTAACACCCTTGCCAGACCCCGTATATACGTTGGTAGATGCCTCATAACTTCCTTCAGTCAAGAGATATTCTCCATGTACAATCTCAATATTGGCGACTTCGAGGTGCTGGGTAGAAAATGTACAGGAAAGCTTTCTGCTTTGGCATCTTTGACAGACTTTAATGTCGCCCAGTATAATGCACTTTGACTTGGAGAGACGACATTGATCACAAACAGCCATTCCTTTTCTTAGCCTGTTATCGAGGGCCTTGCGTTTGACTGACTAACGCACGCCACCTTATCTTAAAAACAACGCAGCATGAACTCCGCATTATACCCCGCTATGAACTGTTATAAGCCCCACACTCCCAATGTAGGTAAGTGCTGAACAAAAACCAGCTTCCACAATTAAATTTCCAGTTTCTTTAGTTAGTCAAAAAATAACCTTACAGTGCTTTGGTCCTTGTTGTGATGTCACGGAGACCCAGAACTGCTTGCGACAACTGTCGCGCATCTAGAGTGAAATGTCTTTGGATTGATGACATTAGCTGCAAGAGATGCTCGTCAAAGGATCTGTCGTGTAGTTCGAGACCGAAAAAGCCAAAGCGGTCTATACCGCGCAGCACAAGGTCATCATGGTATTTGTCAAATATGCTGAAGTCCATACCATTACTTGACAAGGAAGAGTCGCTCCTTATTGATCTGTCACTAAGGGCATTTGAGTCGGTTTTCACCGGCACAGACCTGGACTATTACAAGGCTGTAGTCAAAGAACTATTTGAAAAAACTGATATCCTTGAATATCTAACACGTGAGGTCTACATCTCACTTATTCACTTGTTATTTATCCCTGGGCTTAATAACCAGACTGTCTTGGCTAGTCGAATAATGAGAATCGCGACTTCTTGCAGATACCACCGACTTACGGTGGAAAATATAACTTACGAACATTTCACGTGGTGGACCTGTCTAATGTGGGATAGATGGATTTCATTTATCAATGGTATTCCTACGCTTATGGACGAGAAAGACATATCTACACCTCCTCCGGGATATGCCATTTCTTCCCCAAATGGAGCTCTGGCTACATTCATTTATTTATATGACTGTATTGAATATCTACACAGAGGAAATTTTGAATCTCAGCCTCCACAGCCACTGGCAGATAAGGATGGGTGGATTCTTGACATTTGTGAGGGTCTGGTAAGCCGGAAAAATTTAAGACTGGTATTGACCAATATAAGTCCGACCTTTGCAAATTGCAGCCCCATCAAATCCATCGAACTACTGTTTGATATGTAGATGGTTATTTCAACAAAGTGTCTGAACTATCAGATTCTTACGAGTATAGAGTACTTTATTAATAAACTGATGTCATATCGAATAAACATGGCCGACTATTGTGCAATTATTTGTTCCCGTTCATGTCGCCTTTGAAATTTTTTTAGGAGTCCGATTTTTCATTAGCAATTTTCTATGCTCCTTCTTAATGTGGTTATTAATATATATATTTACTTCGCAAGATTACTGCAATACATGTCAGTTAGCTACTTATAGTCGTGTCAGTAATCTGTAAACAACTTCTTATGAACGCCCTATTTAAGTTATTGCTGTCTAAGAGAACAATCTTTCATTATACTTCAGGTACCGGGAATTTGATCGCCTTCTTAAGTTTTCGCCAAAGAACACCATTCCTAGCGTGAGAAGTGCTGGTATTAGACTAAGACACCCGAGCATAATAAACACATTTCTGGTACCAATTCCTGCTAGCCATGGTGACAGAGTAACCACTGCTATAGTCGAAAATGTATTGCGAACAACAATAATACCAATGAAGGCTTTTCCAACCATATCCCGATAAGTGTCGAGGATGTACACAACAATAGGGCCACAAATACCTCCCAGACCGAAACCAATGAATGCGAGACCAATTACTGGGACTATCCATTTATCACCGTCAACTATGCTTAAGCCAAATAGAAACAATCCCGTCGTTGAAAGTGCGTATGGAAGCAAAGTGCTGTATAGTCTCATTTCTGGATGGTATATTCCACTATTCCGGTGTGCCAAGGCAATAACAGACCAATCATTTAAAACTCCACCATATAGGGAACCAGCCAGGGCACCTAATAATGTTCCGATACTCATTAATCCAATAGCTCCAGCAGAAAAATTGTATGGGGGCAAACCAAATACCGAAGACAACTCTGCTGAAGCAATGCCAAGCCACGCCATTGCGAATCCCCATTGTAGGGCAGCGTACATTACCAGTGGAAATGTGAATAGAATCCTGAAGGGCGTTATCGCCAGAGACAGAAAGCTTGCGTTTTCGCCGCCCATGGTAACGAAGCTCCGTCGCTCCCACCAGCCCTTCACAACAAATGATCCGTCTGAATTCACTTTTGGAACAAACTTTGTTTCCTCATAAAACAAAGCGAAGAGAACAAAAAGGACAGAAACAAAGATTCCAGCATAATTGAAACTCCATCGCCACCCCTGGCTATCTGTAACATAGCCGGATGCTGTCGGAGTAAGACAAGTGGCAACTGACATCATAATCAAGTATACAGCATTCCATCGACCTCTCTCGTGAACGAAAAACAGATCACTGATCGTCATTTGAACTATGATTTCTCCTGTAGAGAACGCAAAGCAAGTTAAGAAGGAAGTTCCATACATTTCGCCAATTTTATGCATATTTGCCGACCAAAAACACATCGCCACCACAATAAGGAGAGTAAGCAAATAAAGGGGCTTTCTTCCGTATATAATACACAGCGGGATAAAAAGGACACATCCACTTGCCAGACCGGCTTGGCTGAGAGCCAAGGAGTTGTGCAGCTGATCGAATCCCCATCCCATTTCTTCGTTCATCACAGTCCATGCGGGGCCCGCCAAATTTGGAACTGCGAATCCTAGAAGAGTGTACAAGCTTACGAGTGTGATATTGACACGCTTGCGCCATTTACTCCAGTTGAGGGGCTCATTTGGATCGTTTGACGGGACTGGATTTAGGAGGGTGGTTTGATGATGATCGTCCTCTTCTTCTGTTAGTTTTAAGCTATCAATAACAGTAGCATACTGAGAGTCAAGTTTACTGTTCCAGGAGCATAGCCGTAATCTTTCTCTCCTGAATATTCTACTTCTTCATAGTTAATTTTCTCTGTTATGTCTGTCATCTTTCTCGGTTTTCTAGGCCTTTTCGTGCTTTCATTATATATTTCACTGAGAGTTCTAATATCGTGGGGCAGGGAACTACCCCGCACATCTCGGTGTATCGCGGCTGCAGTCTATTCTCCGTAAGGCCACCAACGGGGCCTCGTCAGCATTTAAGCCATACATTTTCCCCACATTCGCAGTTACGCGCGGCGATCAATATTCCGAGATCTCCGTTTTGGGCATCGCTAAGAACGTTATAGCGAACGCTAGGTTCAAGGTCTCGCAAGCAATACATCTCAGTTTTGCGGGGCTCTTTTCGGAAAAACGGGGAGCACATGTAACTTCCGCTGTAGTGCCGAAATGTGGCAAAAGAAATGCGACACCATATCTCAATAAAATGCCATCTTATTCTTTATCAGAGTATATTAGTTTTCTAATTTTGTGTTTGGAATTTTTGAGCAATGGTTGAATTGCGAGTTCCCTCTCTGAATGCAACTTTTCGCGGGACCACCCTCCTCGGCGGTAAGGTTGAGCAATTCCGCAACATTAAATTTGGAACAATTCCCGGGCGGTTTGAAGATCCAATTGAATTCAATGATTTTGGCGATGATACTGTCAACTGTGTTGATTATGGGTAAGAATTTCCCAAGGTAGCTAACATTTTTCTCTAACATCAGATATATATTCCCCCAATTACCTTACAAAGCCCATAATTACCTCAGCATCCCGAAAGATCGGTTGGACCCACTAGAAGATGACTTGCAAGAATCTGAGTTTGACTCGTTGTCGCTGGTTATATCTCGACCATCCGGTGCAAATCCTGAGGATAAACTACCCGTGGCAGTTTGGATTCACGGCGGGGGTAACACGAATGGCCACGCATATGTCACTGCTTCTCAGACTCAAAATCTAGTTGCTAGCTCGGTTGATTTGAGGAGGCCCGTAATTGTAGTATCCTTGCAGTATCGTTTGAATATTTTAGGGTTCCTCGCTGTGAATGGAAAGGCGAACTGGGCGTTGAAGGACCAAAGACTTGGACTGGAATGGGTAGTTAAACACATAGAGGCATTCGGAGGTGATGGAAAGAATATCACAGTATTTGGAGAATCTGCAGGAGCCATAAATACTCATATGCAGACAATTCTCGAAGGATCGGAATCACTGTTCAAACGAATTGGACTATTGAGTGGCTGTGAAGCTACGCTCCCTGTAATGTCGATGGAGGAAGCAAAATTGCGAACAAGAGATATTATGGATTCTCTTTACTTGACATCAGAAGAAGAGCTGAAAAATGTACCTCTTAATGACTTGTTGCAAGCCAATACTTGTGCAGCATCCGAAAACGGTAGGTCCGTGGTAGATGACTCGCTGATTCGTGACAATTGGAAAGTCCGTGCAGTGCCCACTTGGCTAGATGGAGTGATTATCGGCGACTGTGCCAATGAAGGAGATGTTTTAGCAAGTCAGCCACGGAAGTTCACTGCTGAACATGCGTTCAATATTTTAACAAGATCGGCTGCCGGTAAGTCGCTTGCAAAAGCATATGGAATTTTGGGCTCTTCTCAGTTGTACGACAAATTTGTCGAAGTGTGGGGAGATATTTTGTTTTGTCTTCCAATGTCAAACTTGTATAGTGTCCTTCGCGATAACGGCGTAAACGCGTACCGGCAGTTTTGCGATATACCAAATCCATTCGATGTTTCTAGAGGAGCACATCATTCCGTTGATTTATTGTTTTTGTTTGATACAATTGGGCTCGAAGGGGACAACCATTTCGTAGCTAAGAAACTACAAAATGCATGGATTAAATTTTTCTATGGTGAAACTCCATGGAAAGGTTTCGCACTTATGCAGGATGGGAAATTCGAAGACATAATGTCAGAACCCAACACTCGCCGCTGGAAGATCTTTGATGGTTTGAAGCATACCGGAATTAAAGCTCTCCACGATGTTATAAACTTCACTCTTTCAGGGTATATTCAAAGACCGGTGTGATGACGAGATGTACGAGGTAAAAACTATCAGAAAGGAGTAACATCTATATAATTGAAAGTTTACGTGGCACGCAAACTACTTAAGTGCGAGGCTAGTTTCATTTATTAAATAATATCCTCATATTGAATGCAGCTAGAGTGCAGCCGCCGCCGTTGAATTTATTACATAAGACATTTATTACATAAGACATTTAATAGACAATAAAATAAAAATGATGATCACCCCGAGGATGCTATTCTACCGCGGTCTTTTCTAGTGCATATGGATGATCAGAGTTACAACGTTTTGACATCTAGAGATTTACAATTGATGTACATATCTCCCTGATGTATTAGACAATCCCTTCTATATAGCGAGGCCGAAAATTTATTTCAGTATAAGGTTTAACGTTCTACTACTGGCCCTTTGTTACCGCTGGCGGCTATGTACGGAAGATCGGCGTGGCGTATTCCAGCCCCATAACTCCAAACTTCTTTCCGAATTAGTATAGCATTTTAGTTGCGAGTACTATACAACAATGCGCCGGTATTCTTCCCATTCAATATGTCTTTGTCAGCAGTTAGTATCAGATCGGGCAGTGGAAAGTCGGGCCAGCCTGACGTCATAGTCAAACTGAAATACGCCCAACATGCTACATGTGTGGTTTCCACGGCTGGAGTACCGAAAGACAGAAAAGTCGACCTTTTGCTGGAAACAGCTTCTCGGTTTTTGACTTTTCAGACATATTGGTCCTGGAGACCCACAGTAAGCGATCTGGGGCGTTTTTGCCTCCTCAGATTTTAGTTGGAAGTAATAATATGCTCACGGAGATAACTTGGTAGAGTTAAATCCGATAGAGCCTCGTAAGCCACATTTGTGGCCATATTAAGTTACATGCAGGGTTCATCGCGGAGGTCCCCACAAGGGCTATAAATATGGAGCACTTTCCGAGCCGGAATCTATCGTCCATCTAGGCTGGAATTGACAAAAATGGTTGAGAGAACTATCAAAGGAAAGATTGCAATTATCGCGGGAGGAGGTAAGAATCTTGGAGGCCTCATTGCTCGAGACCTTGCCAGCAATGGAGCCAAAGGCATTATTGTCCATTACAATAGCCCCAACTCTAAAGCTGACGCTGAGGACACTGTAAAGGCCATTAAAGCCGCTGGAGCCCAGGCGGTTGCTATTCAAGCTGACTTGACCAGCGCAGATGCTGTCGAGAAGCTTTTCACTGAAGGAATTGCTGAGATTGGAAAGCCAGATATTGCTGTCAACTGTGTCGGTAAAGTTCTGAAAAAGCCAATTCTGGAGACCTCTGAGAAGGAATTCGATGAAATGAGCGCGGTGAACTCGAAGGCTGCTTTCTTTTTTATTAAGAGTGCTGGAAAGTACCTGAACGATAACGGTTCGCTGATCACCATTGTCACTTCGTTGCTTGGAGCGTTCACACCATTCTATGCCACCTACGCTGGCAACAAGGCTCCTGTTGAGCACTTCACGCGGGCAGCATCCAAGGAGTTTGGTGAGCGAGGAATTTCGGTTACCGCTCTTGGGCCAGGACCCATGGACACGCCGTTTTTCTATCCTCAGGAAGGTGCTGACGCCGTCGCTTATCACAAGACTGCGGCCGCATTGTCCAAATTCACGAAGTCTGGTCTCACTGAAATTCAGGACATTGTTCCCTACATCCGCTTTCTAGCAACCGACGGTTGGTGGATGACGGGACAAACGGTCCTCATAAACGGTGGCTATACCACGAAGTGATTAGGCACTCGGGGTGACTATTATTGGCAGGTAATTGCCGTGCTCTCCAAGGTCAACGCAGTTTCGGTTCATTTCAATTGGTAGTTGATATTCAGTTAAGTTGACTTTTTATGATTGCAAACATTAGGTAGAGCTATCTATAATATCTAACGTCCGAAGTAGTGTTTTTCCCACATTCTTACCGGGACAAACCCGATTATGCAGAATCCAAACGCTAACAGCAACCCACAGTCTCCTGGAGACTCTGAGCTAATTAGTTTGGCTATAGGTCCAACCCAGTATACCTCATTCATTCCCACAGTGGCGCCTGCAACTCCACAACACCAGCCAAAAAGGGCAGCAATACCAATGGGCAATCTGTCTTTGACGTTGTAGTCATCAGGGTCATAACCACCAAACCCCTTGCGGAATATAATGTGCTCGGCTGCAAATATTCCTATGTAGATAGCCACTTGGTAAGAAAGAAGGTCCATAAAATTTTCAAGGACTTCGTCAAAATGATAATACCCGGCGATACTCAGGCCCAGGACAATGCCGTTGGCTAGCAGAGTCCAGCAGATGCGAGGAACCCTCTCAAACTTGCTCCAAATTGTCTGGGCAGACAGAGCCACCGAGTACATGTTTGGAAGGTTACAGGCAATGTTGGTGAGACCCACAACTACCACGCAAAACTGGCCAAAGCCGTGGAGCGAGTCTGGCACCAGCACTGCATACACGAGGCCTCCAGTTCCTAGATCATTGTAATACTGCATATATGTAGGATTCGTTTGCGCTGCCTGCATACAGGCTGCTCCTAATATGCTAGCAAATGACAATGGAAACAATAACCCAAAAAACACATACCAAAATAGTCTCATTGGGGATGTCGACGATGGCATATATGTACTATAGTCAGAGGTATAGAGTGCCCATCCGCCGGCATTCCCAAAAACAACTGCACCAAACGACAGTACAGACCCTGCTTCAGCTCTTCCAGTAGCCATCGTCCCAGGAGTGAAAGTATGCGTTTTGGCCAAGCATGCAATCATCGCCAAAAAAACGACCAAACTCGGAATCCAGCTGTACATTTCGTAGGAGTGAACTGCCCGGTAACCCAGAAAACTGATAATGATGGTGATTCCCACTACCACCAGTACGGCAGCCCATGCTGGCAACGACTGGTTATTTACGGTGTGTAGCACCTGGGCAGCTGAGATGGTGTTCACTGTCGTCCACCCCACGCATGTAATGCAATTGATAAAAGCAAATAACCTTACGCCCACATGGCCAAGGAAGAATCTGGAAGATACAAACTGGCGCAATCCAAACTTTGCCCCAAACAAAGCCAAAACTCCTGCTGGAATGACTCCTAAAACGGTGAAGAAAATGATGGTCAAGGTTGAGTCCCAGAATGTCATGCCAAAATCAGCCACACCAACAAGGCCTATGGCAAACGTCACAATCACCATGCTGACTGAGGTCCACATAGAAATTGCCTGGTAGATCTGACTGTGCTTTTTTTGGTCATCTGGAACTCTGCTGATGCCCTTGGTCTCAGCTCCAAGATGGTGAAAAATTTTGATCCACATACTATCATCCTTGGCAGATCTTTCAAAACCTGTTTGCCCCGCCGACAAACCGGCGTATTTTTCGAGCTCTCCAGTCATAACTGCAATGACATATAATTGATGGCAATGCTTTTCGTATCCATTTACGAGATTGGAAACAGTTACTCGTGAATAACTGTTAGCACGGCATGTTTTGGTTGCATGAGTGGCTTGCTTATCATACGTTAGCTTGTGCGGCGCTCCCGGCAATCTCAGATAAGATTAGATCTCGACTGAAGTGGAAATGCAAGGAAAGAGTGCATACACTACGCCAAAATGGGGTGCTAATCTCATTAATAGCATTCCACCAACTTAATATGGACAAACGTGCGGAATAAGAGCACTAGAATGCAACACGTAACGGCATATAGGGGTAGCACAACTGAGCTCTCAAAGCGTTGCCATACACACGCTGAAAACTACCAGCAATAACTCTGCTGAAATGCAAATAAAAGTTTGCAAGGTCCGTTTAGTATAATTAGTGTTTGGACAGTCAATAGGCGTTCTGGTTCCCAGTCAGCGAACCTCTGTATACTGTTTATTCTTCTATATGGTTAAAACTCATAAAACTCTCATATAACCGTGAGTCTGACTCGGTGCTACGCATATATGGTTACTTTATAATATATGATTTCTAGAATTTTTCGGCAATGAGCCATTAAGTTAGCAAGGAGCTGGAATGAACTCCGAAGAATCAACGCCGGTATATAAGGACGTGCTACTAAGTCATATGTTGACCTAGATCAATTACGCATTGTCATTGACAAATTAAATGTTGTTGCCCTGGAATTGATCGATAGCGCCATACAAATTGTACTACTACCCAAAAACCGTAAGAATGCTCAGATATGCCTTATTTTTTCTTCAAATGTTCATAATTCTTCTTGAATACTATACACTACTTTTCTTTAAAATTGTTATTGATTTTATATACATTGCATATATGCAATCTATCAGTCTATCGAATGCATCACATTGCGCATCGATCAACGTCGCTATGCACAAAAGTAATTGTAGGCCGTAAGTTACATTGTCGACTTTACTATCTCTAACTATTCAAAAATGTTTTGAACGTTCCAATCCATGTCCCATTGCAGAAAGTTGCCGTCGACAACGCTGTTAAAGTGACCTTTCGGGGGTGAGGCTTCAGATCTCCACACATTCTCACTGACATTAGCGTCAGGGAACAGCAGCTTGTGGACTTCAGATCTAGCGGAAATGAGGTCCTCCTCATTACCCACTACAATGAGCTCAATATGTTCCAGCACCCGCGAGATCAAGTCCTGTAGGTAATCAACACAGTTATTCACAGCGGGCCAGCGAGGCGACATCTTATTCAGAAGCGCTATGCAGTTATCTAGCAGCGTTTCCAGCGACTGCAGGCTATAATGGTTGAAAATCCAGTCGTACTCGGACAGAATAGTGTCTAGAATACAAATGGCACCCTCGAGGATAAAATAAACGCCAAACATCAAATACGAAAGCGCGCGGTTCGCTGTCAAGTCGATGTATTCGTCGGTACACTCAGCTATGTGCTTTACCAGCGCCAATCGCTGTTCGCGGGAGGGATTAGGTATGCGAGGAGTTCTTCTTCGCAGCCTGAACTGCAGGAACGCTTTGCTGATGTGGCGGAACTGCAGGTGCTTGACCTTGGAGAACTTGTCAGCTTCCGAGCACCACTGAGAGATTTTGTCATGGGTTAACTCGATCCATTTCTCGAGGTCCAACGGAGCTGTATCCTTGGACAGCCACAGCACATCATATACTTCGGACTCGAGTACCCGATAGTTATAAAAGTGAAGTGCGGCAGCCTTTTTCTGCGTTCCCGACTCGTTAATGCCTGACGCGGTGATGAACTCGTCTGCTAGTGGCAACGGTCGTTTGACAGTGATAGCACTCTCTCGGATAGAGAACGGCACCCGGTTGATGGAGCAGATGGACCGCTCCATGAGCATCGTCGAAAGGAATAGTCTCCGCCGGGTATCTGCCTCGAGAGGGTTGAGAGGCACAGTAGACTCCTTGAACAGGCCCATGTTGGTACATATTCGTACAGCAGCGCCAGTCGCGTACCACGAGTCAACAACAGCTGGGTTGGCAAACGAGTAGTGGGCCATCAGCAGCGTGATTTGAAGCGTTCCCAGCTCGTTATGGTAGTCGAGCGAAGCCATATACGAAACAGCTGTCAGAAACAAGGCAACGGACGACGAAATGGCCTCCTCCTCGTTTTTCCACAGCAACATATTGGCACTGAGCGCCATAGCCAGCGACACCACGACTTTATCGTAGGACGAGCCATCACCATGGGGGTTCCGAAATACCCTATCACGGATTTGCAGCAACTCTGTCTCAGAAATGCATGGGTACTGTGGGAGATGGTAAGTGGTGTAGTTCGAAATCAGGTAGTCGACGAACTCTAGTGGAATCGAATGCAGGTCTACGGGATTCCGGTTCTGGTACAGCTTGGACCGCTGAGATGGAGTGGTCATATCCGCCAAGCGTGAAAATGGAGCTGGCAGCGAGCTGGGTCGAATAAACATATTGCGCGACAGGTGCTGGAATGCCGAGTCGCGGTTCCACGGCAGATCAAGTCCAGCACATGAATCGTCGACTGTATGGATCAGTGGCAGCGCGAGCCTAGCAACGAGTTGGTGCGACTTTTCGCGTGAAATTCTCCGTGTAAACCTGCGTGTGAGCGACTGGCTGTCTGACAAGCTCTGGCTCAGCGACTTGTTCCTTAAATTGTGGTTCAGTCCCAGATTGTTGGGCAAATCCTGGCTCAGCAACCGCCTGTCAAACAAATTCTCGTTCAACGACTGGCTGTCTAATAAATTCTCGCTCATTGACTGGCTATCTAGTAGATTGTGGCCTACCGACTGACCAGTTGGTAGACTGTGGCTGTTCGCCGGACGCCTGGCTTCCAGCAGCTCCAACTGGCGCTCCACCTCCGATACACGGTTCTCTAGGTACGATACCAGGCTCAGTGGACATGGCTGCTTTGTGTACCTGTTATAACCGCTGCACGGAACCTTTGATTTCAGACACTGGGTGCACGAGGGATATTTAAAGTCGCACTTTCTACGACGGATCTTGCACTTGTAGCATACTCGAATAGCCGTCAGAAGACCCCGCGAACTGCCGTCTTCAAGCCCTATAAAGCCCAGCTCGTCCATAGCACGTTATATGGCGCCTATATATGGAGAATGGCTTGGCAGGTTCCGGAATTCAGCGCCTGGAGGCTATCAACGCGGAAACTCCCCTCGGAGCCCCACCTGCTTATCTCTTATCAGTAGACCTAAACAACCTGTCAAACGACCTGCATTAGGCGCTCCAACGGCTGCGCGCGGCACAAGCGACAAACAAAGGTGGGGCCCGACCGTTATAAACCGGAATCTGCTCCGGTTTGGAAATGTCGCTCTTTGAAAGAGTGCTTTGCCTGATCTTTACTGTGTCCCCATTTCTTGCCTGATTGGTGGATCTTTAGCCATCATGTAGTTGAATGCGGAAGGGCCGCGCCGTATAGCCTGCGTAGGGAAAGAGCGACGGAGAATGCCGCCATTGTAGTGGGCGGCTCTTCGATACTTGAGTATAAAAGCTGATCTTTCAGCTGAAGCTGCTGACATCTGAATCTCTGAGATACGTTGGCATTAAGATACGTGATTTCTATTTGCTGAACGTATTTACCTGACTGTCAAGCTTGCCAGTTGTATAGATCAGAATTACTATATCATTGAACGCAACGATAAAGATCGTTGAATTTCTTTTGGGATCTCGACAAAACTTGGTCAAAATTTCAGGAATCAACGAACCTTGAAACTGTCAAATTTGTCACTGTCTATTGTCAAAACTTAAGCTGCTGAGCATTGAATAACTGATTCTACGATTGCACTGTAAGGGCAATAACATAGGCACTTAATCTCAAGCATAGAACACTGAATCAGTCTCGTCGAATCATCATCAATAATATCAGAAATCCTCTAAAAATGTGCGACTGCCACTCGAACATTGTTCCCACGCCGGGAGCCTATAAGGCGGTGCCTAAGATAGAGGAGGCCGTATTGCCACCATTCACGATTCACACTAGTCTTTTGTTTGATGCCCTTGCAAAGGAATTCGTTAAGGATCTGTCTGTGACTGTTGATCCAAGCTCGGGACTGATCACTAAGGTAGAGAAGCGAACTGCAGAACCAGTGTTTGGCGAACACGACATCGATCTAAGAGGCAAAGTGGTTGTGCCAGGATTTGTGGATGCTCACACCCACATATTCCTGCACTCGTACGACGAAACTCCGTCGGCTGCTCAGAAAAGAGATGAGAGTTTCGTGGAGCGCATCATTAGGTCCATTAATCACTGCAAAGCAGGCCTCCTCAGCGGGTATACCACCTACCGAGATCTGGGATCCGAGTCAATGCAGGACGCCGACTGCAATGTGCGCGACGCCATTAATCGTGGACTTGTAGCTGGACCCCGTCTTTTCGTGGCCACCAAGGTACTGGCATCTTCGTCGTCCTATGAGACCCGAAATGAGAACTCCATAGGTGGCACCAAGCTTCCTGCTGCCTGTGAAGTGTGTGATGGGCCAGACGAGATCCGCAAGGCGGTCCGCACTCGGGTGGGCGCAGGTGCCGACATCATCAAGTTCTATGCCGACTATAGGAAACGCATTATGCGGTTTCCGCCAAAGCAGCAGCACCCTTACATTGCTTCCGTCAAGTTCCCTCCGGTGACGCCTAATCCCGAGTATATGCTATATACTCAGGAGGAAATGGACGTCATTGTGGAAGAAGCCACTATGGTCAAATGTCCAACTGCTGCTCACTGTGGATCCGAGGAGGGCGCCATTGCTGCTGCGAAGGCAGGGGCTTTGACGATTGAGCACGCGTACTGGGCTTCCGACGAGTGCTTGAAGGTTTTGAAGGACAACAATTGTATATTAGTGCCTACATTGACTGTGTGCGAGCGGTTCTTTGGGCCGCGAATGGATGAGATCCTCCTAAAAACTTACAAGGCCTGGAAAATGGGCATCCGACTGGCCTGTGGTGGAGACACTGGGACCTATCCCCATGGTGAAAATGCTCGTGAAATGGAGCTCATGATAGAAGCTGGTGTTCCAGTTGAGGATGTGCTGAAGGCTTGCACATATACAGGATGGGAAACATGTGGTGGAGATTGGTGTGGGCGCCGGTTCGGGTGGATTGCTGAGGGTAATGCTGCAGATATCGTAGCTCTTGACGCTGATCCACGCAATGACAAAGGAGCACTGCGTAAGGTGTCGTTCGTCATGAAAGATGCTACTGTCTACAAACAGGGTGGAGCGGCCGTTGCCAAGCATTTTACTTAGAAATGTTGGCGTTATCTCGTTGTACAGTATTTGTAATCTGTTTGATTGAAAAATCATGTATCTCTGTTATTATATGTGTCTTAGCTGGCTACCCAATAACGCAACAGTAATAAATTCAATAAGTTCAGCTTAAGTCATGTCGTTCTCTGCAGAATATTGACACGCACTGCATACAATTATCATATCTAACGAGACAAATGCATGTGCGTATTATTTGTACTGTGCATGACACAGCTGATATTACAATTGTACAGAATTAAATGTCTGGTAATAAAAAGTCTGTGGCATTTGTTTGCATGGGAAACATGTAAGTACCTTTTGATACCTGACTGTCTGACAAAGCTGCCGCTCGCCTATGGCGGAGGCTGTTTTCAAGCACATGGTCAAACAGAAAGGCTGCGAACATTTATTTGATCGCATCGACTCTTTCGGTACAGATGCCTTCCACGTAGGCCAACCACCAGATTCGAGGTCAGCACGAACCTGTAGAGAGCATGGAATCCCTGTGAACCATCGGGCCCAACAGATATGGCCCAATGATTTTGCCAAGTTCGACTACCTGATTGCAATGGACGAAAGTAACTACCAAGATCTCATGGAGCTTAAACCGAAAAAGAGCAGAGCCAACGTATTCTTATTCGGCGAGTTCCGTACCGACAAATCCTTTCCAAAGATCGTGTCGGATCCATATTATGGTGGTGCGAAGGGCTTTGAGACGAACTTCCAGCAAATCACGCACTTCTCCGAGGTGCTGCTCGAGAAGATGGTGAATTATGAGCTGTGACTGATAGCTCAATCGACTGGAAGCAGGTCTTATATTAAAGAAAGCACATACGAAAAGTCAGTGAGATAGACTACTACTAACTATGGCCTGAACAGGCTGTTAAACTAACCGAGTGATACGACACTGGATATAGACACCAAGCATTACAAAATTTATAGACACAATAAATGGAGTGACATTAATACATCCTGACTATAGCTAAATTTCATCTTCCAAGTATTGGTACTCAAACTTGAAGTTGGTTTTACGCCGTTGCATCCACGAGCCCTCAAAATCGAAAAACCGATATGTCCCCTGCTCGTATTCGCTCGAGATCACCTTGGGTTCTTCATGGCGCTGGAACCACGTCAAAAACAGCTTGTGGAATCTCCAGCTCCGGTTTTTCAGCTCCTTTGCAGCCAAGTACTGCTGATAGGTGCCCTGTCTGTAGTAGAAGATATAAAACAGCGTGTCCAATTCCATCTTGGCCATTATATTTGGGTCATCTAGATTCGTAAGTGGTACCTGTGGGTAGTATGCAGGCGTTGGAAATGGCGTTTCAGGATGGTAATACCGTGGTCGGTCAGCCACAGACGAGTCCGGCAGGCTTAACGAAGAGGATACGTCCAGCAGCTTTCTAATCATCGATATCGGCGGAGGACTGTCTATTCTCTGCCGAGCAGCGTCAAAAGCATGAGCAAGGTCCTGCAGACCCGGAGGAAGCGGGAACGACGGGAAACCAGCTCCAGCCTGCTGAGTGCCTGTTGCAGCTTGCGGTTCTGGAGTCGGTGACGCTGTCGATGGCCGTGGAGAGGACGCATTTGATAGTGATGATTGTTTGACATCAGCCTTATCTGAGTCTTTCTTTTCTAAACGCTCTGCCCATGGAGCGTTGGGTGCTATTGTACCTGACGGTGCTGGTGCCTGTACTGGTGCCTGACCTTGCGCCTGAGCTGGAGTAGCCTTGCCTTGCACGGCGCTGTTTTCAAGTGTCGGCGTGGACGGCTTCGGAGGTGGCAACGGAGAGAGACCCTGAGGTATTGGCCCCGAAGGTGGCGCTCTGACTTCGCTGGCTCGCAGTGGAGTAGAAGGAGGTTGATGCGGAGGCTGCTTTTGAACTGATGCATTCGCGACAATAGGTGATATCGTAGATGACGTCCGTCTCGAAGAAGGCGCAGAAGTAGCCACTCCTCCGCTTCCTACACTCTGATTTGCAGCTCCCACACTTGACGGCACTGCTGGTACAGCAGCAGCTGGCGCAACAGCAACAGGAGCAGCAGCAGCAGCGGCGGTGGGAGGAATCGCACCAGGGGCAGCACCAGGAACAGTAGAGGTAGCAGCGGCAGCAGCGGCAGCAGCAGCGGCAGCAGCAGCAGCAGCTTCGGCCTTGGATTTCTCCATGTCTTTGCTGAGCTCCGCAGCGAGCTCTTCCAGGGTGTTTCCCTCTTCTCGCACTGGCAGTTCGCCCTCGAAGTCTTCGTCATCCTCCACCAGATTCAGCTCGTCGTAAATTGCCTCATCCTCGGCAAAGTCTGCATCCTGGTTGGACTCAACATAGTACTTGATGTCCTCTTCGAGGGTCATAACCGATTCAGGGAGCAGCGTGCCATTTTCAATCATACGCAAGATGATTTCCATCTTTCCTATATGCCACTTATGTCGCTCTAGCGTCTCCTCAATCTCCGAAATGCGCTCCGACTTGGACGAGTCCTTGCGACCCCGCTTGGTGGTGCTCTGCAGCGACTCCTGCTCGGTCTCCAAGTTCTCCACCTGGCGCTCGAGCTCCTCGATCATCGAGTTGACGAAGTTGGCCGTATCAAGCCGTTCCTTCTCCCGGGGATCCATCTTCTCAGACGTCAGCCCCTCCCTGGAAAATGCCTTGGTCTTCATCTCTTTTTCGCATGCCTTGAACCGCTCCATCTCAGACTCGATGAGCTTCCGCTGCTCGGTCAGCATCTTCTTGTCTTTGACGTCATTGCTCCCCATCCACGTCTTGATCTGGTCTCGCAGCCGTTGCAGCTTTTTGATTTCTCGCTTGAGATCCTGCTCCAGCTTCTCCTTTTGTGACTGGTTATTCGACTGCTCGAGCTTGTCGTAGATGGCATCAAACGCTTGCACGCCTTCTGCCACCCGTTTGAACACTCGGTCCATTTCCCTACCGTTAGCCACGATTTTTCCGACGGTTTTTCCATCACGAGATCCAGCCAATCGACGTCATGCCACAAAGAGCCACCGTCGCAACACGGCACTGACTCTCGCCAGCACTCTGGCTACACTGCAGTCGATGTACCTGCCTCTCGGCTGAGGAAGAAAAAAAAAACTTACTGTTGAAGCTTTCTGGCCGCCATTGTAAATGCCCAGTCTTCAAGCCCCTATATAAATATGTGACGTTCGCTCCAGCAAACTAGTTAAAACAACCACTGTACACAGTTCCCTATAACCACGTTATCATGCCCAGGATACTGGCTCTATAAAGAAGTGCAACAGTTTGATACACAGCTTATAGCTTCGCATCGAAAAGGGTAATTACCCTGCTCCCATTCTGTCGTAGGTAGTGGTTAGTGGCTTTCAACACGCTTCATCACTGCTATTGAACTGTTGCAGAAATAGATTGACGTCAAGATGCCCCTCTATATGTGATCCAAATAGAAAATACTCGACGCATTTGGGGTTTTCTCTTTGTACTCTGCATACGATTTTTAGAATATTTCTTTCTTTTAAGGGCTACTTTCTAGTCTGCATCTGCTCTGCGCACCATGCAGCCCTCACGCGCAACTCCTGCTCAAGCCGACTTGAATGTGGTGAATGTAGCCTGAATTACTGACAGTGAACTTGTGATACCCAATAATTTATAAGTGCAATTTGCTCTTCCAGCTAGTCGATGACTTGAAAGACAATACAAATTTATTTTACTTGGTTACACATCTCTCCACTTCATCCTTTCTATACCCCACAACTCGTAGCCTGCTGCATTTACACTGAGAAACAGCCGTGTCACCATATGAACAGACATCGCAATGTATGGATAAATGTACATCACTGGCTGTTAACTGTTTGTTCTATTATTGTTGAGCAGATTGTGTTCATGTGCATTTTCTATTTCTTTTTTGTTTCTGCTGCCTGCATTTCATATCCTTTTCATGTACTACATGAGTCGGAAATGGGGGCAAGGGCATCAAATTGCAGACTTAACTTGTGACTCTTTCATCACATCTGAAAAATATCAGAACTAATTTGATTTGGTCTCAATTCATCATCTGTAATTCAGCTGCCTGAGACATTTTGGCAATCTAGTTAGAATGTCATCTGGTGCAGCAACAGCTGCTCTGTGGGCTGAAAAGCTGAAAAGCTCAACTATTTCAGTGCTTCCATTTGACTTTGTGCGTCCAGCAGATGGCCGAGTTGTGGAGTCTTCATACAGCACAGAAATACCAGAAGCTGCAAAAGTTGCACTGTCAACATCCTCCTCGCCGTTTTCTGTTATATTGGCCGCCTACGCAGTGCTTTTGTTCCGTCTTACTGGAGACGAGGACATTACTGTAGGAACATCGTCAGAAGAATCTCGCCAGTATGTATTTCGCACATCGCTGACTGGACAGACCTCCTTTGCAGACGTAGTAACGAGAGCCATTAAGGAGACACAATTTGCCAGCGAACACCCCATATCGCTGGCTGAGTTGCAAGATTATATTGCCTCACAAACACAGTCATCGCAACAACTTCCTGACGGACATCGGCCAAGTCTGTTTAAGGCGTCAATTCAGGCAGGGTCTCCCCAGGCACATAATTCTCGGGTTATCGACATGAGTGTATATTGGAATTCCGAAGAGCTGGTAGTGATCTATAATTCACTAATGTATAAGAGGGAGCGTATCTCCATTCTATGTGAACAACTTTTCAAAATCGTGATTGATGCACTAGTCGATCCAAACATTTCTGTGGGATCGATTTCCATCATAACTCCCCGCCAGGCTGCTGTATTGCCTGATCCTACTACCAATCTTGACTGGTCGAATTTTAGGGGTGCTATTCACGATATTTTCTCTGCCAATGCCGCCAAGTTTCCTGAGCGCCCATGTATTGTCGAAACTGCCAATTTTCTTGATCCGACAAGTAAGGACCGCATTTTCAGTTACAAGCATATAGACGAGGCGTCGAATGTGCTCGCACACCACCTGGTTTCCAATGGTGTCACGCTTGGAGACGTGGTCATGGTCTACGCATACCGAGGGGTTGACCTCGTCGTTGCCGTGATGGGTGTCCTCAAGGCTGGTGGTACCTTTTCGGTTATAGACCCTGCTTATCCACCTGCGAGGCAAAATATTTACTTGAGTGTGGCCAAGCCTGATGCTCTAGTAGTTTTAAGAAAGGCTGGAACTCTGGCTCCTCTCGTTTTGGATTATATCAGGGACGAGCTAGACCTGAAAACCAAAGTGCCAGCGCTCGAGATACTCGATGATGGTGCTGTGATTGGAGGGGCTTCTCCTGGTGAGTCTGGAATTGATATTCTGGCGCATGTTCAACACCTCAAGTCACAAGGAACTGGTATAGTGGTAGGCCCAGATAGTACGCCCACCTTGAGTTTCACGAGTGGAAGCGAAGGGGTTCCTAAAGGTGTACGGGGCAGACATTTCTCTTTGACATATTATTTTCCGTGGATGGCTGAGAGATTTGGGCTCAGCGAAAATGACAAGTTCACTATGCTGAGTGGAATTGCACATGACCCAATCCAGCGTGATATTTTCACCCCTCTCTTTTTGGGTGCCCGGTTGCTTGTTCCGACAGCAGACGATATTGGCACACCAGGCCGTCTTGCCGAATGGATGGGCACACATGGTGCCACTGTCACTCATTTGACACCGGCGATGGGTCAGCTGTTATCCGCGCAAGCCACACATGAGATTCCGAGTTTACACCATGCGTTCTTTGTTGGAGATATACTCACAAAGAGAGACTGTTTGAAGCTTCAGAATTTGGCGCGTAACGTGTTCATTGTGAATATGTACGGTACCACGGAAACACAGCGTTCGGTTTCTTATTTTGAGGTTGCATCTGTTGCGAAGGATGCTTCTTTTCTGCACTCGCAGAAGGATGTCATTCCTGCTGGTAAAGGCATGCTGAATGTGCAGTTACTCATTGTGAATAGACATGACAGGAAGCTGACATGTGGAGTTGGAGAAGTCGGTGAAATATATGTCAGAGCCGGAGGGCTTGCTGAAGGATATCTCAAGCTGCCGGAGTTGACGGAGCAGAAGTTTGTAAAGTCATGGCTCAGCGACGAATCCAAGTGGGTGGAGGCGGATAAAGCCCAAAACAAAGGCGAAGCTTGGAGGCAGCATTGGAAAGGGCCCAGAGATCGTCTTTACAGGACGGGTGACCTGGGTAGGTATCTTCCAGACGGAAATGCCGAATGCACTGGACGAGCGGACGACCAGGTGAAGATCAGAGGGTTCCGTATTGAGCTTGGCGAGATCGACACTCATTTGTCGCGATTTCCTCTTGTTCGTGAGAACGTCACTCTTGTCAGAAGAAATAAGGACGAGGAGCCAGTCCTTATATCTTACATAGTGCCTTTACAGACAGATGATACAGATGCTCTTATGTCTGCCCATGAAAGTCTTGATGAGGACGATGACGATGTGTCTGTTGATCCTATTGTCAAGGGCCTTGTGAGATATCGACGGCTCATAAAGGAGATCAAGGCTTACTTGAGAAGCAAGCTTGCAAGTTATGCGGTGCCGACAATTATTGTTCCATTGTCTCAAATGCCTCTGAATCCTAACGGTAAAGTAGATAAGCCAGCGCTCCCGTTTCCTGATACTGCGCAGCTTGCTGTAGTTTCCAAGAGAAGCTCGAAAGATGCAGCTAACGGGGATGCTGTCCAGTTTACCGACACTGAGGCGCGAATCAAGGACATATGGTTGGAAGTTCTGCCAGCGAAGCCGGTTTCGCTAGAGCCATCTGACAATTTCTTTGATCTTGGCGGCCACTCAATTTTGGCCACAAAAATGATTTTCAACGTGCGAAAGAGTTTGCGAATTGACGCTCCACTGGGTCTTATATTTAGCGAGCCGACACTGTCCGGATTTTCGAAAGAGATTGAAAAGCTAACCGGCAATGGACTCATTACTGCACATAGTGAAAATGGCAGCATAAAGGGATCTGCCACTCCAGCAGCTGTGATCCCTGAAGGTTCAAGTGAGTATGCAGAGGACGCCAAGAACCTAGCCAAGCAGCTGCCTAATTATATAACAAGGACGGAGCCGTTTCATAAGAACTCAAGGATATGTGTGTTTTTGACGGGTGCTACAGGGTTTCTCGGATCATTTATACTTCGAGATTTATTGAACAGGCCAAATATTGAGGTCACTATTTATGCGCATGTTCGAGCTTCTGACAAAGAGAAGGGCCTTCAGCGAATTCGCGATAGCGGTCTTGCATACGGTATCTGGGATGAAAAGTACTCGTCGAAGGTGATTCCAGTTATTGGCGATTTGGAAAAGAAGCATTTTGGATTATCCGATACTGAATGGACTGAATTAACTAATGAAGTGGATACAGTAATACACAACGGCGCTCTTGTAAACTGGGTTTATCCTTATTCCATACTTCGAGGGCCAAATGTTATAGGTTCACTCAATGTCATGGATCTTTGCAGCTCTGGGAAACCTAAATTCTATACATTTGTTTCATCTACATCGGTGTTAGACAATGATTATTATGTTTCATTGTCAGACAAGTCTGTTGAGGAAGGTGGTCCGGGAATCCTTGAAGACGACGACCTCCAGGGTGCAAAAACGGGACTAGGAAATGGTTACGGTCAAGGAAAATGGGCAGCAGAGTATCTTGCACGACTAGCAGGGAAGACAAAAGGATTGCGTGGAACGGTGGTCAGGCCAGGATATGTAGTTGGTGAAAGCATATCAGGGGTTACCAACACCGATGACTTTCTTGTTCGAATGATAAAGGGCTGTGTACAACTGGGACAAATACCTGATATTCATAATACAGTTAATATGGTCCCCGTGGATCATGTTGCTCGTGTTGTCACGGCTGCTGCATTTCATCCACCTTCCAATGACAATGTTAGCGTCGCTCATGTTACCAGTCAGCCTCGACTTCGATTCAACCAGTTTCTACGCTCTTTGAGATATTATGGATTTGATGTAGCAGAGGTGGACTACGTTCCATGGAGAATCGCATTGGAGAAATATGTTGTGGAAGATTCGAAAGATAATGCATTATTTCCACTGCTCCATTTTGTGCTGGATAATTTACCTCAAAACACGAAGGCACCAGAAATGGACGACAGAAATGCCCGAGTAGCATTGAAGGCAGATGCTGAGTGGACAGGGGTCGACGTTTCCGGGGGAAGTTCAGTTACTGTCGAGCTCATGGGGGTATACTTGTCCTATCTCATTGCCATTGGGTATTTGGATAAGCCTTCTCGACGCGGTCAGTACGAACTCCCACGAGTTGAAGTGTCTAAGTCCATTATTGAGAAGTTGTCTGTTGCGGGTGGCAGAAGAAAATAAATAGTCTATATAGTTTGGACGTTTAATAAGCGTTTATATATAAGTGCCAGTCTTACAATAAATATCATTGGCGATTAAATTCCAAGATCATGTAGATGGTTGCACCAAAAACATTGGCAAACCAGAATGCCATAAAGCCGAGAGCTGCTTTCAGGATCATCCGGTTGATATCTGAAAGAACATCATCAGCAATGCCAGATAATGTAGAATAACCGACAGATTCTGCACTATTAGATGGCGTGCAGCTCTCCCAACTGACATTACTTGTACTTAATGACGGATACAGGATACCGCTGTAAGTGATGAATGAAAAAGGACCACTAGCTTGCAGTGACCAATCAGACGGGAATACAGAGATATTTGTTCTCCCAAGTATCTCATTCAAACGATCTGTCAACGATGACTCGAAATCAGCTAGGATGCCAGACATATCTCCGAGAACTGATGAATATATGGCCAATAAATTATCGTTGGCAAAACTTTGATTTGACAAAAGGGCTTCATCTATGTATGAATTCCATGATTTCTCACCTGCCGAACTCGAGCCTATTCCACTTCCAGATAACAGTTGTACCGCCCTAATAGATCCTAGAAAGTTTTGCCCAATAAAATAAATAATGAACAGAACAAGATATATAGTGAGAAAACCACACATAGCGTTGGAAGAAACGTAAGAGTAGAGCCATAAAGCAAGGAGCTTTTTCCGTGGATTGGCCCTCCACAACGATAGCCTCTCCCTTAGCCATGTAGCCATAGGGTACTTTGCGATAACAACGAAGTCAACTACATCCACACCTCCCGTAAAAAATTGCAACTTCTTCACATTTTCCATCAAGCTCATCCAGGATATATACTCATATATGCTGTATAACACGAGGAACAGAACAGCAAGGATAGAAAACATTATCATGTAGGAATTCTGAAGATGAGATAGCTTCGAGCTAAGCTCGGCGGCTGCAGATGAACTGCCGACAAAACACGACGACGAAGCAGTTATGTTTGAGTTGCTCAAAAAGGTATTAGCCAAAATTTCAGTGTTCAAATATCCAAGAACTGGGATGCCAATACCAGAAAAAGTTTGATCGAGATGTTGTGAGTAATTCTCAGCAATGGACAGGAAGCCAAAGCTCGTATTTTTGGCAAGCTTGCTTAACTGAGAATTAATTCCAGTCGGAACATCAATAGTCAAGAGCTTGGATATATTAAAATTCTCAATAGTTGTGTTTATCTCAACATTTGAAAACAAAGTGCTATCACTGGCAATCGTTGTCTCAATGGTAGTGAGAGCACTCGTTATTTGAGAAACAGCAGACGAAATACTTTGCTCTGCATCATCCAATTGGCTAGATATCAACTCCTGCAAAACGTCCGTTGCATTTTGCGCAGCCGACGAGGCAGCGAATAAAGTAGTCTGCATGATATTCTCATACACATTTCCAGTGAAGTTGACGTAATTCCGAATCGATTCCAATGTGTTTTGTAAGGTGGAATTAAATGCTCCCAGCGCCTGTTCATTAATGATAGCGACACTTGAATTTAATAAAAGACTACTTCCTTTCACATAGTCTGTTAAATCCGACATGTTCTGAGAGCCATTTTGCTGACCCGAATAGCATACGGGAGAAGATGGATCCACCAAACCAAGCGGATATTGCAATGTTATTACCAATATGCGAACATACAGAAGTAAGATAATGCAAAAAGAAGTATGTTTGTTCAATAGCACTTGAAGAAAAATGCTCTTTAGGCAAATATAGGACGTAATATTGTCCTGTCGATTAACATAAGGAAAATTCGAATCTGGGAGCCTTGGCACATCAGGAAGGGGCCCAGGAGACACGTTGAGCTGAGATCGACTCTTATCTCTCTGTGTGTAAAACGAACTTATTGTAGGGGAAGAAACGTATCCTAATATCATAACTGGCGTTTTCGCTTGATACGTGACGAACTTATATGGCGCCGACCCATATCTGCATGTACCAAAAAGAGTAAGGATAAAGCCACATTTCAGTGAAATCTGAAACCGACTAAATACTTGAAACAACCGTGTTGTCATAAGAAAGCCACCATCGAGTTTTATCGTCACAAGATTGTAGTTCCAAAAAGATTTATCGTTAGAAAACATATGGAACCATTGCGTATATCTGTAGTGGGCTAGTGCTAGTAGAATATTTCGAAACATAAAACCGCCATGTCTGCTCAGCAGATACACTGAGGTTTAAAGAGACCCATATGAATATCAACCACAGCAACCAATTCCCTGGCGACAGAGTTGCCATCAGCGCATATATTCCCACTTCAACAAGATAGTGTGGACATGCGACTGTGCGAAACAGCCCCATACGCGGGAGAGTATACTTTACCAAACTAGACAGGTAGCGGTGATACGTAAACTGAAGAAAATTCAGCCACAGAAACAATATTATTATAATAGCATCCAAATATCTTGGGGCATAACGATTTCTGCAGCTCAGCTCCGTAGCCACACCGACTGTCACATAGAATGCAAGACCGACCACGTAGTGTGATACGTGGATACGGGCCGCGGGACTTGTCAGTTCAACGAACAGTCGTTCAGCAAGTCTTCTGAAGGAGTGGATGATAGCCATTACCAACACTGGCTGAACATGATGGTCTGGAGAGCCAAAGCACATAAGGAGAACCGCAACTTGGAAAACGCAGCTCACAATGTAAAAATGCAGGAACCAGGCCTTTGGTACAGTAATAGCAGAAAATGCACTGATCAATGGATACTTATTACTTTTTTTGTCCGTATCCGTGCTGTCCAACACTTTCCCATAATAGAGGAATTGGTTTAATGGCCCTACGCATCGAGCCGCCAAAACTGATGCAATTGCAACACTGAGAAATGTTGCGCTTAAAATCGTCGGCAAACCAGCTGCTGTGAATTCAACATAATTACTCATCCTATTCCCGTAGCTTTATTGGGAATGGCTTTTGTGGAATTACGACCTGAGTTCGCTCGTATCGAAACATCAACAAAGTTAATCATTCTCTGAGGATTGGGCAGGTTCTCCCACCTAACCCAGAGATGGCCTTACAATCGCGAAGCAGCTGGATTCCATACAATTATTAGGCATACAAACGTAATTGAACATATGGATATATGTGGCTTATGGATTATAAGAGCACTATGTGATACATTGTAATTAGTATTAAACTTGGCGGACCCTATATATTCGACGTAAACCACACTACAGTCACCGCTGAAAATCAATTCTATCTCGCTGCTGTCTGGCAATTCGAACTAGCGCACCGCTGGGGAAGCAGCGCACCAACTATATGCCAACGCTCAAGATACTTCCGTCACACTGAGAGAAGTGATCTTCTCAGGAGATAAATTTGCCATATAACTCGACGTCTTGATAGAGCGGAGAAGGTGTTCCAGCTTCTTTTTGTCAGACTGTAATTGCCTAATCTCCTTCATATGCTTTGAGTTCATCTCTTGAGTTATACGTCGGAATTCGTGGCGCATGATGCTGACGCTGACTGGTTCTGTTGGAGCAGTACCAGAATTTGAACCCACGGCTAGCTGAGATCTGGCTCCTCGAGCAGGACTGAAACCAGCACTAGACGCTATGCTGATGGTATCGTCGTGATTCGCCGCAATCAGAGATACTCTTCGATCAAGAGACGAGTTAGACGCCTGGAACAGCTTGTTTTGGAGGTCCTGGACAGTCTTTTCCAGTTTGGATCTTTCAGATTCATAGTCAACAGCCTGTCGAGTGACTTCCTCCAAACTCCTGACAACAGACTCGAGCTCTGACCGTAGAGCTTCACACCGCTCCTTCCATTCCTGAATTCGTTCCTCATTCGCTGAAAGCTCATTTTTTAACTGTTGGATTTCTGCCTGACTAGCAAACTTCGATTCCTGCAGGCTCGACTTAAGATCGACATTTTCCAGCTCCAGCCGTTCAAGCTCCACCCTGTTAGTCTCATATGATTCAGTTAACGACTCAATCTGATGCTTCAAGAGACCCTTCACCTTTGAGTCATCCTCAGATACAGGACCACCAGCAGAAGATCCCGCTAGCCTTCCTTGTAGCTCGCCATTTCGTAGTTCTAAGAGTTGGTGAGCCTTCTGCAGCTCTTCGTGATTGGATTGCAGAGCAGCATGCTGAGTCTTTAGCTCATCATGCTCTACAACAAGCTCATCGTTGTATCCCTGCTGAGAGAGCAAATGGTGTTCATATCGCGATAAAATGTTAAATGCAGTAGACCGGAGGTCTTCATGATTGTGGTATTCCAGCGGGCTGATCTGCTGGCTGGGATCCATATGGTATAACATTTCAGACAGCAGCCCACTTATACTCTCTGCCTGGCTATGAGATAGCTCTGCCGAAGATCTCCAGTCATTGAGGTTGTTTATGAGCTGGTCGCAGAGCTCGTTTATGAGCACTGGCTTGTCGTCATCGGACCCTAGGCGAGGAGACGATGTCACTTGCAGCGCTGACTGGAGCTTTGCAATAATATCGTCAAGCTTAGCAGTTGCCATATGTGACGGCAACGATGGTGCCTTTTGATGCATCATACGAGACGTGGCTGCCTTGGCCATTGAAAACGGAGAAGTGGCGGATACTGGAACTTGGGTCCCCTTGGAGTACCCATTCGAGAATGCAGAAGACGAAGTCGTATCAGATGCCTGGTGGGTGAGGCACAAAACTGCAACGTGGTGTCGGAGGATCTTCAAGTTGGCTTCGTTGAGCCGATCGACTAACGGAGGCATCTGGGCTTGCAAGTTGTCAATCTTGCGATTGGACACCTCGATTTCCTCCTCAGCATGCTTGGACAGCCGCTTTTTGTCACGACTCGTGCCGTTAAAGAGAAAGGACCGCCGCTGGGGCGAGTTGGTGTTTGTTACAGCGGGGTTGTGCAGCTTGGATATGGAGAGGGCAGCTTCACGCATCTTGTGTTCCATATCCAGCTTGTGCTGCAAATCTGAAACACGAGAAGACAGCAGTTCCGCCTCCTTACGCAGGTCGTCGAGCTCCTGGTATGACAGCACCTTGAAGCCCCGAGCATCGGCAATAGAGGTCTGTACCAGAAAATGTAGGCTCACTGGATCCTGGACGTTGACGAGCGGAGACACCTCAAAATAGTCCGACTTGGATATGTCGACATTGTACGCACTATCGAGATGGCCTGGTCCTAGGCCAGCTCCGTCGTCTGAATGGTGCTGGATGAGTGCAGGGGCATCCATGTACTGCTGGGAATTCTGGGCATTCTCAAAGGCGTCAAAGCTGTTTCTGGATCCGATTTCGTCCAAACGCCAGTACTTCTGATACTCCTCGAACTCGGGGAAAAAGTCCCTTTGAGACATTCTGATCTGGCCACCGACTGCACCAATAAATAAATAATATACACAAGGAAAGCTGAGACTTTGCTGAGACTCCCTGAACTCTAGGCAGCCGGTTTCAGGAGTGCCGACAACTGAAACCTTATGACTAAAGCCGGAACTGCCGTCAACACCTTCTAGCCAACCACAGTCGCACCAAGCTTGAGGGGGGCAAATAAGAATACACGCCAACACGCTCAAGGATTTCGGTTGTGCCTAAAAAACACTAAGCTCTGCAAAACAGAAGATTGTAGACGATCTGTGTAGAACAAACACGCTGGGAACGCGGTGCTACATGCGGCTGGGCGAAAAATGCATACTGCGATGGACCCGTTTCGGCTGAGGTCGGAGTAAATCACTACGTTGGGCAGGCGGGACAGAACTGCACCCCACGAACAGTCGTTAACAGGCAGCAGAATACGATGGTTCATCTACGGAAAAGTGACAGCTGGGGATCTTCAGAACTGGTACATCGTATATTACAGTCTTCTGCATGAAGCAGGTCTTTCTAGCGTGCTTACGCGACTACTTACGTAAGGCCAAAAAAGAAACCAGCCGCTGGAGGCGTTTGGCATGACTTCAACCTGGAATTCCTAAGCTTATTGGGTGGTCAGTTTCGGCTAACTGAGTCTTTCTTTCGCCAGGTCATTTTTGTATGCATTGGTTTTTCTTATTTCGCTAGTTTCATAAATTGTATTTGGCTTCTTTTGTTTTGTTTAGGTCTTTTTTCATTCAGCATCGTTCGAATTGATGACGTCTGCTCTAAGTTTTTTCAGCCGATCGAACACCTTAACGGATCCAATTTTTAACCATTTAGTACATCAGAAGCACTAGCTCGGTCTTGCTGCTGTTAAATACGCACCTTAACCGATAACTACACGTGTATATAAAGTACAGCTCATGGAACTTATTTTTGGCAATTTGCACCAGGAAGTTGACATCGGTCAAGTAAGTCGTTCCTCCATTAGATGAAGCTATACCGCAAAAACTAGCTCCAACATTAACAGTGCAGTAGCATCGAGCAGCGTAAATGCAACCTTAGATCGTTGGTTAAGTTATCAAATAAATAGGCGAAATGGCACTGAAAAGGGCTGAAACATGCTGAGGGCCACTGTAAACTAACCAAACCTTCTACGGGGCAGGTACATCCACATCACGCCAGTTCTGCAGTGGCCGCATTTACAGCAATATGCATGCCACAACCATAGTAGAACTGAACGACAGAGGTAAACGGCAGTTCGACAGCTTTCCAGTCCCCGCTTCTGAATAGCATGCTCTCATTCTGGAATAGTACTTCCACCACCACGCCAAGCTGCTGGGTTTAATCATTTGTTTTGTTGGTTTCGTGGTATCGCCAAGATGTTCTGCGGATGCGGATCCGATGCAGCACCGCACCGCATGATAGTAGCCTAACTGGGGACGCCATGCAGACGCACAGTGGCATTACAGCCGACGAGAAAAACTGATATAGGGCAAAAATGGTGGGGAAAGAACCACGATCGACGTATTAAGCGGATCCGACTAGGCGGGGAAATTAGCAATGCAATTGCGGGGATAAAAATGCAGCGTTTTGGGGGATTTACTGCTCAAATTACTCAACTTGTCGGGCCATAATCTCCCCATCACCAGGGCTGGCGCGCACCCGGCACCGATAAAGTTAGTGTCGGACCATTTCTTTGTCTCAGCAGATGTCAAAACTGGTGGGGTGCCACATCCGCTGACATGAAAAAATATCAATATCACCCCATGAACTGACAGCTGGCTCGTCTATAAATTGAATGGGTTTCGCATTCAGAATTATCATCACCATCAACAACAACAACAACAACAACAACAACACATATTAATAATACAACTCCAAACAATGGGTATCCCAACTACTCAAAAGGCCATGGTGTATGACACCCACGGTGGCCCCATTGAGCTTCGAGAGATTCCTGTCCCAGTCCCTGCCTCGGACGAAATCCTAGTTAACGTCAAGTTTTCTGGCGTTTGCCATACCGACTTGCACGCATGGAAGGGCGACTGGCCGCTTGCAACCAAGCTACCGCTGGTTGGGGGTCATGAAGGCGCCGGAGTCGTGGTAGCCAAGGGCGCCAACGTGACCAATTTCGAGATTGGCGACTACGCAGGTATCAAGTGGTTGAATGCGTCGTGCCTCGGATGTGAGTTCTGTGTCAATGGAAAGGAGTCCCTCTGTGCTGCAGCTGTGCTGTCTGGATACACGCACGATGGCTCGTTCCAGCAGTATGCCACTGCAAATGCCATTCATGCTGCCAAGATAGACAAGTCGGCCAATTTGGCAGACGTGGCACCCATTCTGTGTGCAGGCATCACTGTGTACAAGGCCCTTAAAGTTGCCAGTGTCAAAGCAGGCGAATGGGTGGCCATCACAGGTGCTGGTGGTGGTCTTGGATCTCTAGCCATCCAGTATGCCAAGGCACTCGGATACCGAGTGGTTGCCATTGACAGTGGAGCTGACAAGAAGGCTTTAACCGCCAACCTCGGCGCAGAGGCGTTTGTGGATTTCAAGAGCTCTGACAACGATGTGGTCAGCCAGATAATCCAGGCCACCGCAGGAGGAGCACATGCAGTTATCCACGTCGCAGTTGCAGAATCTGCCATCACGCTTTCGAGTCAATATGTGAGGTCTGGTGGGACCATTGTGCTCGTTGGACTCCCAGGAGGTGCCGTTGCCAAGTCTCCGGTGTTCAACCATGTGGTTCGCGAAATCAACATCAAGGGCTCGTACGTCGGCAACCGCGCCGACACCGTGGAAGCCCTTGGATTTTTCACTAGAGGACTGGTGAGCTCGCCCATTAACATTGTGGGACTGTCGGAGCTGCCTGAGGTATTCAAGAAGATGGCGGCTGGAGAAGTAGTTGGCCGTTATGTGCTGGACACATCCAAGTAGCGATCTCCTGAGCAACAGGCCCCGTCCGACCAGCGTTGTTTGTCGGTCACAATGTATGTATACATCTACAACCACCAAGTAGTGGCATAATTATAACTTGGTTAATATAAATATTTGTTGCGTTATCATACTATTTTGATGTCTCACCTCGTTACCTGTGTTGTCCCAAAAGGGAAGTCAGGGGGAATATGCAGGGGGCTGTTTTGAACTTCGTAACCGCTATTTTAGCTGGCTGTTGCTTTTCAGCGTACACCAGATTTGCTCATTCAATGCTACCTAGCTTGTGAAGCTCTTCCAGCTAGGTTGCCAGATAAAGACGATAGAATCCGAGAGTCGATTATAGAATGCGGAAGTAAAAGGCTATGGAATATGGAAATAAAAGGTGTCTGGATAGCGTGCTAGAGGGAAAAGATAGTAGTAACATATCCATGACTAGCCTATCCAGCAGCCTCTACAGTTCATGACGAAACAAACATAACCAATTATAATTCATTCGTTACTGATCTAAACCTGCGCTTTTCTAGCAGATACGCCCATCCTTATGCACTCTACAACATTTACAGAGACTTCTCCAGTTTTGCCAGAGCGTCGAGCGCGCCCTCGAATTTGGCGGCCTGCTCAGCAGTCAGCGTGTCACTCAGGGGAGGATAGCACTGCTGGCTGGCCTTTGCGTATCCGAGCTGACGCACAATGGCGTACTTGGCTCCGATGGGTCCATGGGCCACAATAATTTCTTCAGCACACGACACGAGGTACTGGATCTCCTGTGCCTCCTTGATCTTGCCAGCCAGCGACAGCTCCAGCAGCTTGACGAGCGACTTGGGATAGGCGCCTGAAATGGCATCGATGGTGGCAGTGATGCCCACCGACACGGCAGGCAGCAGCAGCTGGCCAAGACCAGTGAGTGCCGTGAAGTTGTTGGCCTTGACAGCCGGGTTGAGCGCCAGCTGGGTGTACTGCGACACGTCCCCGTGTGACATCTTGATGCCCACGATGTTGGGGTGTGCAGACAGCTCGACCAGCGTGTCCACCTTGAAAGACAGATTGTTGGACACGCCGGGGTAGTAGTAGATGACGATGGGTAGCACGCTCTCGTCAGCAACCGCCGTGAACCACGCCTTCAGACCACCTTGGGTGGACGACCCTGCGAAATAGTTGGGAGCCAGCGCCATAGCGTACTCGGCACCTGCCTCCTTCATAGCCACAATCTCGTCGAGCGTGTCCTCGATTCCGTCGTGGGCAACACCAGCATAAATGGGGTAGTCGGCATACCCTTTTGCGACCAGGCCCTTCTTGACCCCAGACACGAAGTTGACTCGGTCCTTGCGGGTCAGATGCACCATTTCGCCAGTGGATCCCAGCAGCACCACGCCCTTGATGCCGTTGTCGGCCAGAAAGATGGTGTGGTTGACCTGGGTCTCGATGTCTGGCTCATAGTGGTGCTTCTTGCCAGACGGCTTGATAAAGGTGGGGACAGGCGTGTAGACGCCAGAGGGAGGAGCAACCGGAGCAGTCATTTTATTTTGGTGTCTTTTTGGATCTCAGTCACAACACAGACTTGAAATTGAAATTGAAATTGTGTGTCAAGCACAAAAATAAGAGGTCGCTCTATTGGAAACGGTCGGTCTTATATAGTTGTGGGAAAAAGCTCACTCCTGCACAAGTGTGGGGGCGCCATGACGGCGGGGGTGGGCTGGTCCCCCCACGGCTTGCCTGACAGTCTGATGGGGGGGGACTATCACCGTGAATTAGCGGGGGAGGAGCACAATTTTATGTGCGTTGTGGCGCGCGGCTAACGGCGACACCGCTGCAATAACGAGCCGGGATGTAGCCGAGCCGATAGCGGCCTATGTCGTAAAACGAGGAGGGCCAAGCACTATAGAGTTAAGTGTGTAATAAGACATGTCGAACTTATAGGTTAAGCATCATAAAAATAGATGGAACTCAAATAATAGGGTGTGAATTTAGCGATGAGAATACTGTGCAGCGTATGCGGATAATGCGGTTTGTAAAATGGCTCGTATAAGACTATATGAGTCAACTAATACTGTCACGTAGCGCAGTCACGTTAATTCTCGATGGCTTAGTACATTCAATATCCCTACAATATAAAATATCAGTATATCGAAATTAATATAAGTTTCACGTTATGATCAATATTAAACGATCGACGGCTCAACCGCGCAGCAGTTACCACAGCGCAGCATAGTCGTGAGACCATTTTTTTGCGAGACGCACTCTAGTGGTACCCCATAATGATGTTTTTGATATATGCAGAGTGACGATAATGTCGATGAGCATTTCGTCGGTTTTCTCGACATTACATATAATATAAAGATTCTATGGACAATAACTTCGGTACAACTAGAGTGACGTAATGAGCTGTAGAAACGCAAACACACAAGATGGAAATAGGATGAGGAGAGTAGCTCCCGTACCGCACTTCGTCTACAAAGCTCACCAGCAGTCTCCTCCATGTTGTAATATTCACAAACATATTTTTGCGTCTGTAATATAGCAATCCATACTAATGTCACAGCTATATTTCATAGTCATGCTTCAAACCATTAGCATACCATTGGTCTCTAAAATGCAATAAAAACTCACATGCATAGATATCGATGCCAAAAAATCCCCACAACAACCACAGTCACTTTTTTGCATCTTTGCAAAGCCAACACTCAACCCGAGGTTGTCGTCGTGGTGATACTGCCTTGGTCGCACCAGTCGTGGATTGGCAGGCAGCTCAGATACTTGCACCAGCTGCAGTGGCCACCGCCGTTGTTGAACTGACGGATCAGCATCACGTAGTACACGACTGCCAGCACGACGCACGACACCCGCACACCCACCCACAAGTACCACGCGCGCGACCTGCCACGAAAATGATCCGACGGGTGTCGCCAATCGAACGTCGACGCTCGCAGCTTACCGTCGTTATCGGCAGTGAAAGGGTTGGTGGTGAACCCGCTGTTGAGGCGGATCTTGAGCGGGGTGCGCAGAATGGCAGTTCCTGTCAGCAGACCCATTGCAAACCCACCAATGTGCGAGAAGTTGTCGAGGCCAGGTAGCAGTCCTATGGCGAAGCTGATGACAATCTCCACCATGTGAATGGCCAGATTGCGCTTCGGGGTCGCGTACAGCTGCCAGTTGAACAGCAGATCCAGCAGGTCCAGTGCGATCACTCCAAACAGCGACCCACTGGCTCCCATGCTGGCGATACCGTCAGGCGTGAAATTGCCGCCTAGCACAAAGCCAGCAATGCCGGACGCCAGGTAGACGATGATGAACCGCACGACACCAATCTCCTTCTCGAGCTCTGCTCCCAGCTTGAGCTGTAGCAGCAGATTGAACCCGATATGGAGAAATCCTGCGTGCAAGAAAATTGGCACGATGAACCTCCACCACTGGTGTGGAGGCGCAGGCGGAGCAGGCAGGCCTCCCATGCCACAGAGCTCGCTCAGGCTGCACACGTCAGTGCTGGCTGTAGTGGAGTTAGGACACGGGTACTCGACATCTGTCAGCGAAGTGAGGTTCGCGATGTAGTGCATGCAAGGAGTGAACCGTGCACCCATATTGATCATGACGTAGCTGGAGGGCCCGATCATGGGGTTGAAGCTAGGCTGCGTCTGGATAGGCGACCCTGTGAGCTCGCCCATCTTGGCGAGCTCGGCAATAAATACACACGATTGAATCACGCTGATGGTCCACACAAACCACGGCTGCTTTTTCCAGTTGATCTTGCGTTTGCGAGTCCCAGCGTCCATCCCAACACCTACGGCGCCACCAGCAACACCTACCTCGCTCCGACGGTGTCTGCGAGCCCTCCTGTGCGCCTGCTGCTGCTCCGCACTAGAATCAACCAACATAGGTCCGCTCGACTCGCGCCTGTCTCTGTACGGCCTGTCGTCCCGGTAGTTGTAGATGTCGTCGTAGTCTTCATTGTCTCGCAGGATAATGTCCTGGCTGTCATTCGCACTCGGCTGGCCCCCCAACACTCCCAGGCCTGCCATGTCATCGCCAGGAGGCAGACTATTCCTGGAGCTGCCGCCATACTGAGACACGAAGTATTCGTCCTTGGGGGGCGGAGGTGGAGGCGGTGGAGGCGGCGGCAGCTCGCTGTTAAAGTCGAAGTCACCGTTCTCATCATAATGGCTATAAGTCGTTCTGGACTGACCACGTTGGAACGGACGGTCCTGGAGCTGATAAGACTCGCGGTCGTAGTAGAAACTCATCCCTGTCGGCTAGCCAGCGACCAATTCTGGTAATTGTTGGATCCAAACAGCAGTCACGTACTGCGTATTATGAACTTTTTGCCACTGTGATGTACCCGACTAGACGATTTGTTTTTTTTTGTTTGTGTTCTTCTCGATTTCGTTTCTGTTTTCTTCTCTGAGGACAGCTGGCTAGCGTGGTCAAACGAAATTACAGTCAATAGGTTACCGGAGGCAGCGAGCTCACTGACTGATCACTAAGTGGTTGGCCAATAGAAAGGTAACACCACAATGAAAGTATATAAATAATGAAAGCTGCAAAATTTGATAAGCTGGGTTTTTTCACGGCTAGGCTCAAAAGACTGCTACTCTTGATGAAAATACAGTGTGTACCGTATAGATGATATTCTGGACTCGGGCTGAGCCTCATCGTGCCAACGTGCGGCCTGGGCTTTTTACATCATCAGGCTTGTCCATGGGGCTATGTTAATGTCGGATGTCTGGATTTAAATTTATCAGATCTATTACTGATACTTTGTGGCATAACTATGTATTCTTGACATTGATTTGTAATATTTATCAGGTCATGGTATGTGAATATTTCACACAGCTTGAAGCATTGAGTAGCAGCTCTTGTAACAGGTGATACTGCAAACCATAAAGGACGATTCTAGTAATGTATCGCTTAAAGGAAGGAAGTCTCATTGAGTTATTGCAGGATGATCTACTGCAGTTTGCGATGTATTATTTTCTTTTGGTTTTTCCCCTCGCATTCATAATTATAAGAACTATGAATATTCCTGCCTCAGTTAGCTGACTCGCTTCCCGATAGTCCTCTCTCCCAAAGTCCCAGTCAATCAGAGGCTTGTGAGCAGTTGCTAAATATAATGTTTTATTCTAATCTGTAAGTTTCAGCTTCAGCTGCTGCAGCAGTTCTTTTCTTGTCAGAAATATCTTTTACTCTGGAAGCCAGAGGTTATATTACCGAATGCGTCAACTCAGGGGTAAGTGCGTGCGCCTACCGGATTAGGCTTACGGCTATTGGGCTATGATCGAGTAATCACGTATCAGGGATTCAAATCGACAGCAAGGAGTTCTGAAGAGCAGGAGCACTAAAAAGATGATATGTCGCACCGTTTCATCAATGGGCATTTTTAATAGTCACACAATTCTGCCACCCCTGGCGCCACTCCATATATCCGAGAGCGCTACGGTTACTGGATTTATTTATCCGCTCACCCCACCTTACCCCGGACCCCCAATATTCCCGTAGCCCTGCGTCCTATTTAAAGGACGTTTCTGCCACCGTCAGCACTCAACGTCTTTATGTTGTACAAACCCGAAGATAAGCCTGTGACGGGCCTTTTCTCGCTCAAGGGGAAGGTAGCCCTGGTGACGGGTGGTGCTCGTGGAATTGGCCTTGCTGTGGCGGTTGGACTGGCTGAAGCTGGTGCTGATGTGGTCATTACTTATCGAACTGCGACTCCCGAAGAAGTTGCCGGGGCCACAGAGCTGATTGGCAAGTCGGGGACAAGGATTGGCTCGTACAAGGTGAATGTCACATCCAAGGCCGAGGTTGAGGCCATGGTGACCAAAGTGGCTGAGGACTTTGGTCGGCTGGATATCGTAGTTGCAAACGCTGGTGTGGCCATGAATCAGGAAGCTGAGGATATTCCAGAGGAGCAGTATCGCCATATCATGCAGGTCAACCTGGATGGCGCTTTTTATACTGCCCAGGCAGCTGCTCATGTGTTTAAAGCGCAGAAACAGCAGGGCAAGCTCGACCAGGGAAGACTGATATTCACCACGTCTGTCTCATCGCTAATTGTCAACATCCCGCAGAAGCAGGCTCCTTACAATTCTTCCAAGGCGGGTCTGGTCCAGCTGGCGAAGTGTTTGGCGGTCGAATGGGTCGATTTTGCTCGCGTCAACTGTGTGTCTCCTGGTTTCATTGAAACTGAGATGCTAGACATCCATCCTCAGGTATGGCGCGATACCTGGATTTCCATGATTCCCGGTCAGAGGTTCAGTAGCACCTACGAGCTCAAAGGTGCTTACGTTTTTCTGGCCAGCGACGCTTCCAGTTATATGACTGGTGCAGAGCTGGTTATCGGTGGTGGTGTAAGTGCTTGATTTGTTTGATTTTTTCCTGGTTACTAACGCAGTACACATTAACGTAACGGCCAAACTTGGAGGATTTTGTAATATAGTCGACTGGCTGTCCGATAGATGCTTAATACTGAAGTCGATGCAGTGCATGGTATTGGAAGTTACTCAGTAGAAGTTATAGTAGAAGTTGTTATGTTGGAACAGATATAGGTCTACTCAAATAAATAAGACCTATAGACTGACTGAGATATAGATCCCCTTTCACTGAGCATACTCTCTGTGGTACCCGTGCCGTCTGTTATTCGTCGTTCGTGCTTGGAAAATCGTATCTGAACTCAACATCTTTGATATAGAATTGTTTGGCGCCCTAGCAGCACAGCCTCAATGGTGCTGAATTTTAATTTATCCAGCCAGCTATTAAATTGCATCATTTAAGGACGCATAACGAGAATCAATTTCAATTAATTGACTTCATGTATAACAAGTACAATTACACTAAACGGCTACTTATTAGCGACCGAGGGCACGCTCTACAATTCTGCAAGCTTCAATCACCTTCTCCTCGTGTAGTCGTCTTCCCACCAGTTGTAGCGAAACGGGCGCATCAATGTACTTTGATGGCTCGTATAAGTCGTAGTTGTACTTGTCATAGCTGTTCTTCGGAACATAGGACAAGTCCTTCTTATCCTTCTGTGGGTCAACTTTCGTGACTGGAAATATCACTGCCGGATAGTCGAGCAAGTTCCACTGAGCGGTGTACGCCCAGTATTTAGAATGATGCTGTGGGGGAGCTGCTCCGGGTCCAGCAGGACACAAGATGACATCTACCTCATGGCCAGTTTTGCCCGTTTCTTCCCATTTATCGTTGTACTCCACCCGATATCTCCCTTTATCGACATTTCGTTCCCATAACGTTTTTATAGTATATCCGCCCTTAGGGGAGAATGAATAAATCCATTCAGTGAGATCAAATGGCTTTTCGCCCGTAGCAGCCATAATTTCTCGCTGCTCAGCAGCACCATCTTCGAAATATAGAGACGAAATAATCTCCCATGCTTCATCGTGCTTATAAGGAGTCCACTCCACAAGCTCAATCTCCAGTCCAGGCAGTTGTGCTTTACTGAGGGCATCTGTTACCTCTTTTAGAGCCCTCTGAACAGGCGGATGAGGGGTAACAACGCCGTCGTTTAAAAGAACCCCAATTTTGATCTTGCGATCGTATTTGAAGGGTACATAAGGCATTGGACTCAAACCCTGTTCCTTTTTCCACGGTCGTTGCTCTAATACCGCTCGGAGAAATAGCTCAACTGTGTCAATGTCCTTAGCAATTGGTCCTACAACTCCATGAATGGCCTCAGAACCACTCATACTATGACAAAAGTCATTTCCCGGTAGTCGACCGACGCTGGGCTTAATGGCATAGACTCCACAGTTCGCTGCAGGAACTCGAATAGAGCCTCCTATATCAGTCGCAACGCCTACAGGGCTTACTCCAAGTCCTATAAGTGCTCCTTCTCCACCCGATGAGCCACCACAAGTCAGAGACAAGTTGTGCGGATTGTTGGTCGTCCCGTAAATGACAGTATGGGTTTCAATGTGCATCAGCGATTGTGGCTCGGTGGTTCTGGCATACACAATTGCGCCTGCATCCAATAGATTGTCTATCAAAATCGGATTCTTTTCAATGTAGTTGTCGACAAATGCAACAAATCCAAAATTACAATAGTGGCCCTTGATTTGGCACATTTCCTTGACCGAAACTGGCAGACCGTGCAGTGGGCCAACAGTCTTCCCATTGGTCTTCAAATACTCATCTAAGTACTTTGCCTGTTCCAAAGCTTCATCTGGAAGTAGCTCGGTGATGCAATTGGTGATTTTCTGGGCAACCACTGCTGCTCGAAGATAAGCACCTGCAACCGTCACTGCACTCAGCTCTCCTTTAGCGACCGCCTCGAGCAACTTCGCAGGCTTCTTGCTGACAATGGCATAATCTGTAGCTGCCAGGTGTTCTTTGATGAGAGGCGTCACATTCGAAGGGAGGATTTCCGGGTAGCCACTATTGTGCTTCGAGCCCTCAGGGGCCTGAAATAACGAGTCTACCTTGGCAATTGAATCGTCACGAATTTTTAGTGCAAATTCAATTGCTTCATCGTACGACTTCTTGGTGATTGGATAGATTATCATTCTCAGAGTGAAAAGTATATGTTTCAAGATGACCAAGCCAAGGTGGGCCGCTAGCGGTTATTTATCTTTGGAGATCGCTGTCACGGTAGTCATTGATAACTGACCCAGAACGGAAAGTGGGGTTGTAGATAGCGACGTATCTAGGCTATGTTTTCCGCTTACGGTAGTGATCTGCGCCATTAGATATTAATGAAAAAAGAAAATTATATGTACATTGTTGGTTATGTTAATCTGGGTGCAGCTACATGATGCATGGCTATTGTTATTTCTAAGGCAAAAGTCAGTGTTATACGCCTGCACGGATATTCATTCCTGTTTCAAGGCTGTTTCGCGAACTCCGACTGGTCCCAGACTGAAACTCAATCGATCGGGGGGGCTAACACTCGGACTAAGTACGAGCATGATGTAACATGACTCTGACAATCGTCATTTAGTGATATTCTAGTGACAGCTCAATAACTCAGAGCAGCATTTCTAGATCGTATAACTTTCAGTTTCATTTCCAGTGCACCAATACTTCGAGAAGCCTATGACTGTTTGAGTTCTAAGAGTTGTTGTAGCTTAGAATAGCCCTTACGCCAATTGAAATCTTAACGAACGCAACAAAATCAATCCTTTTCTTTTTTCAATCTCTAAAATATCTCTAGACTACTATCCAACACCACATTTAGATTTTGGCGCAGCATGAAGGAGAATCGACAACCGCCGTGGATTTGTTGAAGCTCTGTACGCTTGGCGCAACGTCCAAAGCAGGATTCTTTTCAAAGAATCCAGACGGTATCAACATGAAGCTAGTGGTCTCCACGGGCATAATGGGAAAGTCCTCGGGTCTTGGATTGTGAGTAAGACCGAAGGTATACCACAAAACAGGGTCGTCGTTTCGTACAGTATCGGCTCGAGCACTCCATTGGCCAACTCCAGTCTCTTCCTTACTCTGGTTGGTGAACTCTCCCGCAGCATACAGTTCATCATCATTGTGCTTAGTGACCCAAATAGGGTGAGTTGCGAACAGAGCCCGCCGTGTATTGTAAGAATTGTGACTCATGAGCATCATCTGACTGGAAGGGGCCAGAAGTTTGTAAGCTACAGGCTTTCCAGTCAATTTATTGACCTTTCCTTCGTTGATGATCTTGAAAACACGGGCCTGCGTCGGGTTCAATTCCAGATGCCCACTCTTCTCCACATATGTCGTCTTAGCGGCAAATCCAACGCCATAAGGATTCGTCACTGGGTCTTCTGGAAGTGGGAAGCTCTCATCGTACGCTATCGAGTTCCTGTATCCGTCAACGGCTGGATCTATTCGGAAGGACAGCAAATGCTGGTGATTGGCAGCAAACACGCCGGGACCGACAGTTGTGCCCCATGGCACATTCATGCCTGCCTCAATTGGCATTGTCGATACAATACCAGTGGCACGGGCCTCTACTTCTATTTCTCCAGCCTGATTTAGAATAAACGCAATCACATACTCATAGTTGGACAGCGTTGCGATTGACTGGATGATAAGCTTTCGCCGCCTGGCAAGACTGGCCTGTCCATTTCGATAGTTGGTGTGCTTGTAAAGCAAACCACCGTCTTCCTCGTGAACACACACTACGGAATCAAGAAGCACAGCCTCACCCTTCGAGTTTGCGCGGTAGCCACTCAAGTATTTGATGTGACCCAGACAGTCGCAACCTAGCTTAAGGGAATTCGCACATGCTCCGTAACCAACGTCACCGAGATCAAATGCCTGCTTTCGATGGAAAGGTGCGCGGGGATCTCCGTATGGCACCGTCATTTCAGAAAAGGAAAGACGATACACCACTGACCTACCCTTGAAAGTAAGATTGTAGAGAACAGGTCCCTCTCGTACAGTGAATCCCACATGGAGCTTCCAACCCTGCCAGCTGATCTCGTTACCATTGAATGAAAAAGATGGGCCTTCTGGCTGCGAAACAATTAGCGGTTTGAGACCCTCTCGAGTGCCTTCCTTGTGCAAGTCATGGGCGTACTCAATCGGCTCAACTGGAGTCCAGGGCAGGTGTGCAAAGTCGGTCGACTTATCAACTCCTGAAGGGAGATAGTCCATTCGTATATACTCAAAAGTCTCACTGTCAAACACAGGGCTGAATTTAAGAGGGATTGAGTAATGGTTGGCCTCAGGGTGGTCTCCATACTTCAAATACATATAACACTGAGTCAGAGTGCGCTTCTCTAAAGCATCGTCAGTTCCATAGATCCACGGATCTGTGCACACAGAAAATCCCTCTGGCAAGTTCAATGCCTCGATCTCCTTCAGAACAAGCGGGTGCTTCAGACACACCTGCTCCAGCTCGAGCATGGCATCCATATCAACAGGGCCCTTTACATGCTCTTCCAGCTGTATCGAAGACACGATAGCACCAGAGGCCAAGTTCACGATGCTCTTGAACATGCATTTCGAGTTGGCGGGCCTGTAATACACCTTTGAGTACCGAATTGGAGGGACAGCAGGTTTTCCTGCAGCCTTGGCCTCCAGATACTGGACTACTTCAGCTTTCTTAGGCTCATCGATATCGATAAGCCTGAACACCACTGACACTGGTGCCAGCTTCTTGAGAATAGCAGCCGATGTCTTGTTGATTTCAGCAGCAGTAATGGGGTCAAACGGAGATGACATCGTGACAGATCAAGATTCACTTAAACTAAAATAAACCTGCAATTTACGAAAATCACGTCGTTTTAAATGCTTGCATCCTGCGGAGGTACTGGTGCATTATCCGAAGATAGCCGCCTAAATTATCCCGGATAGGAAATAACCGCCTTGGCCATATCTGGGCATTTCCAAAACCGAGTCAACACAAACTCGGGTGGGCGTAATTGGGTAACTCAATGGGGCCCGGGACGCACTCGGATCGAATTCCGTATCAATTAGTGGAGGTGTGGATATGTTGTATTATGCGTTGTCCCGCCGTTCAATGTTACATGGTCAATGCCGGACGGAAATAAGCTGGGCGCTAATACTGCCTGATTAGGACTGCTACTGCTTATCAGTAAGCATGCATGACTGAGGCTGCTCCCGTATGAGCCTGATAACGGGCATTGGTCAATCTGGTCGAGGACAACACTTCTAAGCCCAATTTGAATAAGTCACAAAAATAATATTCCTGCGCCCCTAAATATGGTGTTCGCTTTGTTACAAATGTATCAAAGCGGTTTTATGCGACTGTATATTTTAAGCGTTACAAGTCACTTGGCAGTGTTGATCGATATATGCAAGCTGTTTACGAGACTGATAGGATCTGAAAAGTGCTGTACTGAGAACACTGAAGCCACATATTCGAGATTACCGAAGAAGCTTTCCAACCAAATGATGGTGCAATAGAGACTTAGCAATGTGAAAAGGGGAATGAACGAATGTAAAAAGCAGCTTTATTGATAAACGGAAATCCTATTACACATACTGGGGCAGCATTCTAATATTTCGTGAAACATAAAGGTGTGTATTTGAAAAAAACTCGGTCAATGGTTTATACACTCTTCATCGTGGTCCATTAGCCGTTACCGTAGATAGTCTAAATAGAGATCTCGCCAAGATTGTTAATTAATTGTAGTTGACCTACTGTCGGAAATGAGCGGCGCAATTCAGCGCATCCGCAAGAAGAACGGTCTACATCTCGTCGAGACAGAAAATAGGGTATTCAAACATCAATATTTGATCTAATCATTGTAAGATTTTAGGGGGGTGATGGCTATCTGTAACTTGCTGTCAAAGTTTGTCTGAGCAGTCTAGGCGACTCGTAGCCTATCTTGTCATGTCAACGCAGGCACCGATGTTGATCTACATACCAAAAATGGTAAAAGAGGCGCCGACCTGCTTTTGTGATTCCACTTGCTTTTGAGATTATATATCGACTTATATAGAAGTAGATATCTTGATGTACCTCTACAAGCAAAATCAAGATGAATAAATTAGCGGATAGAATGTCCATTGAGTCCAGAGACACACTCCCCACGGTGCGGTATAACTCGTAAGATCTCGTGTGTTCGACCAGTAGTACTAAATGCAGGCCCATAGTTCAGACGATTCTTGTCGGACTAGCACTGTTCTGCTGTCCAGGGATATATCTGGCAATAACGGGGCTCGGCGCAGGAGGTCAGAGGGCCAGCTCTACAACTATGGCCGACCATTCGAATATAACACTTTATATACTTTTCGGAGTGTCTGGCTGCTTTAGTGGAAGCCTTATAAATATGGTTGGGCCTCGCTATTGCCTTGCAATTGGATCAATTGGTTATCCTATATACGCTGGCTCTCTGTGGTATTTCGACAATACAGGAAATCAGTGGTTTCCTATTTTTGGAGGTGCAATTCTGGGATGTTCCGCTGGAATTCTATGGTCGGTCCAGGGCTACATTACTTCATGCTACCCTTCGGAGCACAACAAGGCCAAGTATATTGCAACCTCGTGGGTGCTGAATGCACTCGGTTCGGTAACGGGAGCTTCTGTTGTGCTCGGAGTTACCGTCAATGACAACGACACAAACGGCGTTCCCAGCTCTATATATATTGTGTTTATCTGCATCATGTCGCTTTCTGTGCTGATTGCATTATGTCTGTTACCACCCGAAAAAGTGATTCGAAATAACGGCGAACACATAGCTGTGTTCAGACCGGATCCGTGGAATGTGGAACTTAAATATCTGTTCATGCTAGTGTCTGACACCAAGATGATGCTTCTAACGTTGGCCATCTACTCCTCCGAAATGTACTTATCAATGACAGGCTCCTTTAATGCACATTTCTTTTCGACTCGAACCCGAGCACTTGTCAATCTGTGCTACTGGATCATGCAGATTGTTGGAGCATTTCTGATTTCATTCGTATGTGACGCAGAGTGGATAGGGGGCCGAAAGAAAAGAGGAATTGTTGCCGGGGCAATGACTGCAATAATTATTGGAGGCACATTCATTGCAATGATTTCTTTCTTGGCGAGAAACCCACATACTACAGACAGAACCCAGCCATCACCTGCAATTGATTGGACAGATGGTCACAGGTTTGCTGGCCCTTTTGTTATCTTTATTCTCTTTGGCTCGTGCTACCCAATATTCCAGAATTACCATCAATGGCTCTATTCGACTTTCTCTAATGAGCCACATATTTTAGGACGCTACAGTGGCCTATTTAAGGGGCTACAGGCATTCGGGACCGCTACGGCATTCGGAATCGATTCACATGAGGTCCCCTTTCTCCATGAAGCTGGTATTTTCTTTTCGCTTATGATTGTGGGACTCTGTTTCTCCATGTTAAGTTGCTACAAATATACGTCCTCTACTAATTACGGCAAGGAGGCCGGAGTTATAATTCCGAACTCTGCAGCTGCAACGGTTGAGGAGGTCAGTACGACCCAGAACAACTCCAACGAAGATATCAAAGCTTCATAATATATCCAGATAAAACTTAGCTAAAATATGAATCTTAATTAAATTAATGGTCGCTAATATTGTTGAAAAATCTGCCTGATTATATTCGAGAAAGAGATTCTTTACTTAATTATATACTACTTATCGAGATGCATATTGATGTACGGCTTCCCCACCCTGCTACGCGATATTTCTTATCGATAAGAGTTGAGTTAGACGTAACTATCCGACAATGAGAGTTCGATCTGGCTGCGGAACATGCAGAGCCCGGAGGAAAAAATGCGACGAGGAAAGGCCTGTATGTCGCCAATGTGCCAGGCTGAAGCTTAGATGTGAAGGTTATTCGAATTGGCGAACATATAGTCCTAGTAGTACCGCTAGTATGACTGTTGAAGAGACTGCGCGTTCAAGCACAACAGTCACATTTAGAGGGCCCTTTACGATCTCAAAAATTACGGATGATCAACTAGAACTGATCGAGTCGGACACAGAAGTTTTGGACATAAGTTCCCCTGATTTGGAGAACCACATATCTTTCACTTCTCAACCAGGTACTTCCTTTTCGGCTATGCGCATGTGTCCTTCTGAATGGGCGCTCTTGCAGTATCATGTAGAGCAAATATCTTTTATATGCGTTGTCACGGATCGGAAGGATAACCCTCTGAGGACCGTGTTGGTTCCAGCTGCTCTATCCTCAGCGTGCATACGTGATTCACTGTGTGCCATAGTAGTACGCCATCTCGCTACCAAAAATGCTTCCTTGGAGACAAAAGCAGTCGCCTATTATTCAAAATGCTTGCAACGACTGTCCAAGACAGAGTGGTCGGTGGGCTCCAGGGATGAAATGTTACTGTCGTCAGCCATGCTGTGTTCTTTTGAAATATTTGATGGCGGCACCAGGGATTGGAGGATCCATTTGAGAGCTCTAGGCTCGATGTTGGCCGGTATCGATTTGCAAACACTGTCATCGAATGCGCGTTTCTGTCTAAGCTTTTTATTTTATCATGATCTGATAGCATCCGTGACTGTTGGCGATCATATCCCTTTACTGAACCTCTATAAGCCGGCAGTGTCCTTCATCGCAGATGATAATGATTGTTACGCAGGAATGGCGGCACCTGTATTATTGATTTTAGGAGAGCTGGCATGCATTCGGAATTCATACAAGGAATTTTCTGAAGACGATACTATACTGCGATTGAAAAGCTTGACATATCGCCTGAATGAACTTGGAAGACGCTACAACCTGCAGGAGGAAGATCACAAAAACTATCATTTGGCTTTACTTGCTGAAACCTATCGACTTGCAACGCTTATATGTATATATCGTTCTCTAGAGCGGTGGACACAGCCTGAGGCATGGCAATGTTTCATTCAGGAGTGTGCCAAAGCCTGTCTTCGAATAATAGCCAAAATACCGGTTCGGGCATGTTGTGAATCCTCTCTTGTGTTCCCTCTTTTTGTTTCTGGATGTGTTATGGCGGTATCTGTGTGGAGACAGTATGCGCTCTACAGATTCCAAGAAGTCGAATCGTTCTGGGGCATTGGAAATTGCTCCAGGGCAATTGAAGTCATGGTCGAAGTGTGGCTACAGAACTCCGACTGGGAGACAGTGCTTCAACAAAAGAAGTGGCAGCTTATATTGACCTAGTTGATTTCGTCTACTGACCCGCAGCTCTGCAAATGATCACGGTGTGTAACGCCACATAGGATGTTTCTCGCCAAGAGCTGAAAAGTCGATAATGGTTCCCTGGGGAGGCTTACCATATAGGTTATCTCTCCTTTTATTTTCACGAGAGAAGTATACAGCCAGGAAGAGGGCCACTATCCCGCCAAAAGCTGTTCCAGCAAACAGGGTCCAAAATCCTTTTGTATATCGAGGAGTATCTTGAGAAGGCAATAAATATCCAGTTGCTATTCCCATGAATGAGCCCATTGCTTGAAGAAATCCAGTTGCAAATGCCTTTTTCAAGTCTCCGCAGCAGTTGTCAGTCACATTGCCAACTGAGAGAACCACACCGCTAGTTATCCCAGGGATAATAAGAAACAGCGCACCGTATCTAGCAGAAGTATTCGTCACGTCGATGAGACACAGCATCAAATATCCTACACATACAACCATTGAATTGATGACAAATATTGTTGCTCGCAGTCTGGTTCGATCAGAGATATATGCCACGATAAAAACCATCACGATGCCAACGCAATAAGGAGGAGCAGTCATAAGTTGAGATTTCACATCCGAGTAACCAAAACTGTTAACAATGATTGGTGTGAAAGTCGTTATTGTGTACATAGACAGATTCTGCATCATAAAGGCAATGACTGTAAGTATCAACCTCCAGTCCTTTACACAATAAAGGATATCCTTCAATGTGAAGTGACCATGTGTCTTATTACCATCCCGCAGCATTCTCCATTCTGCCACTTCACGTTCCCTTTGATTAAGCCATCTCGTGTTGTGCGGCCGGTCGGGAAGCATGTAGAAAGCTAACAGTGCGACTCCGAAAGTCATTGCTCCCTCAATCAAAAACAACAGTTGCCAAGTCTTCACATGTTTGTTGTAAATATGGGAAATGCCATAGGCTATCCAACCACCGAATGCACCAGCAGTTGGCGTGGCACCGAAATAAAAGGCGATTCGACGACCCCATTCTGCTCGCGGGTACCAAAATGTGAACATATAAGGTGCCCCGCTGATAAAGGCGCTTTCAAATATACCTAAGAAGAAGCGAAGGGCATATATACCTGCGGGATTCTTCACAGTCGCCATGAGTAAAACTATTGCCGACCAAACAAGCATTGCTCCAGATACCCATTTACTGGGTCTTGCGTATCTCATTCCAATGTTTGTGCACATGTCACCCACGAACGTTCCAATATAAAATATTGATACTGCAAAACTATACTTGCTCGAGGTCAAGCCAATATCCTCCTTGAAACCCATGAGAGCAGCATTCCCGATGTTACCACGATCGAGCCATGTAAAGATGTATATCCCGCACAGGAGGGGAGGCAGTCGAAAATCCATCTTTCGCCGTACTCGCCTTTCTTCTTCTGGGGTGACTGCCGGTTCCAGCTCTCTGAAATAGCCCACATTTTCATCGTGTACTATGTTGACGAGTTCTTTCAAGGCGTCCTGGTCGTTGCCAAGCCGAGTTGTTGCAGTTGGGGGATCCATAGCTCGACTGCTAAAAACTTGAAGTGAAAAACGTTGAAGCAGATCAAGAGATTAACGGCGAGGTTCTAAGACTGTCTGAAATTTATGAATTCCTAATGAAAGGTGAATAGTGAAAGCATAACCTCTTATTGGAACCAATACTGCTACTAGTCCGGGGATGATACGCACATCATAGATGATCACCCCGCATTTCTGATTTCGGATGTTTTACCCCCAATTCTTTCTGTAAACGCTGTAACCACTTGCTTGCTCAGTGAATTTATGACATCAGTGGGACAACTGTGAATAGAAAATGACGATTAAAATACCGACAATCCATTTAGCCGTAATTACATGAATTTGATTCATTAACTGGCTTGTGTCTTCCTGGCATTACGATGCATCCATTTCCCGCAGATGGTGGCAAATTTGCCGGTTGAATGACTGACACCCGTATGCACGCTGGCAGCTGGGAATAGCCAGCTAGCAGTAGTGGAGGTTAAATTTTTGTAGCAGACAAGGTGTGACATATGTCGCATGGGAGCTTTTACATGTCCGCGGAAATGTCTAACAGCTACAAATGTCTAACAGCTACAAATTCGAAGTTTCGTCTTCACTATAGATACTGATTCTGCTCTATACTAGTGAAGTATATTATCATCATCATATTTATATTAACAAGCAGTGCGTAACCTGCAGGCTTTGTTATTTTCTCGGCATATCGTTATACCGGGCGGGGAACCTCCGCTTGCCCCCATACTTCAATTAACAAGCTGCAGCTGGCGCAGGGCCACGCATGCATCCCCCACACTTCACGTCTCAGCTCTGCGCGTACAGCTGCACGTCTTGCATGCCAAGAAAAGTGAACTAACCTAGATGGGAGTTGGCTGTCACCACATCTATGGGGAATATGCTCCTTTTGAGTAAAATAACCGGTAATTAAATTACCCAGCTGCCTTCTGTCAGGCTCAACCTAGTAATTATGCGTCGGATGCTACCGTAATATTCTTTCCCCGCGTTCTCGGCTGAAATGGCTATTTGAGATCGTGACCATGAGTACACTTGTGGGGTTGGTTACTCGAATCGACTTTACTTAAGCCACGGTATTGTCTCTCCAGTCTGCGGGTTAAAAGTGAACCAAGATTTTCAGTATGAGCGAGCAAACAGAAGAGAAACCTGAGGTATATCAGGTAGAAAATGTCGAAGCGCCAAAGACATTGTTCATCAAAGGCGGAGACCAGGCACTACAGCTTTTGTCGGAGGTAAGCGGCGTTGATATCGAATTGACTGAGGAGAGTAACAGTCGCGTCCTCCGCAAAATTGACCTTCACCTACTTCCTATCATGCTTGTGGCTTATTTTCTGCAGCAATTGGATAAGGCCACCTTATCATATGCTAGTGTATTCGGAATTGTGGAACAAGCGCATTTAGTAGGTGATCAGTATTCGTGGCTGGGGTCAATTATCTACGTCGCGCAGTTGGTCTTCCAGCCTCTTATTGCATATGTTCTAGTTGTATTTCCCGTCGGCAAGTTCTTGGCAGTAAATATGTTTTGCTGGGGGACGATCTTAGCTTTCATGGCACTGTCGCACGATTTTAAGGGGCTTATGGCTACCCGTTTCCTTCTCGGAATGTTCGAAGCCACTATTGCCCCAACATTTGTGGCGGTGAATCAACTGTGGTATCGAAGAGCGGAACAAACGAACAGAGCTGGCGCTTGGTATGCCATGAACGGCGTGTCGCTTATGATCGGGAGTTTGGTCACTTACGGATTGGGCCATATCACAGGAAGCCTACACAGTTATCAAATTATTTTCTTATTTGCTGGTTTGATAACTGTAGTTGTGGCCATTGTGACATATTTTGTTTTTCCTGACTCTCCTCTCACGGCGAAATTCTTGACACAGGAAGAGAGGCTACTCGCTATCGAAAGACTGCGACTAAATCAGATGGGCATTCAGTCGAAGACTTGGAAATGGGATCAGGTTCTAGAGTGCTTATTGGATATTAAAACTTGGTTTTGGACTGCAATGCTTTTCTGCATCGCCGCTCCATCAGGAGGCGTAGGTACATTCGGGCCACTAATTATTTCATCCTTTGGATTTAACAGCTTTCAGACGACGCTATTGAATGTTCCATGGGGAGCTTTACAGTCTATTGTCGTTGTGGCAGCCTCCGCTTTATCCACAAAGTTGAAAATCAAGTCGCCTGTATTGATACTGTTATGTGTGGGAGCTCTTGCGGGATGCATAATACTCTATGTGGTCCCCCATGATGAAAGCCACAAAGGTCCTCTTCTGGCTGGATATTACCTCACTGGCTTTTTGGCGGGAATTTCTCCACTTTTATATGCATGGGCAGCAACTAATACCGCTGGCGACACAAAGAAGAAGGTGACAACTGGTATGCTATTTATGGGACAAAGTGCTGGCAACATCGTGGGTCCGTTGTTGTACAGCGTTGACCAGGCACCTTTGTATCGATCCGGTTTAGAGGGTGACATGGCGCTGTTTGCCGTCCTATGTCTTCTAATTGTTTTGAACGTTGTTACTCTCAGCTTTCTTAACAACTGGCATGCGAGAAAGTGTCTTTCAATGGGAAAGGAGCCGCCAATGGACTTTTCTATGAATACGGGACGTCATCTCAATGTTACACATAACGTTAATGAGGGTGACATCATTCTTGATAACTCATTGAGGGACTCAACAGATCTGAAGAACGAGGATTTTGTGTATGTATTCTAACAGTAGCGATGACGATAGACAGCACAAGCTGAATATTATTAACCAGACATTAAGCCTGGGGAAAGTTACCAGGTGAAGGCCCAAAGTAGCCCTGAGTTGGAACGGCGTCAAGTGGGAACCCGTTCCAGTCTGCACCTGTTCCATTAACACCGCCAGTGTAGACATAGTTGCCCCACCAGTTAATGTTAACAAGGTGCTTGTAGCCAGTAGCGAAAAACACGATGATCTGACCCCAGGCGACACCGGTGTTCATGGCGGCATAAAAAATGTAGTTATATTTTCTCCACCATCCGAGATAGTACTTCCTCACAAACCAGTTAAAGATTAGTCCAGTGTACATGTTACCAGTGGTATAGTACAAGTTACTAGGTGCCCAAGTGATAAATCCGGAAATCAAAACAAGAATATTCCACCTTCGGAAAGTCTCAGGCCACTTCCTCTGCAACAGCCAGAATGGAATGGGTAAAAAGCATCCTATGAAAAAAGACCACTTGAGGGCAGTGTAAATACCATTGAGATAGATTCTGGGACCAAGAGTACCCCACATAACGAATGACGCAAAGCTCTGTTCAGCAGTGAGACAAGTAAATTTCTGAGGCTGGTTAGGAGTGCAATAGTCCTTAATTCCAGTAAGCTGCCAGTTTAGGATGGCAAGAGTGGTGAAGATTGTCACTAATGTACCAGTGTACTGAACTCGGAAAAGAGCGCGTGAAGGAATTCTGGCATAGTGAGTTTGCTTCTGGTTGGTGATATAGTTCTGAGCCTGCTCCCAAAAGTTGTTTGCAATGCACTGAGTGATCATCATGGCATTTGCATTGTGAGGAATCATGTACCCGATGAAAATTTGAACAAGCATGCCAACTTCTAAGAACACATTTGTAGTTGCGTACAGAAGACCGAAGGGAATAATGAAAACAAGATTCACCAACACTGCGAAGAACACAGACCAGACAGGAGTTTCAGTCTCGGGGAACGCCTTGACCATAACAATATACATAACAAGGGAAGCGACCAAAGTAGCCAGGAACCACCATTCTGGAACTTCAGGGTGAACTTCCATGTTTCTGGTGAACGGATCGGTATACAGCCGTCGAGCTTTTTGAGGGCTTCGGAAAGATATCCAGATAGACTTCATGCTTGAAATCACTGGCTTTCTGTAATGCAAAATTGCGAAAACAAGAGAAGCAGTAAACAGGGCAAAGCTACCACCATAATAAACCAGAGCCCCTGCACTGAGGAAGGCAGGCGAATAGTTATTATAACCGTCCACATCGAACGTTCCCTGAGCTGTCAGGATCCTTGACACATTATAGGCCTGACCAGTATTGTCGTACACACCAGTGGCATTAATAGGCAGATACTGGGTATAGAAGGATTTTGAAAAATAGATAGCAACAATAACAATGAAACCGAGAATCTGACCAGTATATGCCACGCCAGTAGCATACCACGGGGACACCATACCAGCGCCAGTAATAACAGACCAATCAAAAGTACTAATTGGGTTGAATCCAAGCCCATTGATACATCCAGTAACAGCAGCGAGTGTGACATTCTGGGGCGAAATCCAAGTCGTCCAGTTGAAGTAAGACAGAGCAGTGAAGACAAATTCGGGGAACCAATACCAGCAGAAACTGATTAAGGTGAACAAGAGCAAGAATCGATACCGTGTAATAGTCCATCCATGGACATTTTCAGGAATTTCCTTCTTAGCGAGGGAGCGGTTCATTGACAGAAGGGGTAAAACACCGAACCACATACACCTCACTGGATACACCAGTAAACCCCGTAGCAAGCCGGCGATACCGTATCCAGTGAAAGATGCGCATGCTGAAAGAAGGAACATATATCCAAAGTTACCGGACCAGGACTGGTTGAAAAAGGGTGTAGCACGCTGCAGAGTGAGAACCGTGAAAGAAAATGGAGGTCCGTCGACGGAACTCATCATTTGCGTAGCCAGCATCTGCTCCTTGAATGACCATGGGCCAGGATTCAAAGAATAACGAGTTCCTCTGAACTTAAAGCCCCAGTCTGGCAAGATGTATTCTAAAATCTTTCCAGTGGGGTAGATGATAAGCTGCAGCGACAAGAATCCTAAGGAAATAGAGGGATAACGATTTCCAAAGAACGTTCCTACAATAGCTCCGACGTTGGCATACATCAGCCCAACAATGTACATTCGAATCGTTTCTGCCGGCTCATTGGGGTCATCAACCATAGAAGTGGCAGCGCGAACCTCTGCATATGGGGACCAATCACTGACAATTACAGCCTCAAACTTGACCTCAAACTGATACTCCTCTTCAGTGAGTTCAGGACTGGCCTTGGGTCCCTCTGACAGCTTTTTTATTCTCATCAACGCATCATAATCAATGTTAATGTCTTCCTCATGGTACTCATAAGCTTCCTTCATGAGTTCCTGGGCTTCTTCCCATGACCGGGTATTAATTTTGCTGAGAACGAAATTAATTTCATCAACGTTCAGATCAAGTCCTAGAGCAACAGCAGTGCTCTCGATCCTGCTAATGAGCTCGCTGGTCCCATCGACCTCGACGATCCCAAATTTCTTCTCAGCTGAACCATGATCAATCTCAGTCATCGTGCGTGACTTTCCTGATCCTTGGAACCAATAGATTGAAACTGTCCTAGACTACCCCACAAGAGATGGCCAAATTTTCGCTAGTTATATACTTGTCCAGGCGTTTCTGCTCCGGTGCCGTGTATTGTGTACATCAGAAGCCCCAGGCTAGACATTCTATATTAACATCTATCATGCATCTGTTTTCGGACATGTACATGTTAGCAGATAACGCAATTACGTCGGAAACGATAAAATGCATGTGGCACGGCGCCGTTGGACGAAGCGATGATGATATTATGAAGACTCCACTTTTTTTGGTAGGGTCTTCGTGAAACAGGACGATCGGCCGCTCAACAAAATGCCTAGAAAGAAATTTCTGGGGAAATCTGCCCTTCTCATTTAGTGCATTCCAATATACTCTTCAGAGAGCATATCTTATCTCTGCTGATATAAACACAATTTATGCAAGTTCCTTAAATCTCAAGAAGTTGCAGCTATGAAAAAAGTAATCTCGGCTACGGTTTGAAGTCGTGCCCTACTCTGCGGCAATCCCACCCGCAAGTCGAGACAATGCATCATCAACGTATTCTACTGCAAAGGCGCCCCATGTACTAAATCAGTCCAATCAACGCTCGTGCCGGATTGACAGCTGCATCAACCGGCATTAGCTCTGCATTGCATTGGTGCCGTTTGGCGATGAGCCTCAAAGTGGTCGGAGCATCCGGCCGGCAGATGAGCAAAAGTCTCATTTGGATACCAAAGACACACTATGGGATCGTTGAATATATGTCTTGATGACAATTATTTATCGATAGCGTTTCAGACGTATTCTAGAGGAATTTTCGTCGGATACAGTTCTTTGAACATCACATACCCTAATGTGTATGTTCTTAAATAGGAAACTATATTCCGTTCAGATGCGGATGCGGGATATATACACCAGAGGGATTTAACTGCATGGCGCCTCCAAAGTCGTTCGAGACAGAGATTTTGCCGGTAATTGTTTTCTTTTTCTTTAATAGGCTTTTTTTGTAGCTAATAAAAATCAGAACTATATCGTTGTTAAATTTTTTTCAAGTTTTGCGGACGGATCCAGACGCCCAGCCTGGTTTCGAGATATGATGGCCAGCACGGACAGTCCGCCAAAAGTCCGTCCGTAGCCTTGCAGCTTTTTCTTTCACTCGTCTGAGGAAGGCAAGGATGCCACAGCGAATCGTCATTCTCTACAAAAGTGGACAAACGTTCGTAACTTGCATATTGGGAAGGCGAGCCTATCCTGTTCGAAATCCTGTCCGTTCATGCAGCTGCATTATCTTGCGAGATTTTAATAGGCTTTGAGAGATTTCCGACAGATAAACTAAAATCGCTCATTCATCTCGGAGTTTCGGCCTTTGATAATTGCTGGATAAGATATCTGGCATTATCATGTCTTGATCCAATGTCGTTGCCGGCAGTGCGTTTGTACTGCTAGAGTTCCACGCGGCGTAAGATCATATGCAACGAACACGAGAAGCTGCTATTGCTTTTTCCTCCGGGAAATGCGGAGTCTCTTATTAAGAACTATGCAGCTCTAGCACGGCAGATGTTGTAATGCTTGTATTAGAATCGCTCACTGACTTTTGCAACTTCCTATGCAAAACTTTTCGTTGTTTCCTTCTTTCAGGGCTGTGTTTGTGGTTGTTGCTTTTTTGTAATATCCGTACTATTAAATCGCTCTTCACAAGTGAAAAGGCATCGAAATCATCATAAATACTATCAATCAGATTAACAGAGGTAGTAATTACTTATTAGAGACGACTGGTCCTAGCACAGGCCAGCAACGACCACTATGGTTATCAGAAAACCCACCATTGGTATGCTACTCGAATCAGCACCGTTAGCAGCAATAGCCAGCTGAAGAGCATCCCCGTCAATGGTCGAATTATCATCATCACCGCTATACATTGTAGAATCCACAGTTATATTAACACAAAAGGGAGCAGCTCCAACGTGAACCAAACATGCAGTCTCGTTATTTGATGGCTCATAAGCAGTACCGGCCCATCCTTTTATTAACTTGTTGTTGGCAGTACTCACGCTGCAGCTATGGAACAAATTCACTGCAATGCGTTCAATATTGAACTGGCCTTGACCCTTGGAAGAGTGAACAACGGCACAAGTGTCATAATAGTATCTATAGGAGCTGACGGGCAAATCTGAACCTATGCTGTCGCTCATACGGGCTAGCATTTTCTGACAATCCTGGGTATTTGGAGCAGCATATTGATAGCATCCAATCGAAGCATTTCCCACAGACCTTTTTGCAATCGCTTCTCCCTTGAAGCTGTCTGCTAAACGAATAACAGTCACAAACGCGTCCATATTATTCATTAACCATTTCAAACCATCATGAATGTATTTATCCGATACCGAATTGGACTCGGAGAGAAGGATAGTCTGCCACTGAGAAGACGTCAGATTCTTAATATCTGGTGGTATGTAGCTGTACTGATAGATATTGCTAACAACACCACTGGCTGTCACTTTTCCAGAGCTTTCCCGAGAGACGGCCGTATTGAGTAACCATCCAACAGGGCTACTCAGCGACACATTGGCTCCAAATGCGATTGGCCAGAGGCTGCTGAATGCGCCACTATCCTCATAGAAAATGTCACGGATAATTACGGTCTCCTCTCTATAAGTATTTGCAAGGTTAGGCTCAGTATTGGAACCATTAATATATGACAGCACTAAGTCCCTGGTCTCGGCCGGCCATTTTTCAGGACGGGTATGAAACTCAGCATTTCCAACGGCAATCAGCGCCAGAAATGCTACAACTTGAAAGCCGGCAAAGATCATCGGGACACAAACAATGAGAAGAAATGCAAACTAGAGAAGCAGCGCACCTTGTTTATATAGTTCTTCTGATCTAATAACTCTATTTTCTGTCTCATAGTGGAATCTCAGGGCTGACCAGTTACCAATTCTTTCTGATTGGAGATCCAGAGGTATCTGATACATCCGTTTAATGTCAAAGCTGTTTGAGTTTTTATCCACACAACACTAGATTACAGCAAAATAAACTTTTGTGGACGCAAACATTAGACGCCAAGTCGGCGGACCTGCAGAACCATCATCTATATTTATTTCGGCGACCCTTGGCCGATATCAACACAAGTCATAATTGCTCTCGAGCATCTGTACATTTCTACGGATTTATCACCGGCGCCCTCGGATCTTAGGGGTGGCAATTCATCCTTTACGAATCAAATAAGCCAAGGCACCCCTGACTATGAGTAGTTCTGAATCATGAAATGTCCCAACTATGGCCTGTTTTTGGCTAGCTTCACAAGGAAAGTAAACTTTTCGTTTACATAAGTGCATTCCAGCTACCAACAAATGCGGTTATTCCCAAACATCAAAATTTAAATTGGGTGCTGCCATTTTCCATTACTAGTTTGAAGGCAGCCGAACTATGCCGAACTCGGCGGCAGTCTGATTGCATTAATTTTGATTACTTACATGTCTGCAATCACCGGTCATTCTGTATTGCTGTCGGCTATGCACGCAGGCTGTTGCTCTATGGTCAAAGTCACGTCGCAACGACTTGTCCTTTAAAAATATGGGACAGATTGGTTCAATGTGCCTGGCAACATTGTCCACTAACACCTGTCTGGCAGGTCATACTTCTGGAAACCCTCTATCCAACGTCTCACAGTCGGACCCAGCACGCTTTTTGGCATCCAGCAATAGAAGTAGATATACAGATTCCATTCTGGCGAGATGCCAAAGTCTCTACAATTTGGGGATCGTCGCTCATCGCATGCATGATGCACGTTGCCGAACAAGGAACTGTGTGGGCAAAATGGTAAGAGTAAGATTGCTTTGACTGTCATCAATAAACTGTAAAATTACTCAAATTGTACTTATCCAACTATTGTTATTCATTTTATGCTATTATCATGCCCATTTTGTCTAGCAAACTTAGTCTATGTTTCACGTACCCAGCGAGCAGTACACGCTCCACACAAACCCTACTGCGTTATTAAACACAGAATGGTACTCGGGTGGAACGGCCACAAACCGTACTATCGTCACCATTGGCCAGAATCTAACAGATGACTTCATCATTTCGGGTACTTTTGTTTGGACTTTTCCAGGAAGCATTGCGAAGGACTCACCGTCGAGTGTGGACACCAACGCGACTACCAATGTGTTGGTAGCTGCACCAATCACGGTTTCTGATAGTAGAACCTTGAGAGCCACATTTCCAAGTGAAAAGACCTCTTTGGACTCGGTTTTGCTCTTGCCAGACTTTGTATCAAAAAATGTAGTTGCTTCTGGAACATTTGTAGGCAACTTGCGCTCAAGACTGTCACCCACTATTACGTAGTATGGGGTCATGAAGAGAGCCAGAAGTACAAACTTCGCCATGGACCAGCCGAACAGATCGCTGACGGGAAGAACTTCATTATACCTGCGTATTAGTTGACCCGTCAAGTACGAAAGCGCCGAGACCAGCGCTGCCTGAATAGAGGCATTTACAATTGTTCGCACTGTTACTGCCATTATACGGAACAGAAAGAAAGAAAGGAAAGTAAGATCACAAGCTCATGCTACATAAATTTTCTGGTCATGTCCACGTTATTATACCGGCAATGCCCCGAGGTTCCCCACGGCAGGTGGGAATCACTGCACTCGCGCTGTCGAAATGTTCGTCTTCCTGTAGCGTTAAGGCTGCAGAGCCCTCTGGATTGGGTTTGCATCATGCTTAGATCATCCTAGCGGCAGCCGTTTGCGACGTATGCGCATTTACGTAACCCCGACATTCCGCGTAATATCTGTGATATATATATATGAAGAATATCGCCAGTGGTGTCTTGCAAAAATCCTACAATAACATATAACTTATTTATATGCTAATATAGCCTCTATGATAATCACATGAATACGTTACAAAGCTCTTTTATATGATAAACCAATGGCAGCTATTTGACGTCGACTACGACGACCAATGTGCAACGACAACTGAATAGCACCTCTCGTGGCAATGTGCCGAAACATCCTGAGCGAAGCTCCACAGACAAAATTCACTAGAGCTGACCATGACAACAAGTGAATACTACTTTATCTCAACACACAGCATCCTATACCTCTATTGCATAACTATAACTTCAGCCGGCGAGCAATTAATGACGCCACATTCTTACCCGCAAGAGCATTCGTCTCCATGGTACTGATAAAAGGATCTATGCCACTGGTGTAAAACAACCCGTCATCAAGCTCGACTGGGGCGAACTCGAATTCGGGTGCCATTACAGGATAGCTGCTCCAAACCTTTCTTTCGACCTGCAGTAAAGTGGACAATTCAACCCCTAGTATCTCAACAATTTTATCATCAGATAGCTCTTGGTGAGAAAATATCTTATAGACGTGGTTGTTGTTTGGAGTCACATCGATATGTGAAATAGAAAATACCTCTGGTTCTTTGAATGGCGGTGTCACGGTAGTCAGAATATTACTGTAAGAGCCCGACACGCCAAAGTATGATCCCGACATCACGGTCGAAAGCAGTATGAAGGTGACGTGCAATTGGACATATTCGACATGCGGAATCTGATGAGCCTTCGAGGAAGTAATCGAGATGCCTGATAACTCCAGCGGGGAAGCAATCACAACGTAGTCAAAAAGCGTGTCTACGTCGTCCACCTGCCAGTAAGTTCCGGATTTGGATAGCCTTTGGACCTCATAGCCCAAATTGACAGAAGCTCCCGACCTGTTGACCATATGCTCGAAAATAAGGCTGTTTCCCTCTGCAACTTGCCTGATACCGTCCGAGGCAGCAAGACATACCGCAGCCGCTAGAGCGTGCACTCGATCAATGTTAATAGCATAGTTCACGCGGGTCAATGATTGGATTATATCATCTTGAAACTGCCTGCTGACGTAGGTATTACCTGAGAACCAGTCGCGAGCATCAGTACTGATCACATCCTGCAACCCAACTTCATACGATACATTTCCTAGATCCTGCCATGGGAAATAAGGTTCTTCATATAACTTGAGGAACTTAGCTACGATGCTGTTTTTGTGGTACGAGGCAATGATGGCAGGCACTCCGTATTTCCGGGCTGTTTTAATCTTCTGCCACAATGAACCCGAGTCCGACAAATTGGCAATCAGCTCGTTTCCATTCCAGATGGTTGTGCCGAAATCATCTTTAGGGTCACGTCCGTCAGTCACGTTGAGTCCGAATTCGAGGGCACTATTCATTATCAGCGAGTTAACCGTGACAAAAATTGATGCTCCTTGCTCATACTTCCCGCCATCCATCACAATGCTATGAACTCGGCCGCCTACGTAGTCATTACGCTCGAATATCGTAATATCAACGCTTCCAGCTGTCAGATTGGCAAGATGGTAGGCAGTAGAGGCTCCCCCTGGACCAGACCCTATCACTGCAACAGATGGCCGCTGATGGGTGGATTCAAGCCCCAACAGCTGCTGATCTACGTTGTGGCTCAGCACGCCTGCTACAAGGCAAAAAACCAACGCCTGGACCTTCATCTTAAGTCTGTCTCTAGAAGTAGGTACTACGAAGTAAGGTCCAGTCGTATACTAGCTTACATCGCGAGGCTAGTTTAAATAGGATGCATGCTTCAGCATAAAGGGCCAGGGTTTAACACTTGATCCGGTCGGGATCACTGCATGTTGTGATACGTGCAGTACTCGGAAACGGAACCTGTGCTTTATACTGCAATGGGCCTTAAGTTCACGGAAGAAGGTCGAGTCAAGGAATTTCATGGCAACACCTTCGTGTGCCACTTACCTCAGCAAGGTCCTGCCTCGCTGCCATTTTATCATCTTCTGGACTTCTTTGAATTGTCACGGGACTTCCCATTTGCGAAGAAAATTACCATGCTACCACCGTCTTGCTATCATATGACAGTGTTCAATGGCGCGACCGACACAGATAGAGCTCCAGGGAAATGGCCCGCTTTTGTTAGTACTGAGGCTCAAATTGAAGAGTGCCATAAAGAAATTTCACGGAGATTGGAGGGTTTTGATCTGGGCTTTGAACTGCCGATAAGGATGAAAGTCAAGCTTGACGTCCCCTTGCGCCGGCCTCTGTTCAGTTTAGCATTACATCTTGAGCCTTATGACGCGTCAGAGGCTGAAAAGCTTGAAAATTTTCGCAGACGGTTGTCGGAATTCCTTGGTATCGAAACAAGTTCCCCCGGACAGTTCTCCTACCATGTAACCATAGCATATATTCACCAAGACTTGACAGAAGATGAGCGAAACTACCTTGCAGATTCTATATCTACTGTTCATACCGCAATTTCGCGGGATGCACCTAGTGTGTTATTTGAGGCTCCAGAATTCTGCTATTTCCAAAACATGTTTGCCATGAAACGACTTCAGTATCTGGACTAACGACGTGGCCATTAGATGTTTTGGTGACGATAGCAGTGGTTGATAGAATCTCAACAGCAGTATCATCAACTGGTGACTGTATCACGTTATACGTTGCCGCCATACTGTATCTCAAAATTTATTAAATTCAAATTTCGCTGAGTTTAGTTGCATTCATGAATTATCTGTAGTTTTAACGCTGCATGAAGGCGCTTTGGCGGCAAACTCAAAACTCAAAACAGGAAACGATCACCGAATGTGGGTTGAAACCAGTAAACCCTTATATGGGACTCGAGATCGAGATGTCAATTGTGGATATAGCACTATACTAGACCGATCAGAGAAAAGTGGACCTCCAGATGGCCTCTGGTGATGAAGTAACACTGACTACTGCTGAGCATCAGGTTCATGAGGACAGACATGGGACGGTTAAAGTGGTGTGGCTGCCTAAGCCTCCAAACGGATCCAGTCGTCCATTTGTGAGACCACGGGCTCTTCAGTATTTCTACAAGGGTATTCTGTTTCGCACCGAAGGTGAGCGAAGCAGTGCACGATTTGAGATATTCCTCGACTTGCTGTTCGTGGGCATGGTTGCTAATATCGCCCATCTGGCGACTGGAGACCCTACTGGATTGAATCTTTTGAAGTACGTATTGGTGTCGGTGCCAGCTTGGCAGATGTGGGGAGATATTCGAGATTTTATGAATTACTACTATAATGATGACCTCACGCAAAGGCTATTGGTATTTTGGCAAATGGCTCTGTTGGTTATATATGGAAATAATGCACAGTTTGTGGGCACCTCTAGAAGCCATACAGCTCTGTTGATAGGCACCTACATTGTTTCGAGACTGTCCATTGTTGCGGTGATTCTGGTTTATTCACTAGTAGTGCCGGAGCACCGGAAGGTCATTCGCTCTCACTGTACGTTTGTGTTTTTGACGTCGTGCATCTGGTTTGGAGCTATTTGGACCACTGTGCGAGCGCAGATTGCACTAGCAATTGTCGCGATAGCTTTGGAGTATATGCTCTTTACTTTGAATTATACAAATACATGGAGACGCTTCCTCAAAACGGACTACACAACAGCACTTAACCTGGATCACGAAATTGAACGATATGGAGCCTTTTATGTCATAGTTCTGGGGGAGTTTCTATATGTCATCGTGGCTGGTTCCCCGACTGGTGCGGGTTTCAGCATAAAGTACCTCAGGGCCCTCTTTACGCTGCTGATTGCTTATGACTTCAACTGGCTCTACTTCAATAACGACGGGAGCAGTCGTATAACCCATCCTCTGAGACGAAGTAAGCAGCATTCATTTGCCTGGGTGTTCTTGCATTTACCCCTAAATGCCGCATTAGTACTTGCTGCCGATTCTGCTGGCGAGTTGACTAGTGGTGAATATGACGAGGATAAATCGGAATCAGAAGGAAATAAGTTATATCGAGCATACTCCTTTTTGTTTTGTGGTGGCGTTGGAGTTGCTCTGTTGGCCAATTATGCTCTAGCAGCCATTCATAAAAGTCATGACCTGCCAATGCAGAAGTGGGTTCCTAAACACGCCAGAGTATTTTGGAGGTTGCCAATTGGAATTGCAATTTGCTTTTTGCCGTTTGCCGAAATGAATGTGACACTCCTTTTAGGGATTGTAGCGCTCTTGCTAACTTTGTTGCTTGTTTATGAAACTCTTGCCGCCTGGGATCGTGCTTGTGACGACTTAGAAGATGGCTCCGCCGGCCACAATTTATCTCCTGAGCATCAAAATCGAGTTCCAGATGCGATCGACCTTTAATTGGGTGTTTTCAATTTATGTACAGTTAGACTCTGCTTAATATATCCTGGCGGGTCGCAACCTTAGGTGTGTGAAGTAATATTTGAACATATTTTGAAGTAAATCAAACTTAATAATCTGGATATGCAGTGCAGTCTATTCTATTTTCCATTGTAATGTTACAGTTCAGAGCAGATTTTTGTCGCAATACAATCGATTATACGATTATTTCGCACAGTCATATCATTTGTAAAAACACCTAACGCCACCTACATATGACATGGCAATTAATTAACACCCCAAGGCAATGGAGTTGCAACCTTACTCAATCGATGTTTATATTTTACGACGAGTACTTGATTTTATCTCTGATGATCCCCGCATTGAAGCATCGAAGCCTCATGATGCCCATGCACGTGCTGTGACGTCCATACTGTTCATTTGTAGGTGGGCATCATCATCACGCAATCGGGCAATCCGGATTATATAAATATTGAATCTATAGTACACAATAGCATTACTTTCAGCCATATCAGAGCCTTCTTGAGAAGGGTTTTCGACAGTATGCGTAAGCATACATCCAGTATAAACTGAAAATATGGACTCCAAATTCATCCTGTTTTCTAGTTTAGACCAAAAAGTCACCAAAGGACTAGAACGGCGACGAAAGGTGTCATTTGCTTGTGCCTATTGTAAAAGGCAGAAAATCCGCTGCGACAATCAGAATCCATGTGGATCGTGCACTGTCAAAAAAAGGGCTCACCTATGCAAGTACGAAAACAGGCTGGATGACGTCAAAACATCATATCAGGGGCTTACATCCAGCAAACCGGTGGTGTTTAACGAATGGCAACAGCAACCAGCTCTGGAACTTCATGCTGAGCTCTCAAATGGTACCAGAAACTATCTGGCTTCATGGCATGCAGATGTGACAGCTGTCCAGGGAGAGCCAGGAGTGCGACTTGTGTTGAATGACTTTGAAAAACAGAAGTCTCAAAAAAGCTTGGATTGCATGCAACCGTGGCAGTGTCATGATGCAGTTATTGGAAATTATATTGACCTATTTTCCTGTGGGATGGATTTTCCCATCGTGATATATCTCATAAACGTGTTTTGGCAATTTATAAATCCAATTGAGTGCTTTCTTGACCCAGACGACTACTGGGCTCAATTCGACAAGCTCAACAGTACTTTACCACAATCTACTAGTGACACCACCCAGAGAGCTACTTTCGCAGCTACAACATGGCTTATGTTGGCATACTCATCCAGATCACTGCATCACACGGACAAAATTGGGCAACAAATTCAGGAACGCCTGAGATCGGGGACGCTCTTCGCCACTATTGATGCGAGTTTTCAGCAACAGGATCAATTCGTTGCCGACCCGTGTGAATTCTTCTTATGGTGCGCAGAGACAAGCATGTCATATGTCAAGCTATTCAAGTCTATATCGGATATCCCGTCTCTCACGCTTTTACTAATGTATATCGGCTATCTCCATGACGGTACGGAACGCAACTGGGCATCATGGACGTTGCTGGGAATGGCAAATAATGCGGCACAGAGATTGGGTCTTCATCGGGATCCTACCACTCTTCGTGATGATTCCGGCGGCGACGAGGAGACGGCTATTGACAGAACTAAAAGGAAGGCAAATGTCCGCCGTCGGCTGCATTACACGATTGTGACCTTCAATGTCTTATTTTCAGTAGATCTTGGTCAAACACCTCTGGTATTTCGCGAGTCGTTCTGTGGTCCTGACTGCCGAAAAGACTTTGTCAAGGGTCAACAGGATGGTGAGTTCATTTTGAAGAAATACAAGATAATGAGGCTTCTCAGCGAGTGCTTAGAGGCAACGTATCCATTCTATACCTCTCCAGAAAGTGGATCTATATGGAGCTGCCGTCAGTTCCTTAGTGAAATTGAAAAAATGGAAGAAAAGCTCAATGTGGCCTGGAATAGTCTTCAGGAAAGCGAACTTGGATTGAGGACTGGGTCTATGGGAGAAGCGACCATAAAACAAGAAATCATGCTGAAGTTGGAAGTGCCACCGGTTTCACCCAAGCTGCTGTTTCAAAGGTATATTCTTGATACTCTGATACACAAAGCTAGATTCGTATTATTCAGGCCCTTTCTCAGGCATAAGGATAGGTGCAATGAAGTTGCTATCAACAACCAGGGAAAATGCATTTTTTCGGCACGAGTAATATTGGAAAACCAGTTCGCAGTTGCCAATAACTATGACATGAACGGATTCAGCAAATTCCGTTGGAACTATTTATTTTCGCATGCGTTTCAAGCAGCAGTTGTATTGGCCTTACGGAACGATTTCAACCATGAAAAATTGGACGTGCAACTAGTGAGAGGTTCTTCTCAGCTATATTACAGCGTTCGAAGACATAGTGGCTGCGCAGCCGCGAAGGCTCATTTAGTACTTTCAATGCTTTTGGGCACTAAGTCACCTAATATGGAACCTATTGTCTGTGTTGATCCTAGCGAAAGGCTACTCAGTACAACTCCGGAGATTGAGGCGATTACTTGGCGACCGGATTATTTGCCAGCTGATCTGGGCTCTTTGGACAGCGACTTCTTTGCATCTGTCCTCGGAAACTTCGCGAGACCGATATAAAGCCCCTCTTTCTTAAGTAATTGTAACTTCATGAACGAACGGATAAAATCTATTTATTGTCTTAATGAGATGTATGTTCTACTTCGGTGTCTCCTTCTTGGACACCTAGACTGTATATTTCGTTTTTCTTCCATGTGACTTTATAGAACATCATCATAAAGCCCCAGAGAAGAATCGCGAAACCCAATGCACAAGGCCATCCAACAGACCATTTGGGAGCGTCCTTCACTTGATATATAAGGAGAGGTGTCCAAATAAATGTCGAATACCCAATGCTCATCATAGATCCTATAACGAATGCTCTAAATTCAAGATCCTCTCTGAACGATAGATTGACCCATGAATATAGCAAGGGCGATAAGCAGCCCTCAAATCCGAATGAGTACCATGCAATAAATTTCAGAGCGTTAGGTACTTCCCAAATTATCATAATAATATATCCAAATACTGAGATCCCAGTGCAAATCGAATACAATATCCAGGGAGGATATATAGTTGCCAAACTCGTTACCACCCAAGAGACTACCGCGGTTATAGCATATAGTCCTGAGGGATAGTTGTCAACTTTTGAAGTGTCATAGTAGATACCATTCGGGGTACTATCGAGCCATAGTGTCATGTAGGAGGTAGGAATTGACATTTGAATCATACAGATATATATGCTGATGCAAAGCCACCACTCATACCGTTTCAAACCATTAGCTATAGTTTTCCAAGTTATTTGCACAGCGCGGGCGGATATTTTTCTTAGTCTTGCTAACCGGACATCGTTCTCTGACAAAACTAGCTTGGCACGTGGAGAATCTGGCAACCCCGGGAACACCCAATAGCCTATAATGCCAACAGGCAGAGTTATAATCCCGTCAATTAGAAACCCCCATTGCCATCCTGCGTAACCGCCCCTTCCATTCAAATTATGGTATGCCGCTGATTGAAGCACACCCGAGAACAGGGAACCAAGGGAATTTCCTGTGAACCAAAGCCCTGCCCGTTTGAATAATTCTCTTTTGGTGTACCAGGACCCCAAAATAAAGTGGGTAGCTCCGAAAACCGGTGCTTCACATATCCCTATTAGAAATCTGATACCATAGAGCGTATGTGGGTTAGTGGCTTTGATTTGAATGATTGTCAGAAGCGCCCATATCAGTTCTAAGGTTGGGAGCGTCCACCTAGAAATCCTCGGCCGGCTAACGAGTAATATTAACGGAACTTGTGCTATAACATAACCAATATAGAACCACGTCGTAACCCAATTAAGTTGATTTCCTTGAAAATCGAGATCTTGTTCCATTCCTGAAACATACGCATTAGTGACATTGCTTTGATCCAAATATTTTATAAAAAAAGTAAGCATGGTCCATGGGAGTATTGTGAAGTCAAGCTTTCTAAGCAACTTTTTCTCTTCTGCCGTATAGTCTTCTGGGTACCAATTGATAATATCATAAAGTACTAGCCATGGCCTTCTTTGGATATACTTTCTGTTGTCGTCTACTCTGGCAGCCGAACTGGTCGCTGAGGCCTTCACGCTAACGTCCTGCTTTAAATACGATTGCATGTGATGCGTTCTATTGAAGAAAGTTGGACTAGATGTAATAAATGATGTTGGTGACATATATATAGCATGCGGATCTTATATCCCAGCGCTTGCTTTGCATTTCTAGTGTCCAGCGAATTTGCACGAAATGTAACGTCATTTTAAGAATGACGCAGGTCCAATCAATCAATCTGTCGTAACTGCAGACTGCACCTTCGGGCATATGTAGGATCGTAAGAGGGAATTCTGCGGCGCCGGAATCATGCCTATCTCAGTCATATATGCGGGGACCTTGTTCTAGATTTGAGAAAGTTTCTAGTATACATTGTATGAAGCAGGTCATGGTATGAAGCTTCCGAGATTAGTTTCTAATCGTGGAAGTTTTGATCAAAACATGTGCGTGCTATGAGTTGAAAAAGAAGAACATTGCCACAACTTTGGTGTATACTAAAACAGCATGATGGGAGAATTGCTTCCTGATCATGAAAGCTCAATTTTACAGCGGTTGATGCAACAACTTAAACCTCTAATGAGTCCTTGATAGTGACAATTGGGCGTCATATGCGTAAGGAACTCTAGGTCATGAATCAGAAACCTCGCAGGAGAGTACGCAATAATTCAAGTGAATTGGGTATGTTTAAGATGGCGTTCGATATATATAAAGAGGGAAATTTCTAAAGATTCGCGGTATTCTTATTTGACAAGGATTCGTGACTCCTAGTCAAGAGGTGAACGTAAAATAGTCGCTACTATTGCATCAACTAAGGAACTCAAATAGTTGGAAATCATCTACTTCGAGAACTAGAGCTCCGGATGCTAGTATTTAGATCTCCCCACCCGAAATCTAATGTAATCCGCAGCGGAAATTGGCTCGTATTTTGCGGGTGTTTCTTTGGTAGTTGTGGTTGGCGCCACTTCAACCATTGCATCTGGAGAGTATCCGAAAAAGAACGGCGTAGAGTATCTTTCTTCGCCAGATAAATTCACGACTCGGTGGATGGTGGATCTAAAAAAATCGTTCGTCTGTCTCTGTAGGAGATCACCAATATTGACCACAAAGGATCCCTCAATAGGTGGGGCATCGATAAATACTCCAGATTTGTTTAAGACTTGAAGACCACCAACATTAAGCTGTTTCAATATTGTGAACGCCTCAAAGTCTGTGTGTGCACCAATACCAGCCTGATCCGCAGTTGGCTCTTGGGGTGGATAATGAAGTATTCTCAAGTTGCTTTTTGGCTGCCCCACCATATAGTCCCAGTAGGTTTCAGGGAGTCCTAGAGCTAGAGCAAAGCTTCTAGTCAATTTTTGTGCAAACTTAGTGAGCTCATTGTGATATGCTAGAAGATCATGCTTGAATCCAGGCAGATTAGTCGGGAAAATGTTTTCTCTTTCACCACCCGGTAAAGAATCTTTAGCATCATATTCACCCTGACAGTTAAACGCTTCATGGAGTTCACCGTTCGCCCTCTTCTCTTTGTTATAGCGGAGCAACGGATGGTACCCGACAAATTGGCCGGGTACTTTATCAGTGCATACTTCCATTTTAGTTTCCATAGCTTGAGAGAAAAATAGCTTTGCCTGGTTCCAAGTATTATTCACATACTTGTCGTCTATTCCATGATTTATAACGTAAAAAAACCCCACTCTATGGGCAGCATCCCTGATTTTCATGGCGACACCGAGCCTTTCCTCAAAAGTGTTAGAAAATATCCCGCTAACATCAATAATTGGGATTTCGTTAAAATCCCCCTGAGCGGTTCCCTCGCTTTCGGTAGCTTTCTTAGTATCGTTCCATTGGGCAACATATATTTCGTCGCCATTATCAAGTTTGAACACCGAGCCTGTTTGTGCTGTAGCTAATTGAGCCATATTGTGTTTCAGCTGACAACGTTATTCTTTTCTACATGCAGCCTTATATTCTCGTTTGACTATTGTTTGTTCGCCGATCAGCGGTGTAGATAAGGATATGCCTATCTTATCGGTATGCATATGCATATACGAAGATAGGCCAGCTCAGAACAATTGAAGCTTTATTCACCGAAGTTTTCTAAATGCTATCTCACTAGATTCGACAAACTACTGTCTGATAACCAGTGTCTTAGATCGAACTCATATGGTTTGACAATCCGAGCATTCATTTCACATAATGATAAGTCCAATGCCAAAGATTCAGCGCGTCGAGAACTGCAGCCAATCAAACAAACCTCTTGAATCAATTACATAAAAAAGCCATTGCAAGAACTTGTAACAAAAAAATAGCAACTTACTTTAGAAACGGAGGGAAAAGCATTCTTATCTTTTCAGACTGAGTCCCGCGGGCGAAGGAATCTCTTGGTCAGTTTCATGCTCCTGCCATTTTAGATAAAATTGAAGTTTGCCTACAGATTTGGCCTATCAAACCAAAAGTGTACACTTGTCTACGATGAGCACTGCGATAAGGCTAGATAAGAATTGTGCAGGCTGGCCGATGAGTACTTAAATTGAAAGTTGATCCATCTCTGGTTTCCTTCCGTGTATATATCAGATAAATCAAATTAGCTGTCGAGAAATGGGATCGATGAATCGCATCTTGAAGAAGCTCGAAGTCGCAGATGACGAACATGCTGGAATTTCATCGAGCAAATATATAAACTATGATATTGTGCCACTGCCTCCTCATAGGCGAACCTGGGGATATTATGGATTTGCCGGATTCTGGGCAACACTTTCCGTCAATACGGTTGGATGGCAAACTGGATCTTCACTCTTGGCCCTAGGACTCTCAGTATGGGAAGCATTCATCTGTGTCATCATCGCGAAGATCATCATTGCACTGGTTGCGATATATGCTGGTTGGGTGGGCGGCGAATGGCATATTGGATTTACAGTATCATCCAGATCTATATTTGGAATTCGGGGTATGTACCTCCCTCTTCTCCAGAGAATCATGCTCTGTCTAGTGTGGTTTGGAGTTCAGAGTTGGATCGGTGGCCTATTTATGGAAGTTATACTTTCAGCAATAATTCCTTCGTATTATCGAATGAAGAACACTCTGCCTGCTTCTGCGAATATGACCACTAAGGATTTTGTTGGATTTTTACTATTCAACGTGTTTCAAGCCGTTTTGATCTATGTCCCTCCAGAGAAGACGAAAGTTGTTTTTCGATATATGAATATTCTGGCAGGTTTGACAATGATGATTGTCACCTTTTGGGCGTTAGGTGCTGCTAAAGGCGCCGGGCCATTGTTGACCCAAAATAGCACTCTATCGACTTCTTCGGAGAAGGGATGGGCGATTATCCGAGGAATCACTACAGTAATAGGAGGTATTGCTGTTTCACTGAGCAACAGTCCGGACTTTTCTCGGTTTGCTCGTACGCCTGGCGCACAGGTGCCTGGTCAGATTATTTCTGCTGTCGGCCTCGGAACACTGGTGTGTCTAATGGGCGTCTTGGCTACGGCAGCCTGCCAAAAGTTGTATGGTGATATTTTGTGGAATCCGGCGCTTATATTCACACATTGGATGGATATGAGTTACACTCCAGCACATCGAGCTGCCGCTGTATTTGCTTCTGGAGGGTTCTTGGTGTCACAGATTGGTATTAATGTCGTCGACAATGCCTGGCCAGGTGGATTCGATCTTTCAGGTCTGCTCCCTAAGTACATCAATATTCGAAGAGGTGCTTACATTGCGACTGCCCTCAGTATTGCCATCAATCCTTGGCAACTAGAAAATAGTGCTTCGACTTTTATCACAGTCCTTTCTGCTTACAGTGTGTTTTTGGGCCCTCTTACAGGCACAATGGTAGCGGACTTTTGGGTGGTGCGAAAACGTAAATTGAAACTGAGTGACATGTACCATGGCGGAAGCGACGGCATTTACTTCTTCTGGCATGGAGTCAACTTGAGATCATTTGCCAGTTGGGTCATTGGGTGGTCATTCACTCTTCCTGGATTCATCGGAACTATCAATCCAAATATCAAAGTACCCCAGGCTTGTATCGATCTTTATTACTTGTCCTATTTGATAGGTTTCGTCGTTTCGTTTCTGGTTCATTCCGGTATCAATTTGATATTCCCACCGGTGGGTCTGGGAGAAGTCGACAAGTATGATGTATACAAAAGCTTTACACCCGAGGCTGCTATAAAACTAGGAATGGAACCCCTTCCTGATTCCGTTGTCGATGCGGTTAGCACGGAATCTCTGGATGGGGAACAGATTATCGTTTCAACGAAAGTATGACATTTGCACGGTTTGTTATTTTGAAATTGTTCTACGAGGTCTTAACAGTAAAGATATTATAAATTATATTCTTTTTTTTTTAGATTATAAACAATGTATCATTACGTACGTAAACGCAGCTTTGTTTTATGGTTTGATTAGCGATTGTTGCAACCGGGGAGCAAGCAGAAGCTACGGCAAGAAGGAAAAATGGAGAGAGATAAATATTTCTATTACACTGACGTAAACAATTCAAATCTAACTCTATGTCTAAGTTTAAATCTCTATTTGAAGGACATTCTTCTGGCTATCAATTGCTACACGTCTCTTACGAGTGGAAGCTTTTCTCGGGCTGGGATCAGCGAAAACAGCATCCAATTGCTCGAGAGTATAATTCTTGGTCTCCACCAGATAGAAGTACGAGATCACGGTCTCAATAGCACACCAGACAGCGAAAACGATATAGGTTTTCCATCCAATACGTTGCAAAGCGACTGGAGTTGCGAATTGGTTGATTAGACCGACAGCGTTGACGACGAAACTGGAAAATGCCATTCCCTTAGCTCGCTGCTCATAAGATAGGACTTCGACTGGGTACAATGCCTGGAAGGGGGTAATGCCGATAGCATAGAAAACACCAAAAATGATATAAAAGCCAATACCAGCTTTTCCAGCAGCAGACGCGCCAGTCTCACTGTAAAGTGCTGTGCTTATAGTGACAGCGACCCAGCTGGCGCTAATTCCAGCTAGACAGCTGATAATTATCTTTCGGCGGCCAAACCTGTCGCAGATCGACGCACCCAGGAGAGACAGCACAGTGTTCAGTGAATTGGTACCGATGTTGAAGTCAAACACGGTGGTCGCAGCTGTGATACCAGCTGACCTGTAAAATGCAGGAAGAAAGTAACTGAGACCCCCAGAACTGAGAGTTCCCCAGCAAGAGAACATCAAGTTACATCCAAGACGATACAGATCACCACGTGTCTTGAACAGTGCCCTATAGTCCCACCATCGTTTATCAGATCCATCCAATTCGAGCTGCTCCTCGAACTCACGCAGCTGTAATAGAACGAACGCATTGTTCTCGTCACCGTCTCCGTGGTACTTTGTAAGGATTGCTTTGGCCTGTTCATAATGGCCATGGGTATAGAGCCATCGAGGACTTTCAGGCAGGAAATAGACACACACAAACACTATACCGGGGCATAGCATCTGGATCCACGTCGGGATTAACCAAGCCTTATTGGTGGTGTAGTTCGCGCAGCACCGAATAGCAACAGCAGAGATAATACCCCCAATTCCGTAGCAGCAGTTGTAACTACCAGTGCACCATCCTCGGATAATAGGATGGGAGATTTCAACAACAAACATTGGTGCAGCAGAAGTGGCAAAACTGACGCCAAATCCCAATAGGAACCTTCCTCCCAAGTACTGGGAGAGCGAGTGATGAATTTGCGAGGTTCCCTGCAAAATAGTCCCAAGAATAACAAGCCCACAGCCCATGAACATGCCAAATCGTCGTCCAGTCTTATCGTTGACAGGACCAATGAATGGAATCGCACATACACCGCCAATCTGGTACATGGCAGAAATATATCCTGCCTTGACACCAACAATTGTAGCTCCAAACTGTTGCTGATAAGGTGCCATGTCCAAAATGGATCCCATTAGACTTCCATCATAACCATTCATTGTAGAACACAAGAAGGCTATCAGAGAAATGCCATACAGCTGCAACATTCTGCGCCCGAGCAGATTGGTTGGCGACTTAGCGCGGGCTTCTAAAAGGGCATCTGATCCGTCGATTTCAACGATCTGGCCCTTTGGGAGCTGGTCGCCTACCGACTCCGCGAATGTGTGTTCGTCTTTCTCCATGGCAGAGCTCTGGACATCTACATGGCGAAAAACGTTGTTTAAATAGTGTTGGCTGCAGTGAGATCGCCTTGAATATTAGTCCGTTTTCAAACGAAAATCCGCCAATATGCCGCTCAAATTTCCGTGGCGTCGGCGGAGTGGTGGGGATGTTTGGCGGGGTACACCTGAAAAGCGGGGTAATATGCGGCTACTGGACACGGCCCCCCTATTTCCACGTAGGCTCCGCGCGACAGGGTACGCTCACGAGACGTTCTGTTGACGCTACAGCTGTCAAGCTGCTATTTCGCGAATCATATCCTGTATGCGAGGTTCCTGCCAAACTGGCAGTAAACGGTGAACATTCTGGGGAAGTTACCCCTCACGGCATGCCCCGCCGGATTTTTTGCTGTCTCATTTTTGCCGTGCAGCCGTGTGTCCGCACTGACCGCCGGGATAAATGACGGCCAAAAGAGGCAATGATTTTCGACCCCGCTGCATAACAGGCCGAAGCCCTGACTACAACGCGGAGATTCGAATTAGAAACGTCCAGTTTGGGAATCTAGGGGTGTTTTAAATTGACGGCCGATTGAATGTGCATGGTCACCCTTCATCTTAGTTGCCCCGTTGTGCTGTATTAGGAATGTCGAAAGCGAGCTGTTACAGCTGATTGGGGCGTTAACTATTACGGCATCACTGCATGGAAAATCTGCTGGACAGTGGCTTCTCGCCGCATTTGGGCGCGAAATACGAAACGTTGCTCATACTGCTGCTTCACTGTTTTGGCTCATATCGTTGGTTCACATTTGTTCTGCGGGATATTATTTATAGATACTGCTCATTGTTCATCCATACTACATTCGTACTGCTCATAAATACCGCTGAAATATTTGGTTATACCGGCTAATCGGCTTGCCAATTGGTCAGATATATTATCAGTAGATGATCGATTTAGGCGATTAGTTTATGAAGTTGATTATATGACTGACCTAAAAGGTTAGTTATATGATTATTCAGTATAAAGTTATTGTTTAGTTGATCTATATGGAGGCCACACGTGAGAGATACATGTAACAGGATCCGCTTCACATTGATTCACGCCGACTCGCTTTACTGAACTGCGCTGAGTTACGTTAATTCATTTGTCAACTTGATACACAAAATCACGCTGATTTTTGCACAGTTCAAGACTGTAAAGGATTTAGATATTCATATTTGGTCAAGTGTTCGACAGTTCTTCACAGATTTATTTCAATTGTGTCGAAATAAAATCTCATCACAGCAGGTTTATATTACTGTGTGCTGACTTGTTTTCTGCCTTTTCAGAGATCTCACCTCACTGATATTTGACTGGTGTGGAACAGTCTGAAGGTGCTGCTACTATATGATCTTGCTGCTCGTTGATACTGGGTTCTAAATACAAAAGATAGAGTCAAGTCTGTAAGCTGCGCTAGCTCCATTTGTTAGCATCGTCGATTGTTTTCTCTCAACTGCCGGAATTCGAAAAGCAGCACTAGGATGTCTGGTATCAAATACACGCGGGTTTCTCTATCATGCGAAACTTGCCGGAAGCGAAAGCGAAAATGCGATGGTACAAAGCCAATATGTGGTTACTGCATCAGAGCTGGGACGGATTGCACATGGTCGACCAACCAGAAGCGAGGTCCGAAGAAAGGTTATATAACGCAACTCGAATTGAAAGCAGAGATGTTACCGTCGGTACTACGGGTGCTCTCGAAAGTTCTGACGGAACGCCCTAAGTCTCAGTGGCCGATTGTCGATTTTGACCTTGATGCTAGAAAGGAGGAGGATAGCATTATTCCGTTCAAGGACTTCAGCAGCGCTGACGACTTCTGCGAGTGGTACAATACCGCTGTGAACTTCCGCTCAAGTGAAAGATTACTGGATGACAGCGAGCTTGATGCAAAAGAATCCTTACTCAAGATATATGAACAGATGCCTCAAGTGACCAGCAAACCCCCTACACCACAACATAGGGATGATTCTGATTCCGGAGCAGATAAACCTTTCCGTAGCTCAGAATCGCCCTATGCCCGGGTGATTGGGTCTGAAAGGTCCAGTCTGGATAAATATTTCTTCTAGTGCACATTACAGTATCTGACGAACCACTACTGGGACAATTTAAATTGGAACGCCACGAGCTGGGAACGTGCCGTTATATGATGGTCTGTGCGCTCTTTTTTGATGATATAACCCTTGTTCTGGGAAATACCCTGTCAATGGCTATTTGATGCAAACTTATTTGTAAACAGATTAAAGACGTCGTCGAAGGCGATAGTGTCATCCCATGGAAATACGAAAGGATCCCCATCTTCCTCCTCTTGGGACTCCTTGTAGAACATTTCTGAGGTATGAATTTCAGAATCAATGGCCGAAGGTACGACAGTCGAATTTTCCACTTCACGGCGGAGACGCTTGTTGGGAGGACTTGCAGATTCTGACCCGACTTTTCCTACTGAGTTTCGCAAAAACTCAATCATATTTTTGCACTCGCCTGCTCGCGTCCATAGCTTAACCATTTTATCGCAAATTTCCAGGCACCCATTGATGTTGACCTCGAATTTGGAACGCGGGTACTCATTGATTCGGCATGCATAGGCCAGAGTCAGTCCAGACATCCAGACAACTGATAGATACCCAGGCCAGAAAAGGCTTTGGTCGGGGTGATTATTGATCTGTTCTTTCATCTCCGATAAGGCCCTGGTGGAGCTGTCTATGCAAACTTGTATCGCATATTCAAATTCTGGATCGCTTTGTTGTAGAGAAAGGCGGGGTCTGTTCAACAGTATCAACAGATGACAATGTAGCACAGTGAAGAAGCTCGAGTTCTCAAATGGAAGGCTCGGATCGATCTGTCCAACAAGCCCATTAGGAAGAGAGTTTCGCCATTTCTCGATTTCGGCCTTCAGTAGAAGCACAGCAGAATTGTCTATTCGCCGCAGGTGTACGGATTTGTTAAACGTTGAAACGATTCTACCACTAAACCTCCCATATTCTACAAATGCATCACAGATCTGTAAGACTGTATTAGCGGAATCCCCAGTATTAACCACTTCTGTCACGATATCTTTATCTGCCCTCCTAGGGAGAGGAATATCTTGGCCCTGAACATGAAACTCTGCCGTTAGAGGACACACATCAATGTCAGAATCCTCCAGGCCTACGGGGAGCCCAAGCGTCTGGCTCAGGTGCCTGTCCAGCACGTAGGCAGACCAGAAAACACGTTTCCTTTGACCACATTCCTCCGTATTAAACTGTGAGTATCTCTTGGGACATCTATGTAAGCCACCCAGATATAACTTCGACCTTATGATTCCAGACACCTCGTATGCCGTTCGGAAAGACATCCGGGACAGCAGGTAAACTTGTATGGACAGCAATGCCCGGATGGTATCCAAACTGTGTTGAGCATTTAGATTGTTCGCGTAGCTTAAAGCGTCTGTCTCAGATTGGTAACAATAATCTGTGAAATTGTCTTCACCAATATACAACTGCCCTATACTGAATATGCTGCGGAAGATGATGTTGTCAGCATGATCGAACTGCTGACCGTTACACAGCTTAATCAAGTTTGCCCGAAACAGCTTTCCATCTATGAACGGCAAAAGTGGGTGAAAATACCTGAAGTAGGGCATGACTATATTTTGAGCTTTGTCCAGTAAGGGATATATTGGCTGAGTATTGGACTTTGATGACGACGCTGCCGAAACTTTGTAGAATCCCGACCTCTGGTAGAACACATGCGGATGGACCGGCACTTGGTGTGATACATCAGTGAGCAGAGAGCTGTCCTCAAAAGGCCAGATGGAATTAGTTTTAGATGCCAATGCCGACATGACAGTATTGAGAAAGTGGATCCCACTAGCACTGCCAAGGAAGCTGCTCGATCCATTGTCATTTGACATCACACCTTTTTCGCGCGTCTGGAGCAAGGCTGCTCCTGCAGCATTCATGTCATGAGAATCATCTTCATCGCTCATGTTTCGAAACTGTAATAGTCATTTCAGTCTTATAGTCAATAAGCTGCTCTTCGGCGACTGCAAACTAGTTTTATTAGCAGTGGGATTAACAATGAGGCTTCATGCATGTGACAAGTTCCACGCTATCTCGGTATTCGAGAACTGCAATACTTGTTTTCAAGAGCTCCTTCTTATATAGCAGTTTTCTTGCAAACTATTGTCAATCTTTATCTAGTAAAGTACCAAATCACTATGTAAGCAACGTGATTCGGTTACGTGGCTGACAAAAGTTAGCAATTGAGTGACTTCGTTATATTCGTCGCCTTATCATTTATATAGTATTCTAGAATGATTTGAAATGTCCAGCTGTAGCAAGTTTGATTTAATTGAAGCTGAAATGGAAATTAAATTATTTAGCTACCGGGGGTATTTGTCAAGAGTGATTACGAGAGCTCGTTGAAAGAAAAGTCGCACATACTGGGCACAGCGAAATTCTACAATGGCTCACTTGATTTATGCAATAAATTTGTAAAACCTGCATCACATCCTGTAAGGGTATTACGTCGCTATATCGTCTAAATTAAACAGAATTCTCAACATGTATAGTGTCTCGTCTCTTTGGAGCATCGACATCGTCGTCATCGTAGTTGCCATCTTTGAACGATTCAATGGCAGCAGGAGATCCGAAAAGCGTCTCCATTTCTTCGAGACTCAGTCCCGCCGTTTCTTTGATGAAAAAGTAGGTGAAAACCACGTTGAAATAGTTGAAAATGGCAAACATTAGAAACAACTTCCACTTCAGCGAGTTGATACCGAGGGGAATGACCTTGCTAAACATGTAGTTGAACGCCCACTGCGTTGCAGACGCTGCAGTCACTCCGTATTCTCGAAGTCGAGTAGGAAATATCTCGGCGGCGTAAGTCCAAGGAACAGGGCCCCAGCTGCAACTGTAGCCTACTGCATAGAGGTAAATCATCACAATCATGGCGTAGCTTGCCGGTGAGACAGTGCCAGAGCCACTCAGGGGCGGAAGTGTGGCATATATGACTCCAACTACCAGCAGCACCGATCCCATCATTACACCTCCCCACATCAGTGACCACTTACGACCAATCCGCTCAATTCCGAAGAGAGCATACAGCAGCGAGGTTACCGACTTGACGATTCCGTATACCCCAGTCGCAAACAGGCCGCTTGAAGAACCTGTGATGCCGACGAACTTGAAGAAGACTGGTGCATAGTATGTGAACGAAATGGTACCCGACAGCTGCTGGCAGATCATAATGGCCACGGCTATGAACAGTCGCATTCGATTTGCTGGAAGAAACATTTCGGAAAACTTTCTGTTTGCTGTCACAGCCAGCTCCGTCTCAACACCAGCTACAATCTCCTCGAATTCTTCTAAGATTTCCTCTTCGCTGGTGTCCTGTTGCCGAACATAACGCAGATTCTCTAGAGCTTGGTCACTTCTGCCCTTCTTAAGCAGCCAGCGTGGACTCTCTTTCAGAGGGATCATTCCGAGAGTAAGCGCAGTACCGGGAATAAGTTGTAAAGCCACTGGTACTCTCCATTGGTTTGTTCCCGACAAATGCGCTTCACAACCGTAATCAATCCAGTAGGCAATCATGATAGACAGAAATAACGAGAAGCCGAAGATATTTAGCAAGGCTCCACGGATTTTCTTAGGTGACATTTCGCTAATAAATGTGGGAGTTAGCATACTGGCAGCACCGACGCCCAGGCCGCTGATAACTCGCCCCGCATAAAACAGACCAATATCGCCCTTGGCAGCAGTCTGGAGAACAGCTCCAGTGTCAAAGAGAACTCCGCATGCCAAAAGACTTAGACGTCTTCCAATTTTGTCTGTAATGAATGCCATAAAAATAACTCCAAAAAAGCATCCGGCCTGTAACGTAGAGACTACATTCCCAGACATAGCTGCCTCATTTTCAGGAGTGATGCCAAAATCATGTTGGAATGAAGCCATCGTTGTGGCCCCACCAATAAATCCTGTGTCATATCCGAACAAAAACCCTCCCAGACATGCCGTCAGAGTGAGCGAGATAATTCTCCAGTTATACATTTTATTAGCAATAGCAAAAATCCTCTGTTGATAAAATGAGTTCACTATCAGTCTGAAGATGATCAGTGGGGTCGACTACTTATATACTGTGTTAGTCTGAATGTGGGTTATGAATACCCCACTAAAGATCACTCGGCAAAACAAGGCATTTCAAGGAGCTCCCACCTTCACCCGCATTAACAAGTGCGGGGTTTCGGTTGCTGGTACTGTCCGTACCCCACCAATATCTCGGCATGCAAGCGGCCAGCCGCATATACCCCACATATTGAAACCTCCGCGTGGGAGGTCATCGAGAGTTTGCAACAGAAATAATTCTTAGCTGAAATTAGGATATGCTGCATCCTATGTGTGATTATTTTATGGTGCGATTATTTTGTACAAACTACCTTCTGTAACGATCGCCTTATGTCTAGGCTTGCATACATTAGAGACCGTAACTCGGCAAATACCTGGATCGCTTTTTGCCTTTATGATTACGGTAAATTGGGCCCTACAACTTGTCTTTACGGTGGGTTTAACTTTAGTGAGATTAGAGCTCCCCATGACGATTGATGTGATACCAGATAGTGCTTTTTATCGGCTGCATACAACCAGTCTCTAACTGTGCCATCTGTCTACTGCCTTACTGCAGTTTCTCGATATGCAGATTCATTAACAACCTTAGCTTAAGAATTTGGCATTGTCACAATACTATTGATTGCGATCCTGGCGATGTTAATTAACAAGGATAAAGAGCTGATAGAATAATATCGAGGGCTGTAAGCAATTATAAATCTGTCGCCATATGTCTCGTTCAGCTTCATGATGTTTCTAATTATCCCTTAACCGTCAATACTACTCTACGATTTAACTCACCTGAACTACAATAATTCTTTACTAGCCTTTGTCAGAGTGAAGCAGTTTATAGTATAGAATCGGTCGGCAAGGTCGATTACTCCGATATAATCGAGGCATTTATGATTACTAGTCTTCTAGCTTTTTCTATTCCAGCTGAACAGATTTATATGACCAATTAAGCTGTTTCAGCAAATCTATAGTAGTGCCTGTTGGTATAGTACTTGCAAAAGATGGTATTATAAATCGGCCTGATTATCTGGCCCACATAGTTGCAACATGGCAACCAGCGAAAGCAGAAAGATTTATGACAGAGTAACATTCGGAGTTTGTCATTTCCCGCCAAAGAAACATTACCCTGATCATACCCTACTCCGCCTGAACGATGCGGAAGAAGCAAAGTTACTGCAAATGTGAACAAGCTTGATTCAATTTTGCAGAACACGGGAATAATCTACAGTTCCTACCGTTATTCGGATCTTGTTGTTAACCAAGATGGTATGGATTAACACAGCTGTTCAAGATATAAAACGGTCCCAGGAAATTAAACTTGGGTACTACATTTGCTACATAGCAGCCATATGTGGGAGTGCCAACGCTCACCGAAACTTGAAAGCAAACTAGGACAGAAATAAAAGAAAAAAAAAACGAAAAAAGAAATAGAGCGGCATGCACCTGCCCAATGGCCTTGGATTAGTCCGTCGCGTGTTGAGAGAATAAACTTCGGCACGGTAATAATTTCGCGTATGATTCTGACAAACGCACGCCTGCATAGTAACGGACTGGTGGTCGGCTGAGTAGCTAGATGTACATAACCGTTACAACCAATTAGGTGCCTTTTCGGACGATTAACGTCGTATGAGGACTGTTTCACGCTCAAAAGTTTCGGCGAAACAGCTGCTATGCTCCAGCCACATCGATATCATTACCCAACATGGCTGCCGCAGACGTTTATGCAGTTACCGTGCATGCTGACCGGCATGCCTTAGTCCCGAACTGGGACCGGCGCTGGCAATCTTCGTGACTTGACAGCCAATGAACTGACATGCACGCATCACGTTGTATAATATGCTCGGAATTATAAGATGATCGGCTCCTCTAGAATTGTATTTCGGAGATGTTGGTTATTTTACAGAGAACGGCTCGCACTTTATGCCGGAGATCACAATTTGTTGTTGATATGTCAGTGGATCAATGTTAGAGGTGAAATTGGTTTCTAGGTATTGTTTTGCCGTCCAAGTCTTGCTTAATTGCATGTGTAGCACGCCTGTCGACCCTGAATAAGCACAACTATAGCCATGCATGGCGAAGCACAAAAAAAATAAAAATCGAGAGGCATTCTAACTGAAGTAGACCTATACCGCCTAATTTGGCTTATCGAAACGGCGGCTTTCCGCGCCCTAGTGATTAATGAGGCAATTTAGGTAGCCAATCTATTACCGAAACCGGTTTATTACAGGACGCAGAACCATGATTAGCCAGACATGTCAGAAAAAACAAGTCACAACGGGCCCAGAAGCTGTGGTCTCCAGCACGTTGTCACGGTCGAAAGCTTCTGGATTGATGCCGATCGGAACCGGTACCGCCGTGACCGTAAACGAATCTACACGTGTTGATCGTTCTACGTTCCTGGAAACCAATTGACATATAAAGCTACAGGTATCGCCAGCCAATTCTCCAGAAAACAGCCCGCAAATGATTTCTACTCTCGTTTATGCTTTGGCCGCTGCTTCGGCAGTTCAGGCTCAGCTTGGCGGTCTCCAAAAGAGTAAGCAGTTCTCGCAAGACTTCTATGATGGCTACAACCTCTTAAAACATATTGGTGGAAATGGTCCGTACTCCAACCGAAACTCTTTTGGAATTGGCCGAAACCCACCTCCACAGTGCACTGTTGACCAGGTTCACTTGCTGTCTCGTCATGGTGAGCGTTACCCCGATGCTTCGACTGCCGAGGGTATGGTAGAAGCGTATGAGAAGGTCATAAACTCTAATCTTACTCTGAAGGGCTCGCTGCAATTCGTCAACGACTGGGACAATTTCCTGAGTGACCCCGCTTACTGGTCATTTGAGAGTTACCAAGGGCCTTATGCTGGCCTTTTGACCGGCTACACTAAAGGTCTTGAGTATCGACAACGATACGGGCATCTGTGGGATGGTGAAAGTCCTGTGCCGATGTTCTCGTCTGGTTGGGAGCGAGTGATCGACACCGCCAGACAGTTTGGCCGTGGTTTCTTCAGCTACAACTACTCGTCTATTGTAGAGCTCAATATTATTCCCGAGGATGGAGGACAGGGAGCCAACTCTCTGACCCCCACGTGCTTCACTAACGGCAATTCGCCCAGCTACGGCGTCTCTAACTTCTCGGAGTTTAGCAATGCTGCCGAACGGTTCAACAAAGAAAACCCCGGCTTGAACCTCACTGCCAATGATGCTTACAATCTCATGCTGATGGCTCCTTTTGAGCTTAACAGCCGAGACTACTCTCCATGGGTTGATGCCTTCACCTATGACGAGTGGGTTTCGTTCGGTTATCTGCAAGATCTAGGCTACTACTACGGATCTGGCCCGGGTCTCAACACTACCATTCCTATTGGTTCTGTCTATGCTAATGCGACTCGAACTCTTCTTAACCAGGGACCTGAAGAGGCTGGATCGATGTATTTCTCGTTCGTGCATGACACCAACATTGTTCCGGCAGTGACTGCGTTTGGCCTGTTTATCCCGCCTTACGATCTTCCTTTGACATACGTCCAACACGACTCGATTTTCAAGAGTACTGATATTGTGCCTATGGGAGGCCACCTCGTTATTGAACGTCTTAACTGCAATGCTACCGAGACCTACGGGGGAGGAATCTATGTTCGAGTTATTATGAACGAGGCTGTGGTGCCTTTCCCTACCTGCCAGGAGGGTCCAGGATACTCGTGCCCAATTGCGCAGTTCAACACTGACTTGGACAACCGACTGGTCGACTACGCCAAGGTGTGTGAAGTACCGGCTGAATTCCCTCAGTACTTGTCATTCTTCTGGGACTACAACCAGACCACCTCGTTGGACTCGCGATCTGCTCCTTATGCATACCAGATGACCACCACCACCTGGGATGATGAGCCTGCCACCTTCTAAAAATACTGTTGTATTACCTCTTTTCGATTCGACACACTCTTTGTATAAGTATATTTTAGACCTTTTACGTGCAATACGAAATATTTATGATAACTTCTGCAAATCACCTGTTGTGCTTCATGCTCCGTGTAAGCGGACACTAAAACGGGAGAAAGTGAACCGAAAAGGGAACCAGACGAATAAAACCAGACGAATGAGATGAACCAAGAAGGACGTAAACAAACCAAACAACACGTCGACTATTAACACATTGTTAACTCCCATTGCCTGAAATATATATAACATGATTCAGATATGCATACGCAAAGCGACGTATCGGAGATATATGCACATGTAGAGACATCTTCTATCCCATCCACGCTACTCTACTCCCTGATATCCAAGTAGTATTGCTGTAGAGCAGCAGCCGCCATTGGCATTGGGTGGCGCAGTTCGGCTGCTTTCTTCAGACCGATTTCCAGCTTGTTTCGGGCAGAAACAGCGATATCAACGCTAGCCAATGTGGGATCATTCGCAAGCTGGGCGAGCGAGTACTCGAACATAGCAGTCCAGCCGGCACCCTTTTTGATGATGTCGCTTAACAACTCGAGATCCATGCCAACTCTCTTCGCGTACTGAATGCACTCCTTCGCAGACGCAAGGTTGAATGCTGCCAAAACTTCGACTACGGTGTCAAGCGAGATTCCTGCTTTTCCCACAACTGGAACCTCTGCAGTGCTCAGATTACCAACCAAATTGGCTCGTTCTTTCGTTAGGAAAATCTTTACCAGCCCCGAGTCGTCGTCACCGCCAAATCCCCTGTTGACACTGTCAATATACAGTTGTTCTGCCTGATTTGCGAGAGGTAGCGGCAGAGCGACGGATTTGGCATACCCAGTGACAATTCCGGCGTCTTTAAGAATGATAGTGATGGCGGAATGCACGGTTCCCCAGTCGTTTTTCAGCATGTGAGGAACCCGGTTGCCAAACATCCAGGTCGCAGCAGAACCACTCATCACAGTATCGTATACCTGCGACGTGTTGAGCCCAGAAGCAGTCGCAAATGCCATAATCTCCGATGCCATGACGATATTGGTGACTGCTTGATGCTGATGGCACATTTTGGCAATAGAGCCCATCCCCAGACCGCCAGGAATGCGATACAGCGGATCCGCCATTGTGTTCAAAATATCGCTGGCAGCATCCAGATCCTCGTCTACACCGGCAGAGAAAATCGACAGAGTACCGTTAGCAGCACGAATGGTTCCTCCCGACACAGGGCAGTCGAGAAGACGCACGTCCGACCTGTTCAGGGAGTCCAGCCGAGCTCGCACTGTCTTGGGATACTCTGGCGGCGTTGTGGAGCACAGAATCACAGTAGCTCCCCTAGCAAGAGTCGCGGCAGCACCAGAATGCTCATCAAACAGCACAGCATCGGTTTGAACCCCATTCACCACCATTATTATCAAGTAGTCGGCACCTACAGCTGCATCTCGAGGAGATGAAGCTGCTTTGGCCCCATGCTCAACTATTCTGTCTATGGACGGATGATACACGTCATATCCGACAAGTTCATAGCCTGAGTCGATCAGATTGCGGGCCATTCCACTTCCCATGGCCCCGAGACCACAAAATCCTACCTTGAGCAGCTTGGAGACCATTGTGAAAGAAAATGCTACCCCCAAACTATGCCCCCAACCACCAGTCAGCGACGCTGTCAATTTATATTCAGGGGAATGCACAGTTACCCCACGCGGAATGTCCCACGACAACATGCACCCCCAGACCGGTGTCGCCGGCTAAAAATTAGCGGAAAGCCAATAGCGCAACCGTCGGTATTACCAACTCCGCGAGGAGAAAACATACGGAATAGCGCGCATGACCAGCTTATGGGCAGTTATGGTTAAGCTGGCTTTGTAATTTTTGGTCGTGATCCGTAATCCCTACGATGCACGCCTCATCTGCGTAGCAGTCGCAACAGCTCGACGGAGTCGAGAAATGGAAAACTCGTGATAGATAGACTGTGTTGATATGTCTATGCTGTGTAGACGATTGTTGGACAAATCAATCCAAAAGCCTATTTCTTGCAGTCATTTGTACCTTTCTCACAGCGTTTACAGTATATCTCGGCTACTAGTGAACAAGTAAAATCCACTTAAGTGGTATATAAGAATATATATAAGAATATAACATGATCGCCGTAAATACTAAAAGTAAGAAGTAGTATGAAACTTGTGCCACCAGCATTTGACAACGTACAACAGAGTGTAGTCATATTTAGATCTTCTGTAACCGTGCTATTGACTCAGATAGGCTATTGAGGTAATCCTTCTTTTGCTATATCATCCGTGAGTCAGTAGACTGAAGAAAAGGTTCAGACCCTGACAGCAAACTGTATGGCACTCTTATACATATTGAACTTCTGGCTTTTCTCCGTCAAGGTCCTCTATATCAGCTGAGTGCAATAGATGGGTGTCAACTGCTTCCGTGAACTGGCGGTTGGTGGAGTCCTTCACCACTTGATGCAGCGACGGATAGGTGCCATCTCGTTCAGCAAAGAACAAGTCTACCGTCTCCAGAGGACGCTGGCAAGTTTCTGGAAAGTACCAGTACACTATAGGGATGGTCACAAAGTTGAAAATAGCAAACACGATGTAGGTTTTGTAGCCAATGTTGGTGATCATTGGAGGCGTGATCTCGACAACAAGAAAAGTGAACAGCCACTGTGAGACAACGGCAATTGCTCCACCACGGAGTCGCAGCTTGAGCGGTAGCAGCTCGCTCGGATAAATCCACATGTTGGACTGCCATCCCAGAGTGAAAAATGACTGGAAGATATACAGTACTACAATAGCAGCAATGCCCAGACCTTTGGTGCCGATGCCAACAAAAATCGCTGACAGCATCATACAAGTGCCCATACCAGCAGATCCTATCATGAAGAGCCGACGACGACCCACATGGTCTACTGCCCACCACGGAATCAGGCTGCTGAAGAAGTAAAATACTTGCAGTCCTCCAGAAACAACGAGCGCTTCGTGGCGGTCTAGACCCACCGAATTCTCAAAAATATACGGCCCCAGCGACGACATCACGTTGACGCCCGACATCTGCTGGAACAGGTTGGCGCTGAAACCAATCAGCACCCGCTTCCAGCCGCTGATACCGTTGTCCTTGAACACATCACCCCAGGACCCAGCTTCCTGGGATTCAACCTCGAGCGCAAAGCGGATTTCTCGCAGCTCCTTGTCGACGTTGTCCGACAGCTCTGTGTCTGCCCGCAGTGCAGCCAGACTGCGTTTTGCCCTAACGTAGTCGCCTTTGTACGCCAGATACCGCGGGGACTCAGGTAGAAACGGCGTATAGCACACCACTATGATACAGAACACGATCTGGAGCGCGCAGGGAAATCTCCACTGCACGGATCCACTGTGCAGGCTCATGCCATAGTCGACCCAGTTGGCGATAATCAAGCCTAAAATAAGGTTTGACAGCTGCATGGCCATCATGCGGCCTCGGGACTTTGGCATGGCACACTCAGTTAGCCAGATGGGAATCACCGTCGTCATCATTCCAAGGCCAAATCCCGACACCAGACGACCCACCAGAAACTGAGCGAGCCCAAACGAACACGTCTGCAGAACTGCACCTATGGCAACTATAATGGCGCCCGCAACATTTATGGTTTTGCGACCGTATCTGTCACCTAGCACAAATTGGAACACTGCTCCAAACAGGCAACCCAGGTCATAAGAGGAAACTAGAAATCCCAGGAGAGACGAGTTTGGATTGTTGAAGGTCTGCAGAAATGGCGGCGATGTGGTGAGACCGCCCATAAAGCCCAGATCGTATCCAAACAGCAGAAACCCAAATGAAGAGCACACTGTGACGGCATACACGAGGTTCTGGCCCCGCAGACCGATAAAAGCTGGCAGTTCGCCAGGAGTATCCATGTCGACGCGAATCAGGACCAAACTGGAATGTGCAACGAGCGAGCTCTCAATAACAACTGCAAAGCAAAATCCGCGAAGTAAATAAGCCAACTAAATCACGCCAATGATTTAGTGAACAGCAGAAATTCAAGCACTGGAAGCAGATCAGATTGTAAAAGCGGCGACCTCTTCTGACAGACGATCTCTGCAAATACCAGGCAGAATTACGGACATATTATATAGCACGGAGATATCCCGAGATCAACATATTGCGGGTTCTAAATAGCAGAGTCCGGCAATATTGAACTGCGGGGAACGTCCAGCACTGACAGCTTGAGATGGCATGACGCAGTAGTTGCCTGCAGATTTGGGGGCATACTACGGGTATATTGGCTGTCCCACCTTGATGCTCATCTAGGACTATTCGGAGAATCTATCAAGGACAGCAACCAGGCGGCAAAAAAGCAGCAAATAACACCAAGTTACCGTATCTGTAACCAGACGCCCGGTAGGACGTACGTCAGGAGAAGTTCGGTTTGGCGGCGGCTGCATGTGGGGGCATCCGGAGGGTTGCAGTGCTCCACATCATGACAGAAAGCGGGGTAATGGCATCGATAAGCCATCCCATACCGCCGCTAAGGTGTAGTGGGCGACGTGCCGTATACGATTTCGACATGTATATATTTATTCGCATCGGTGATAGATTCCTGATTTCTGCCAAACTTGCTGATTGTGTCAGGTGCCGACAATAATCAGCATGTACAACCGCAGCTAAACAATCGTCGGAGCCATAGACAGACGTTGTCAGACAGACGCCATCAGACAGACCTTGTCAACATCAACCCACGCACAAGCTTAGCAACAGGCCCAGTAGAAGCCCGAAAGCAGCACGAAGGCTTGTCAAGTATTGAGACACACAGACTGCACAATAGGGTCTGAATAAAGCCAAAAACAGACAAATTCTGATTTTCCATATACTGGTGGAACAGAAAATGTCAGTTATGCTTCCTGTGCAGCTGAGTGTGGACGATGGCTATTTATCTTATACCCGCATGCAAAAGAACAAAAGAACAAAAGAACAAAAGAACAAAAGAACAAAAGAACAAAAGAACAAAAGAACACAGCACCAGCCACCAGGATCTTCGTCCCATCTGTGTTGCAGTTGAAATAGTTCGACAGAGTCGCAAATGCTTCCACCAGCCAGTTGATTGAACAACTCTCGGCAGTGATTGCTCGCCTCCCTAGCCAACCAACTGCCGTACCAGTTACCGAAGGGACTGTTCGTTACCCCATGTGCTACATATAAATACCCTGCAGAGGGAGCTATTCGGCTCCTCTTGATTTAGCTTCTGCACAACCACTACGCCATACAGTAACGATGCTGACACAACAGCAGCGACAAAACTACGACTCCCAACAATCGCACACACCAGTACTATACATTCATTTCTCATGACTCTAAGTTAAATAATACCACCATCAGGCCTTGCGGAACTCGCTCAGCACTGGATAGATGGCCTCAAACGCAGCATATATCTCCTCTCGCTGCTTGGCACCCGTCAGCACGATCTTGCCAGACACAAAGATGAGCAGCACGATTTTGGGCTTCACCATGCGGTAGATGAGCCCTGGGAACAGCTCGGGTTCGTACGAGCTGAAGGTGCCGTGACTGAACGCAAGGCCCTCGAGTCTGATGGGGAACTTGACGTCGCAGCTGCCCACGATGTTCTGGATCTTGAAGTCGGTGAACTTGGCGTTAAACCCCAGCTTCTGGATGATGCGCGCGTACTTTCGCGACGCCAGCTTGGAGTCATCCTCGCTCTTGGCACCCGTCACCACCATCTTGCCTGACGCAAAGATGAGCGCAGTTGTCTTGGGCTCACGAATTCGCATGATGACGGCTGCAAACCGCTTGGGATTATATTCGGCGTTTCGCGCGTGCAGCGCAATAGTCTTGAGGTCCAGTCGGCAGTCGAGGTTGACAGTGGCTACGATATTTCTGCAGTTAGCATCTTGAAGGGGGACAACAACTGTTCGACATTTCTCGTGTATGGGGATACTAGACTGGATGGACGTCTGCTCTGACACATCCACGAGCTCACAATACTTACTGTAAAGTAGGGACAATGCCAGACGCCGAGTCGTTGCCGCCAATCTGCTCAGCCTTGACAGGCTCGCTCTTGAGCGACTCTGGCGCCATAGGGAACGACAGCGATGTTGGCGACACGAACTTCTTTGCCTCTGCGGCCGTGGTGGGAACTGCCAGAGTATCCATAATGCGAGCGACTTGTGAGTTTTGTTGTGTGGTGTTCGATAAACTTTTTTTGGTGATGTATTTGCTTTGCCGGTCTTTGCTTGACCAGACGTGTGGACTTGTGACAACAGTCTCTTTCTTTTAGGGCCTTCACAGAGTAAGCAACCTAATGCCACCCTTTAGTAATATAGAATAAATACGTAAATCAAAATAAAATCAACAACTTTTGTGCCTTTTCAATCCACGTGACTATAGCGGTTCTCGTGGGTTAGGTATTATAGGGGACAGGAAAAGAAAAAAAAAATTTCAACCTTCTAACTGGCCCACCCCGACAGGCCAAATCCGAGGGGGAGTGGCGCTCTTTATATAGTTTTTCAAATCAGGGTACGGAACGCCCAATCCGGCAGGGCCGCCATGCATGCGCCCCCATTAGGAAACGACCAGCGTGTCGGAACGAAAAGGAAGCGATGGCGGCACAGTACGCGTCGCTTGGAGACGGCGCGTCACTCGGCACAACGGCACTATTTTTAGTGTGTCTGGGTGCTGCTGGTCATTGTGCTCGGGCAGATTGCCGTGGGGCCGGCGATGTATTATAAAACGATCCCTTGGTCATCAACATCTGCGACACCGCCGCTGTCGAATTTTGCGCCATCATGCATAGGGGCAGGGGTTGTCTTCAGATAGTGCGACCTAACGGCGACGTAGTGATAAAATAAAATGGTAGAAATGTATGGACTTGAGCACATTTACTAGATATGGAGCCCTATCAACGATATGTTATGGTGTGAGTAAAAGCTTTTTCAGCAGACCGTGGCATAATATGTTATGACCAGACGAGTCAGTTCATTATAATGATTCTAGAATGTGACTGCCCCTTGTAGCTTTAGTACTGCGAGTCAGAGGCTCATGCTGCTAGTGCCATATCGTCTAGTTCTACGCACGCAGAATCTAAATATACGTATATTTGAAGATATATGGAGTACGTAAAACATCAGCTCAACCTAAATCTGAAGTGCTCCCTATCAAAGTTGTTCGGTTCGGTTATGTCAAGAGAACTTGTTCGGTTGCTGTTATGTCGTGTGTACGGCAGGACCGCAACAAAGAGGGTTAAGCACCGCGGGGTAGATCAGATAAGGACCGTCACAAGACAGTCTAGATCCTGACAAATACTATTTCACTTCATTTTCATACGACTGAATTCCTCCCATAGAATTAGTTCGTTAAGTTCAGCAATCTGTTACATTTGACGGGTTCCTTGCCAGCCACCCGCAGCCCTTCAAAGTCGTGGCCTGAGCCAGTGTGTACCGGGTGCATCACTTCTAGGCGATAGTTGACTGAATAACTAAAGCTATATATATATTTGCATTATATACATTGTCTGGTATGCTACGTGCCACATAACTGTCAGCTATATGACTCTATCTGCCATTTTCAAAGTTTCGTCTCCGGTTGTCACGATTGCGACAATAGTTCTGTTAACTGTCAAAATGCTCGCTATAGTAGCTGCATGGGAGATCTTATACATACTGGCTCAGCCGTATACAGCGGACAGAAGGGCAGCCGGAGGCATCAAGAACAACACTAAGGAGTCCTGAAAAAGTACTGAAATGTGCTGTAATCATCTAACATAATTAATTTGATTGATTTGGCCATTCATATCTGAACATATCTGAAACCGTTTTACAGATTCTATGAATACGAAGTAAAGATTCAAAAGCTTTCAATCCTATCTACTCAACGTCAGTACACTCACTCTACTTTCACTACTCTTCGTCTCCATGCAGTCTACGTCTACCTCACTTAGTGTACACTCAATTTATACTCAGTCTACTCTGTCAGCTATCTACGGCAGTCAGGCTGCACTTACCGCTGCCGCATATACTTCAACGGCTTTTCTGTCTGTTGTATTGTGCTGCTTCAATTCCATCAAACGTGCACTATAAAAAGATATTCATCTTACAAATACCTGTTTTATTTCTTTGCACCTGTTACTTGGTCGTCTTCTTTGTTCAGGTATATACGTGTCTATACAGACTTTTACTCCGTCCTCAATCTGTCGGTCCTCTCACTGCAGCGTCTCGGGCTTTGCGAAGGATAATCCGGGCCGTCCCAACCCTACCCCCAACAGTAATTTTTGCCCACACGCCGAAACGTTGGCTTCTTAAATTTACCAGTTTCTTTTGGTGGATAGCATTCTGTGACAGACACCCCATAAAAACACGCAGAGCACGTTCTGTACAGTTCCAATTGGCGATATGTCTGCTGCTACTGCGTTTGCCGTGTCACGTCGGGCGCTTGGCCGTGCCCTGCGACCTCAGTAAGTATCTGTCTGTTAAAGTGTTGTTTTCCGGCTTGCACGTTGCAACGGCCTGTGTTTTCGAGTTTGTGAGGATCCCCATCGGTTTTGGAGATATTTGGAGAGCTTTTGCTGGCAAATTCGGCTCAGGCTTGCTGGTAAGGCAGTTATCTCGAGTTCGGCATATCCGTTCTTGCCGACTGGATATCCCTACAACAGCGATATCAGTGCAATAGAGTGCACTGACGAGTACAAAAGTGAGCGCAATTCTGTAATACAGGGTTCTCATATCTCCAAGATAGACTGTATCAGTTTTGGACGTGGCAGCTTACGTTGTGTTTTTCACACACAGTGTTCTGATGCACGTTACTGTGTTACAGCAGTTCAGTTGCAGTTGGGCGTATAGCAATTGATGTTGCCTGGTCCAGTTCATGGTTTTGCGCTCCAAAATATAAACGGCAGTTCAAAACTGGTCTGTCATTCTAATGCAGAGTGGCAATTGCAGTTTATCGTGATATTCCAACTTCAGCATCGTTCGAATATTCAATGATGAGATATTGTTACAATTGTTGCATCAGCTCTATGAATGCCAATTGCCTGTGACGGAGTCGTGCTGTTGCGACTGCTGCGTACAGTTGAGGCCAGGACTCTGGCAACCTCGACATGGATGTAGCTAGTTTGGCGCTTCAAGTTTCTCTGGCTCGTACAGTGTTGCAGATGAACAGCGCTCAACTACACAGCAGTTGCTACAGTGCGATGGAGTCGCAAGATACTGCAGGATTGGAACTTGCATTTATGATACTTGAGTGCTGGACCTTGATGCTGATACGTAGAAACAGCGTCTCAATTGCACATACAAACTTGAAAAGGCGGCTGTTGCTTGTTGTACTGCTAGACCACAGCATTTGACATCCAAAACAAAACGCCATATTCTAACCGCAGATTCCACATGGCTCCAACATTTGCTCGTCTGTATGCTTCTAAGTCATACCCTGCTCATACCATCATCGACATGCCTGCTCTGAGTCCCACGATGACCCAGGGTAACGTCGGCACCTGGCAGAAGGCCGTAGGTGACAAGCTCTCTCCTGGTGAGGCCCTTGTAGAGATCGAGACCGACAAGGCCACCATGGACTTCGAATTCCAGGATGAGGGTTATCTTGCCAAGATCCTGCTCGAGACAGGAGCCAAAGATGTGGCTGTTGGTAAGCCCATCGGCGTCTATGTCGAGGAAGAGAGCGACGTGGCTGCATTTGCAGACTTCACTCTCGAGGATGCTGCGCCTGCTGCTCCTGCCAAGGAGGCAGCTCCTCCTAAAGAAGAGGCTACTTCTGAGGCTGCTTCTGAGGCTCCTGCGCCCAAGAAAGCCAAGGCAGAGCCTTCTGAGGCCCCTGTCGGCGACCGAATCATTGCCTCTCCTATTGCGAAGTTGATTGCGATTGAGAAGGGCATCCCTCTGAAGGACGTCAAGGGTTCAGGCCCCAATGGCCGTATTATCAAGCGCGACGTCGAGAACTGGAAGCCAGCTGCTCCAGCTGCTGTGTCTGCGCCAGCTGCTGCCGGTGCGGTTGGTGCTGCGTACGAGGACATTCCAATTTCCGCTATGCGCAAAACCATTGCGTCGCGTCTCACCCAGTCGAAGCAGACCAACCCACACTACATCGTGTCTTCGACCGTGTCGGTCAGCAAGCTGCTCAAGCTGCGTGCTTCGCTTAACGGTGTGGCTGATGGCAAGTACAGGATCTCAGTCAACGACATTCTCGTCAAGGCCATCGCGGCCGCCAACCAGGCTGTTCCCCAAGCCAACTCGGCGTGGCTCGAGGCCGAGGGCGTCATCCGCCAGTACAAGAACGTCGACGTGTCTGTGGCTGTCGCAACTCCCTCTGGTCTTATCACTCCAGTCATCCGTAACGTCAATGCTAAGGGTCTGGTAGCCATTTCGAACGAGGCCAAAGCGCTGGGCAAGAAAGCTCGCGATGGCAAGCTGACGCCTGAGGAGTACCAGGGTGGTACTGTGACCATTTCCAACATGGGCATGAACCCAGCAGTGAGCTTCTTCACCGCCATTATCAACCCCCCGCAGAGCACCATTCTGGCGGTCGGCACTGTGGAGCGCCGGGCCATTGAGGATCCCGAGTCCGAGTCTGGCATTGCCTTTGACGATGTTATGTCTGTGACGGCCTCGTTTGACCACAAGGTCGTAGACGGTGCAGTGGGTGCCGAGTGGATCAAGGCACTCAAGCGAGTGATTGAGAACCCGCTGGAGCTGCTTCTTTGAATGTAAAAGCATTGACCATGGACACAGTCAATTGTAATAATATTGTCCTGTTAGAGATGCTGTAGACAGTCACTATTTTTTGGACATTTATGCTGCTAAATACAAAAACTATTCACCTATTTAGCACATTGTCTGTGCAGTTTTGTCGTCTGTATCTGACACATTTAAATGTAAAATGCATGGACGATCGTCACAGTGAATCGTATATGATATGCTATGCTGATAGATAGCGTAGACAGGTTATACATATATAACTGGACATTCCAGCTACTAGTCAAAAATATAAGAAAAAAATATTTCACCTTCTTAATTGATGGCCTTACGACGGCTTGTGTATTTTATGAAGTATTATTGACTGTGTCGAGTGCTGAAAGTATATTTTACTTGTTGCAGGTCACCGCTCACCGTTAGACTATAATAGTGTGGGGTAAGACGGGGATGGGCACGCACCTTTGACCAGCGCGTGACACGTTACTACACACTCATAAGTTCCGATTTCTATGCAGCGTTTTAAATCAATGTGCTGACTAGGTGGACAGCAACTGAGAATCTCGAATACTTCAGCAGTATATATATATATTTTACGACCTGTTAAGCTAATATGTTTTTCCAGACATCGAGTGGCTTTAAGCCCCAAATGACTTCGAAAAAGTACGTCGCATTAGTTATAACAGCTTCTGCGTCAGCCGTGCTATACTACGTCTCGGTCTGCGATCTGTACAACGCGATTGAAATTACATTCTAGTATTGTTAGCTTCTAGTTAATTTTATTCTTTCCTTTAAACCTCGAGCGCTTTTGCTGCTGCTATAGCATCGGGTGCATTGTTGTCGGGATCTGGCAGCTTACGAGTCCAGCTGCTACACAATGGTAAGCAGTTCCGCAAACATCATTCCGGAGTCTCAACTTACTTACGCAGGATATAGAAGGTGCTGAGGAAGCTGACGGAGTCAGATTTACGTTCAATGTTTTCCCCTCGACATCAGCAGAAGCCGCCCAGTTCGTTGTGCCTCTGGCTGCACTTTATAAACCGTTGCAGCTGAATCCAGACCTTAAAGTTGCTGCCTACGAACCTACTCTGTGCAACAACAGCATGTGCCATGCTGTGCTCAATCCCTACTGCGTGTGCGATATAGCTGGAAAGTTCTGGCAGTGCCGGCTCTGCGGGCAGAGAAACACTATCCCCATGAAGTACATGAATGTTACACCGAACAATCTGCCGGTGGAACTGCTGCCAGAGTGCTCGACGATGGAATACATTCTGAATCAGCCCAGTGCTGTCCCGCTGGTGTTTCTGTTTGTCATCGACACCTGCCAGGAAACCGACAATTTTCAGGCCATGCGTGACTCGATCATCACTTGCTTGAGTTTGCTTCCGAGAGATGCCTTGGTGGGCATTGTCAGCTATGGGACTATGGTTCATGTCCATGACATCTCCAATGTCGATACGTACAAAACTGTAGTGTTCAACGGAAAGAAGACATACACGACAGCGCGGATCCAGGAAAGCCTTGGATTTCTGGCTGCAGACCTTCGTCCCCGCCAATTTCAACCTGTCAACGAGGGCCTTGTGGCAGCACCAGCTGCTCCGTCTGCAGTTATGCTGAAAACATCGGCAAGGTACCTGAGACCAGTCGAGGACTGCGAGTTTGAGATCACAACTGTCCTGGAACAGGTCCAGCAAAATGCATTTTTGACAACGTCGGACCATCGCCAAAATCGCAGTACTGGGAATGCTCTCGCTGTAGCCACTAGCGTTTTAGAAGCCTCGTATCCGCATGCTCCTTCACAGATATTTCTGTTCGCTGCTGGTCCATGTACGATTGGGGACGGAGCAATTGTGGGCCCGCTTCTCAAGGAGCCAATACGCTCTCACAATGATATTGATCGAGAGACTGCTAAACACTATGCAAAGGCTAAGAAGTTTTATGAGGGGCTTGGAAACCGCTGCGCCAAAAACGCGACCTCAGTTAACATCTTTGCTGGCTGTTATGATCAGATAGGCCTGGCAGAGATGCGACCTCTGGCTGCCAAAACTGGCGGGTCGGTTGTTCTCACTGATTCGTTCACGACAACTATCTTCAGGCAGAGTTTTATCCGTCTGTTCAATGGGGGATCAGATGGCTACTTGCAGATGGGGTTCAATAGTAATCTCATGGTCAAGACAAATCAACACTTGAAGGTGGCAGGAGTGTTGGGTCATGTGCATGGAATGGGAATCAAGACACCTCATGTCGCTGAAACAGAAGTAGGGATTGGCGGAACCAGCACCTGGAAGCTCTGTTCAGTTCGCCCGTCATCAACATATACTGTTTTCTTCGATGTCAGTAATACCCAAGCTCCTACTGTTCTAGGCGGCGAGGCCCCCCCAACGGCGGCAATTCAACTCTCCACGCACTATCTTCACCCGTCTGGAACTTTTAGATTACGAGTGACCACTATCGTTCGCCCACTATTTCTGCTCCAAAATGGCTTGCAACATGTGGCTTCTTCCTTTGACCAAGAGGCGGCAGCGGCAGTCGTTGCGAAGCTGGCAGTATCTAAATCAGAGAATGGGATGCCAGCAGTAGACATCACACGGTGGATAGACAGTCTTTTAATAAAGCTGTGTATGCGGTTTGCGGAGTATGTCAAGGACTCGCCGAGCTCCTTTCGGTTGCCACCGGAATTCACTTACTTTCCCCAATTTATTTATCATCTTCGACGAAGTCAATTTCTTCAGGTTTTCAACAACTCCCCTGACGAGACATCCTACTACAGGCATATTTTTGAAGTCGAGGACACCACCAATGCTTCCATTATGATACAGCCAACACTCACGTCATTCGAGATAGATAAAGAGCCTGAGCCGGTATTGTTGGACTCGGTATCCGTTACTGCTGATAGGATATTATTGCTCGACACCTTTTTCCACATTCTGATATATCACGGAGAAACCATCAGTGCATGGAGAAAAGCTGGATATCAAGACAATCCCGAGTACTCCAACCTCAAGGCGCTGCTGGAGAGGCCTAGACAAGAGGCTGCTGAGCTGCTAGTGGACAGATTCCCACTTCCCAGATTCATAGACACTGAGGCACGCGGGAGCCAGGCGAGATTCCTCTTTGCCCGCCTCAATCCTTCAAAATCTTTTTCGGAGGGAAACTTTGATTCCGAGACTGTTGTTCTCACTGATGATGTCAGCTTGCAAGGCTTTATGGAATACCTCATCAAGCTATGTGTATCCAGCACCACTAAACTGTAACTCTAGCAATGAATCATTAAATACTTTGCATTGAACATTTATATATTATTTCTAAGAAAAATATTTAAAGTCGATATTTGACCGAGTAAACTGTTTGAAAGAAATAGACTGACTGAATAACTTGCTTGATGTCGTTCACTGAGTAATGCGCAGCAAAAATGACATTTTGAGGTAACATATGTAGAATTTGAACTTATTCTGAATTGGCCCTACGCGACTTACACCCTCTTATTTAAACATAATAAACACAATCCAGTTGATATCCCCCAACTCGTATCTTGTGACTCCGTCGCGCTACCGCAACTGCTGTGCAGTTGAATCTCAGACTTATACTTCCAACAAATAAGTACATTCTTGTCTTTTGACGTAGTTATTATCACCTGCAAAGTCTGAACAGCATAAACACTAATAAGACAATCATCAACGTCATCTATAAATAATTCATTTCGAAATAGACTATACTTCGAGCTGACATAAATATGCTATGCAAGTATACTTCAAGATTAGAGCAGTATTGGAGTTACCGAAACTGAAACTAGATGCTTTCCAAGTTTTTGCCATAAAAGCGGGTAGAAAACTCCAAATCCGAGAATTCATCATCCTTCAGTTCGCCACTGAGAAAAGTAGTGAGCCTTGTTTTGGTCTTCTGATGGTCATCAGCCCATTCCACAGATGCCCCCCCGAGCTTGTCTAACATGTCTCGAGTAGTCTGCCACGAGAACCGTACCACTTCACTCCACCCGAATACGGGATCTGCATTCTCCTTCAGCCACCCTGACGTCCTCCCGTCGGATGGATATCCACTTCCCCATGTTCCACTGCTCTCATCTAAACTTATCAACGATGCATCTCGGGTCACCTTGGCACAAATCGAAGCTGCACTGACAATCGGATACAGGGAGTCAGCCTTTTTAGCAACAGTGAACTTTATAGTTGGGAACCGCGCAGAGAGCTTCTGCTGATACTTCGCCGGCGGACCTACCGTGTCAATATATGCCTCCACTATGTTGATACCTCGCTCCAACACCTGAGATATAAGCTCCATCGTCGCATCATGCGCCTGTTCGTTGAGATTATAAACACCTCTATTTACAGGCTTTAGCATGCCACTAGAGATATCCCGGGCAGTCATGATAGTAGTAGCCCAGCCAATATTGTCCTTTAGCTTTTCATCGTTGCAAAGTGATTTCAACAGTTCGGATCGGATGCTGTGTTTGAGAACTTTAGAGTCGTCGAACCCAATTTCAGCCAGCTTCTCACGGTACGATACAGGACAATAACTCACCGCGTATACCATGGGGCCCAGTACGGGACCTCTTCCGGCTTCATCTACTCCTAAGATACACGGTTGGTGGATGTCGTCGGATATGCTCAGCGGGATATCGCTGTGATACGTGTACGTCTTGTGAACGTCAGTCTGTTGAGCATCCGGAAGAGAGGGAGGTATAAAGTCGATTTCTACGACCACTTCATCATCCACAGCTTCTTCCAGTTCGACGTCGTCTAGAACGTCTGAATCAGCGTTTTGTGTCATTTACGCGTATGTGAGTAAAACAAAAATGTTAATGGCCGAAACGCGTGTGGGGTTAAAAATATTAGGGATTAGGCACTTACCCCTGAGTGCTCTTTTCGGACAAATACCAGGAAACTGTAAGTTTAAAACAAATAAGACACGAAAAGCAGAAGAAAAGCGTCATTCACGTCTCAAATAAAACTATTTACAAGAAAGCTTGCATATTCACTGATATCTGACTGACTTCAAAGAGCCGAAAGACAAGACATCACCGATACGGTCAGCGCCGGTGAGCAGCATACACAGTCTGTCGACACCTAGACCCCATCCACCTGTGGGTGGAAGTCCCCATTCCATCGCAGACACGTAATTCATGTCTGGTAATGGAGTTTCACGGTCGTGAAGCTCATTCGAGTCCATAAGCTGCCGCTGGAAGTTGGTCTCCTGCACGTTGGGATCATTTTCTTCTTCGTACGCGTTTGCATACTCACGCCTATTAATAAATAATTCAAATCTTCGCGACACCCGCCTGTCGATGCCATTAATCTGGCATGTAACGCTCTTTGCAAGGGGAGCCATAATACTAGGATGGTTTAAGACAATACTTGGAGCCGAACACATTGGCTCTATAAATGCAGAAGCAAGACCGTCCAGCAATTTCGCCGCTGTGCAGTTGCTATCTAGAGCTGGACGTCGCAAACCAACAGTGTCATAAAAGTCCAGCAGCGCATGGTGATCCTGCAAGTCGAGGGGCAGCAAAGCACCAGCTTTAGCTTCGATGGTGGATATGAAATCGATTTGCTGCAGCGGGGTTTTCAAATGCCTTTGCAAAGCTTCCAGACCGTCGACATTCATGTCAGGGAACTTTTTCCGCATGCTACCAACGACTTCTACGAGAAGCTGTTCCGTTATTGAGATAAGTTGCTTCAATGTTGTATACGTCTGGTAGAACTCGCAGGACGTGAATTCCGGGTTGTGACTGGCGTCAATGCCTTCGTTTCGGAAGCATTGTCCCAATTCGTAAACTCTATCGAATCCAGAGATCACTAGGCGCTTTAGCCAGAGTTCTGGAGCAATTCGCATGCTCAGGACGCCGCCGCCAGAATTTTCAGAATCGTCCTCTCCAGACAATGCAAGACTTTTCGTCCTAAACGGTTCTGCACTAGCTCCTGATGCCAGAGAGGACAAGATTGGTGTTTGTACTTCTACAAAACCTCTACTATCAAAAAACCTGCGGATAACGGATATTATCGTTGCCCGAGCCAGCAATCTGTCCCTAGATTCCTTGTTAATTGCCAAGTCGACAACTCTGTTATGCTGCTTCGTTGAGTGCTTCAATTCACCAGAAGGTAACGGATGCAGACATGGTGCTAGAAGTACAATATTACTAGATGCCAGTACTGACAGTTCACCTCGTTGAGTTCGCCATGGAATCCCAGTGATGCTGACTATATCTCCTCTGCGAAGTTCACTATGGTGCTCCACAAAAGCGTCTTCTTCAGTCCCGAGGTGTTTTCGGTTGACCACGATTTGTAAATGAGAAAAGTCCTGTTCTATATCAACAAATATCAGACCACGTCCAGACCTCCTTATAGAGCTTATTCGTCCATTGACTTGAACAATATCATTTACAAGCTTTTCTCGAGTGATATTGTCCCACTGCAGTCTGAACTGGGGTATTCTTACAGTCTGAGCAGCTTCCTGCTGGACGTCCTCAAAGGTAGGATAAAGTATTTTGCCACTGCTGTGCATTCGCTGGTTCCGCTCGGCGTAGTCAGCTCGGCTGTCAATTTCTGTGAGCTTTTTGAGCCGGGAATAGCTTCGGATCATGACGTTCGCAGCGCTCGTGACATGATTTGGTGCCAAGCGTAGGCGCCCCAACTACTGTTAGAAAGGACAATTCAACCAATTGAAATATGCCTCAGGGAGAAGATTAGACAGAGAATCATTTACTTTCGGCAGATTATGCCTAAGCTCATGTCTATAATTTCGTCATCGACAGCATCATACTTACCATTGGGATGTACTGATGTCAAGTATGCGGCGACGAAAAATCAAATGCAGATGAGCAATGGCAGGTTTTAATGAGGCACCACGATCAGGTATAGTAAACTAGTTCAGATTTATGACTATAACTTTTTTTTTGCTATATAAAATGGTTTTAATTTCACCGAGCTGTTATACAACTAGAACCACTGCAAGTCTGAAAAAAACTCGCCAATATAGGCAGCAAGCACGCGCCGTGGAACTCACCAATATAACCAACCAGATAGATATGCACAGGCGTAGAGTTGGAGCTTAACCAAAACGCTTCAATTGTAGAATTCTGAAAATCACAGTAAAAATGCACAACTGTTGAGCTGGTCTAGGAAGCAACCAATCTACAGATTGTATGAGTCGAGCCTATCTTTGGCACCCTTGATTTTCATCGAAATCCTGGTGCTCATCTCATAATCTTCGTCCCAGTTAGAAGCGAGCTCCAAGTAGTCTCTCGTGGCTCCAGCGCTTGACACACCATGCAACTGCCACTCGAAAACAGCTCGCTCATATATCGACGAAGGACTGACCCAAGGCTCTGCCAAGTTCTTATGATATTGGACCTTTTGAGGTACGCCATTCTTAGTCAGGCCCTTCTGAATAACAGGAGTGATAGCATGAGGCAAAACCATGCTTTCCAGCAAGTCGAAACCCTCGTCTACGCGCCCCAAAGAACGCAAAATCAGACTCGTGAGGAAATATCTGGTTGTTGCTTCGTCAAAGCTCTCTTCAAGAGGCGGGACGTCGTCCGAGGCATAGCGGGTCCCGGGAGTGCCGGAATATCCCACTTCTACCAGGCTTTGTTCCAACTGTTCCTTAGGCATCCGATTAAAACCGTTCCAGAAGTACATTACCTCATGAATCGGCGAAGTTCCAATGGCATCAACCAGATCGAGCTTATTCGCAGCCGCCACAGACTGCCAATGGGTAATTTTGCGCACCACGAATAGGTCAAACGGCATTGCTTTCGCCATGAACTTGCGCTTGCCCATCATTGAGGGAGCTTTCTCAAGAAATCCCGTGGCCAGCTTCTTGGAACTGGCAGCCTTCTCTGGATCCGACTTGAGGTATTTTCTGTACAGCTCAACATGACACGCTCCAGCCAAATACATATACAACGCGTGCGACCAAGTGCTGAGGTCCACCAGTCGGACAAAACTGTCTGCTGACCTCTCAAACTGGTGGAGAATGACTGTCATGATGGTCTTGTCGAACAGCATGAGCCCATCCACCTGCTTCATTTCTATGGGACCAGTGGACGTGTCATCTAGTATGCGGACAGCCTCGACAAGGTCTGTTTGGGCAGCCATGCGACCAACCTGGAGCTGCCACAAGGCACCATTTGAGTACTTCAGGCGTGCCTTGTCCAGACTGATCACAAGACGTTTTTTAATCCTTGCTAGCTCGTCCTCAGTCAGTGCACCGCCGTATCCGCGCTGTGCCGTCTCTGCCAGCGTATTCGCGCTGCTCGAAACCGAGGCATCACTGAGTTGGTCATCCTTTCTTGCTAGCTGAATATCGGTGAACTGGGTTGGACCATCGAAAAACTGAAGAAGCGCTAGCAGAGCTATGGCTCCGTGGATATCGTGGATGTCAGTGGCCCTCCAGAGCATTGCAATGCCAGCATCGCGATTGCCATGAAACCCGACAAGCGACATGACTTTACCCAGCGTTGGCGGAATAATGGATAGCACCAGCTGCAAGATCCCCAGCATACAGCTCACTCCCGACACAATGAACTCGTCGACAGTTTCATACCCAGCAGTCGAATCGTCATAGAACGGATTCGGATTGTGGTTAATATCAGTGCTTGTCAGCGTCGCTGATGACACACCAGCACCCCCGTTTAACCGCTCCTCGCGAGCTGCTCTGTATTTACGAACTGCTTCTGCCAGGTCGTTGCTAGCAACCCGGTTGGGTGCGTTGTTTGACTCCGAGCGCATACTAGACATAGAAGCAGAGCTCGAGACGCTGGCACTCTGCAACTTTGTGGACAACTGTGGTATCGACTTGGAGTTTTTGGCCGCCTCGAGCTGGCGGTTGATCTCGTCAAGAGTCTGATAGGCCTTACGCAGCTTCAAGAACGCCTTGGCAGCGTCTAAAACGCTTTCCGACAAAAACAGACAAATGGCAGACATCAGATTCGCTTCCGCATACGTCAGAGCATACTCCGTGCCCGGTGCAAACGAGCTCGTGCGCTGTCCTGACCGCTGGGCCCGCTGCCTGTCTTTCGCCGAAGAGCTTTCTGCGTCATGAAGAAGCTCTATGGCATTGCGAATGACTTCCGGCTCGAATCCCAGCACTGCCTGTACAAACCCGATGACCCCTCGGGCCACTTTGAAGTAGGTCGACGACCCGTTCTCGAGGCTCTTTTGGGCCCTGCTCAGACGATCGTCCATCACGCAGTCCATCGCCAAAAGGCCACGTTCCAGGTCTGTAGCATCCTCCAGGGCCCGTACCTTGGCAGCCACGCTGCTATTGTCTGTCAGCTCATCAGCTCGTACCGACGACTTCAGACCTAGTGCTTTGAGCATTTTTGCAAGCTTGTTCCCCTGAATCACCAGCCTAACGGCGATACAGCAAATCAAGAAGCAGCCCCAAAATGAAAAGCTCCGAACAGCCGGTTTCCAGAATGATCCCCCCTGTTTTGGGTCCCCAACAGCACACTCTCTATTAGGTGTCAGAAACTGCCCAGGCTATTACAGATCTGTAATATCCGCTCTATGGGGTCTTGACTAGCTGGAGTTTGAGATGTCAAAATGACAAAGAAAGTCCCGCACACGTTATCAGGATGTGGTATCTGCGGGCCGGTTGTAGCTGCAAGCCGCGAGCCGTGCTCAGACAGATTCAGGGGGTAATCGCCAACCGGATTAAGAGATTCTTTTATTAGACCTAATCTCGGCTCCCGTAGTATTAGAGTTACGGGAAACAAAACAGTTTAATGTTCAAAGTTATAGAATGTGAAAGTACTGCTACGTCGACTATTCCAAGGGGTACTCTTTCAACAGCAGAGCGAAACACAGTGACACGAGCTCGAACCTGGGGTTAGAAAAGAACAGAAGTTAATGATGGTACTCACCCGACTGTCATGTAGAATGCGACTTTTATGGTCTGTCCATAAACGTGGCGGACGATTGCCGATATAGGTGGCGGAAGCTCTGCCACTTTTGTGACTGACTTGGTGACCTCGTCTATGATGGTGCTGCGTTCAGGTAGCGAAGCGAGAGCCTTGTAAAGCCTGATCTTGACGAGGTGTGAGTTGACCGAACTCGTTACAGATACCCCGAAAGCGCCTCCAAATGTGCGGAACAGGTAGCTCACCGAGGTGGCTTTGGCGAGCAGGTCTTGGGGAATTGACGATATTAGCGCCATGAGCGTCCCACTGAGGACCACCCCATGTCCAAATCCGCCTGGTATGAGAAATGCAGAGTACACCCAGGGTGGAGACGAGACAGAGATAGTAGATATCATGATCGTTCCTGCAATTTCGCACATGACTCCACCAATGATAATGTAGTAGTATCTCTGGGTGCGCCGAATCAGGTATCCTGAACTCATGGAGCCAGCACACATGCCAACCACGTTGAATAACAGGTGAGAGCCTGCCTGCCGAGCATTCTCTTTGACGACCACTTGCATGTACAGAGGAATATTGAAGGTGATGGCAAAGATGGCCATATAACCAAACAGATTGGTCAGTCCTGCACAAAGCGGATTTCGGTCCAGTATGGCGTTCAGATTGACTATAGGAGTCTGGACAACTGATTCCACATAGAGAAAAGCTGCAAAAAATAACGAGCTCGCCAGCACTGGCAGAACAACTTGACTTGAGGTCCAGTCGTGACCATCCGCCGCCTGCTGCAGGCCAAGTAATAGGACTACTATGGTTGCTATTAAAAGCAGTGATCCTGTGAAGTCTATGTCTGACAGCAGTCGCGAGTGCTTTGATTTTGGCAACTGGATTTTGGTGATGATTATGACTGTCGATGTCAAAGTTATTGGGCACTGAACGAAAAACGCAAATCTCCATCCATACGTGTCGGCTAAATATCCACCTAATGGAGCTCCTATCATTTGTCCAAGCCCGTATACCAGGTTGGCAAACCCATTATAGGTGCTTCGATCTTTCAACGGCACGAGGTCACTGACCACGATGGAACTGAGTGTTCCCAATCCTGCTCCTCCTATTCCTGCAACTGCTCTTGCAGCAAGCAGATGATACATTGTAGGAGACATGCTACATCCAATGCAGCCTATTAGGAATATGGAGTTTGCAAATATCAGCGCCGGCTTTCTCCCAAATATGTCGCTGAGACCTCCATAAAGAGGCTGCAGAGCTGTCGACGACAACATATACGACGTGATGATCCACGACGACAGCGAGGATTTGCCGAACTCGGATCCAATTGTTGCATAGGTGCTTGCAATGATAGTTGAATCCAAAGCTGCTAGAAATGCACCACACCACAGCGAGGGAATGACGGTCCATACTGAGTGCTTCAGGTTAGTTTCGTCCCTATTGTTCGGTTTTCGCGCCAACAACGGGCTCAATTCGGGCGTCGGAGAAGACATGGCATATCTTGGTCTATTCTATAATGATTACTGGACCATTGCAGCCTTATATCGATGCGAATCTCTATTACTTTTGCGGAGTCCGTCTTCATCTAAACGTATTTCATACCTTCCTAAAGCAGTACCTTCCTATTCGGTAACTTCTTGTTGATGTTATAGCTGTGCACTTGCTACAATTGTAATATAATCCGTCGCTGTAACTTGAGATTGAAACTACTACTAGCGATCATGAGGAGGCTACAAGATATTGCGAGATCCCACAAACCGGACTCGCCGGACGAGCTGCCAATATGGTTTCATCGGAAACATGCCAGCCATCGTTGGTCATTACTTCGAACGGCTTTTATTATCTTATCGGTGTCGATCATTGCTGTATCAGGACTTCTCAGGATGTATGATGGTGTTGCTGACATTTTAAGGAGTTCGGTTATCCCAGAAGTCTGCATCCGCAACAAAATTCGACCCTATTTTGAGCCAGATGTTAATAGGAGGAACGAAAGATTTGAATTGTATCGGCATGGCGATGTTGTGTTGCGTAATGCCACATTGATAGATGGGGATGGTGCAATTTTGGAAAATATAGACCTCTACTTGTCTGAGGGCACGATAATATCGGTCGGGAGAGATTTAGACGTAAATGAATCTGCGCAAGATATTCAATTGCATGGCAGTTACCTGACTCCGGGCCTTGTGGACATGCATTCTCACTTTGGTACTCGCTCTCAACCGCAGCTGGTTGCTACTGAAGATACAAACGAATATACTGCGCCTGTAACCCCTTTTGTTCGGGCAATAGATGGAATTGACCCTAATGATCGTACGTATTCTGGGAATTCTGACTATTGAAATTATGTTTCTAACACAGCTGATAGAGAGTCCTTGATGGCAAGTGGAGTTACCACTCATCTTATTTTGACAGGCAGCAAAAATGTGATCAGTGGTGAATCATTTTCGATCAAATTGTCAAAGCCACCGTCTAATCTTTTAGATGAAATGCTAGTTCAGTACAACATGTCATATCACCGCCATGAGAAGCCTGTGAGGTGGTTCAAAATGTCTTTTGGAGAGAATCAGAAAATGGTGGGAAGTCCAGGATATCCTGTCAGTCGTCTAGGAGAAGCAGCAGATATTCGCAGGGCCTTCACCGACGCATTACACTTGAAGAGGGAACAGGACAGGTGGTGTAATGACCACTTTCTCCAAATGAAACAGCCGTATCCGAGTGACTTTGAGTTGAATACGTTGGTTGATATTTTGCGTGGAGATCTGAATGTGAATGTGCACCTCTACGAAACCTACGATTTCGAAACGCTGATTCGCATTTCAAGAGAATTCAATTTTACTGTCAATTCGTTTCATCATGCACTTGATAGTTACAAAGTAATACAACTACTTAAGGACTATGGAGCCACAATAGCGATTTTTGCAGACGAGTGGGGCTATAAGAAAGAATCATACCAAGGAACAGTATTTGCTCCCAAGCTCCTTGCTGAGCAAGGGATTCCTGTTGCTATCAAAACAGATCACCCTGCTTTGGCTGGTCAAGCGTTGTTGTATTATGCTCAAATTGCTCATAACTATGGCCTGTCAAAAGAATTAGCAATTGCCTCTATTACGTCGGTCCCGGCTCGTGCAATTGGACTTGGACATCGAATCGGATATGCGAGGGTTGGATATGATGCTGATTTGGTAATATGGGATAGGAATCCCCTAGTATTAGGTGCATCCCCCGTGGAGGTTATTATTGATGGGAACCCTCAATTTGCATTTTCAAAGCTTGAACGCATTACTCAGGATACTGCCGCTGTCCGCCAGAGAAAACCTATTGTTGCTGAGAATTGCTCACTAGGAATATCGAGTTTCATCATTCGTGGAAACTGTCGAATTGCCCGAAAAGAAGGAAGCACATTGGATATAGCTCAAGTGAATACTGTTGTTGTGCAGAATGGGAAGGTGGTCTGTTATGGAGAAGACTGCCAAATACCAAGGGATTCATCTCTTCCTGTAATACCGGTTGAGGATGGGTATATAATACCGTCGTTTGCTGTTGTCTCCGATGGCCATGGGCTTCGAGAAATTGAAAGCGAGCAGAGTACTTCCGATGGATTTGGTGACGGACATACATTGATCAGAGCAGTTGATGGCTTGAGACTCGATGGTTTGCTTCTAGAGAGGTCTCATCGCGTAGGAATTGGAAAAGTAATAACTGCACCGTTAGGAACTGGCTTTAAAAAGGGAATCAGTACAGCTTTTAGTCTGGCTGACACAACAACAGGTCTCGCGTCAAGTATTATCAAAGACGAAGTCGCGATACACTTCAACGTTGGACACAACGCAAAGTCCAAAGAATATCCAACTGTGTCATCTCAAATCAGAGCGCTGCGAGAATATCTGTCAAGCAGAGACCCTGGCATGGCGAGTTTGCCCGTAGTGGTCCACAGCCATAGCAGATCTGTTATTGAGCAAATAATACGCCTCAAGTCGGAATTTGCGTCTTCCAATATGATCATCTATGGTGGTCAGGAGGCACATTTGGTGGCTGATCAATTGGCAGCCCTACAGGTACCAGTAATATTGGCCCCTTGGAGATGTGCAGCAAAATTTTGGGATAACAGACACTGTTCAAGTGGTAGGCCGCTTGAGCAGGAAAGCTCTGTTAGTATACTCTATAAGGCAGGCGTGGTCGTCGGATTGAGTGAAAATGATAGATACACTCGCAGGACATTCTGGGAAGCAGGATGGGCTGGCAAGACTATACAGGGTGATAATTTTCACAATGCCTTAAAACTTCTGTGTTCGACTGGTGACATTTTGGGCATTCGACAAGATGAGGGCTTTCTGTTATTTGAGCATAATCCCTTTGAGTTTGGTGCAAGTCTAGTGCTCTCTGTTGAGAATGGAACAGTCACACAATGCACTCCAAATGTAGAAGAAGACGAAACTGGATCACTACATTTCTAATAGCGTTACCAGTTAGTTGTGATATTAAATGATTGCTATACCTAGCCCGCCAATATTTCAGAGTCTAAAGGTAGGCATTCATATTTCTAATGAACTCGTGATAAAACATCACTCCTTCAATGTGAGCATCCAAGTCTACCCGTTCGTCTATTGCGTGGGCATTCAACCTCCGATTTTGTCGGATAGGTGTAAATCTGTATATGTTATCCGAGAGATTCCAGTAATATCTCGTGTCCGTATTTCCGGTCATAAGACTCGGTGAGACAAATACAGTCTTTTCAACTTCGGATGACGAAAATATGGCATAGTCTTCGAAAACGTGTCGTATTGTGCCAGCCAATAGATCCCATGTGGGATTTCCAACGTGAGTGGTAACCGGAGCAGGCTCGAGCTCATTTCCAAGAGATGTTAGAGTGAACTCACCACCGGTGCTCTCAGAGTTGAGCAGCCTTCCAAAAGAGTTGACACGTACGTCATACTTTCGTGCCACTTCCAGCAATATTCCTTCAACCTTTTCTTTCACAAAATCAATGGAAGATTCTACCGCTACTCTCTGATTAATACGCACGGACACTTCTTCCGGTAGTGCGTTTATTTTCAGTCCACCATTTATGATGTCAACTGCTTGACTTGTAGTCATTAGGTACCTCGTGGTAAGATCTTCTCTGAAAGCTTCGATGACTCGTTGCTTGGATCTGCTGCTACCAGAAATAGATAATATATCTGTCCTCAGCCGAGATCCCATATTTTTACCAAATGTAGCTTCACAAGTCAGTTGGTGGAAGAAAGGATTTCGCAGTGTGATGTCCGATACATAAGGATTTGTTTCAAGCTTTTGGATAAATTCCGCTATAATTCCGATAGATGTGTGGTCGGGTGGCACTGAAGAGTGACCTCCTGTCATCCTTAAAGCCACCGAAAGATCTACATAGCCCTTTTCTCCAGTGGAAGGAAGCGCAAATCTTGTGCCATATATATCCTGGATCCCGAGCCCACCTTCATCAAGGATTGCAAAAATAGACTGCTTGCCATATTTCTCTTCTAAGAAAGCAGAAATTGCACCGGCTCCATTATGCCCTGATGATTCCTCATCAAATCCTAGTGCCACTATAATTGTTCTCCTGGCAGAGAACCCTCTTTCCAAAAGTGCCTCTAAAGCTTCAAAGATTCCAATTACATTATTCTTGCAGTCGCTTGATCCTCGACCCCACATGAATTCTCCGTCAAAATATCCACTAAATGGCGGATATGTCCATCTCGGTACGGTCTCTGCGGGAACCGGTACGACGTCTTGGTGGCCGGTAAGCATCAGAGGTTGAAGACTAGGCTGTGAGCCCTCAATTGTAAATACAAGGCCATGGGTATTCACGTGGTCTAACACTGCTTTCTTCTGGATATTTGGAAATGTTTTGAGAAGATAAGTCTCGAAACTGTAGAAAACATCCCACCTTATATCCTCTCCAATTGGTCCCAAATTGTCGAAACTTGGGGTAGGAATCCGTACCGCACCTGACCACACCTCTAACGAATGGTTCCGATACAGTTCGCTTCGAAAGTAATCAGGTTTGTACAATGTATCCGAAAATTCTGGAATAATTTTTTTCGAATTGGTGCATGGTTGCACGCTGAGTTTGTCTGAAAGTATTCTCTGCGAAGACGGTGCGAAATATTCAGGATACAGGCTCAACAGCGTGATAACGCTGAGAACCACAGCAGCCATACACGAATACCACTTTTGTGAACTCATGTTAAGATAGTGATCCTTAGCGAAGGCCAAGCAGATTTCTAAATAATCACGCTTTTGTAAAGTATTTCTTTTTCCTGTTATGAGGAGATATGCGTTACGTATAAGTTTGACGATACGTACGACATCAGTTGATAGCCGATTAGGATATACCATAAACGGAAACTGCCTAATAGAGAAATCAGGGGTAAATCCCATTGTGGTAATTGCATAGGCCATATTGTGACTGAGAACCCATACACTATATAGCACCCCGAACTAGGATTACAACGTCTATAATTGATAATGAAGCCATTCAGCAAGTTATGGAGAGACCGGGATGATGGAGTGACTAATGAGTATGAGAAGCATAGAACTTACTGGCTGGTTGTCACCGCTTGCGCAATTTCTTATGTTTTATATCTCTTTATTAGAGATTTTAAATTTGCAAGTGATACAAGAGATTTATCCGCAGTCGAACAGAAAAGCCTTGAAGATGGTATTGCTAAGTGTAATATGCGGTATACATTCCCAGTCTTTGATGAAAACCACGTCAGGCTTTCGAATCCAAGGGTGGAAATATACGATGAGCCGGCTACGAGCATTTTGATAATCAATGCAATCGTCATCGACGGAGATGGCAAACAACTACCAGAGGCAATGAATCTACTCATACATCGGGGGCTTATAGAAAGCTTGATGACTTCAGGTTCTGCAGAAGGAGACCAATTGTTGAAGGCAGCAGAAAGGAGCAGTGATACGATAATCGTCGACGTTTCAGGAGCTTATGTAACTCCTGGCTTGGTTGAGATGCATTCACATGTTGGAATCTGCAGTCAACCGGAGCTAAAGGGCGTTAATGATATGTTCGAACTGATGGCCCCAGTCACTCCATTCACAAGAACTATTGACGCTTTTAATATTGGAGACCCAGCCATTTCCGACATTGTAATGGGAGGAGTTACATCTTCATTAGTGCTTCCTAGCGCTAATCTTATATCAGGAGAAGGATATGTCTTTAAGATGGTAGTACCACCCTCACACTCCGTAGAAGAGATGCTTGTCCAATACGATCCGGAGCAACGGAGTCCGAATTCTGGGCTAAGAGTAAGGTGGATGAAAATGGCATGTGGTGAAAATCCAAAGAAGAGATTCACCAGCAATCCCACGGCCCCAAAATCTAGAATGGGTCTGGGCTATCTTTTTCGCAAGACAATGGCAGAGGCCAATGAGGTATTGCGCCAGCAGGACGCATGGTGTGATGACGTTCTGAACGGAAGAACTCCTGCAACAATGGAATTTCCAGAAAATATTGAGCTTGAATTATTACTAGCACTACAACGAGGTCAAGTTATATCGAATATACATTGTTACGAGACATTTGACATGGAAACAATGCTTCGACATGGCCGAGAAACTGGTACCCAGATGAATGTATTTCATCACGCTTTGGATGCTTACAGAATTCCTGACATCCTCAAAGGAGAAGCGTACAATATAACAATAGCAACTTTTGCAGCTGAATGGGGCTTCAAGAAAGAAGCATTCCAAGCAAGCCTACGTGCTCCAGGGATTCTTGAATCACATGGAATCGATGTAGTGCTAACAACTGATCACCCAGCAATATTCGGTCAAACACTTATGTACCAAGCTCAGCTTGCCCATAACTATGGTCTGTCCGCCGCTAAAGCACTTGCAAGTGTCACTGGTGTGGCTGCCAAAGGACTTGGGCTAGACCATCGAATTGGCTTCGTGCGAAAGGGATATGATGCAGATATTGTTGTATGGGACAGACATCCACTAGCTATCGGGGCAAAGCCGTCCAAGGTTTTTATTGATGGAAGGCAGGTGGTGGATAGAAATGTCACTTTGAAAAAGGATGCTAAACCACCGAAAACCAGATCGAAGATTTCTACTAATGATATGTCCCAGAGGTCTATGGCTGGAACTAAGAATTTTGTTATCAAAGGCATCCGAGGTTCTTACAGTGATATTCTTCCCGAGATCAATGAGAATGGATCATCGGAGCTGGTTATCATCGATGGTAGCGTGGCATGTTTCTCCAATGACTGTCAGGAATTTTCTAAACATATAGAGGATGTGATCCTGCTCGAAGAGGGCTACGTTATTCCAGGCCTTACGATGCTAACGACCGGACATGGCTTGACCGAGATGGAACTTGAGCCTATGACGGGTGATGGAGAACTTGCCACAATTCCGGACATTAACGATCCAGCATCCATTCCGTTAGCTAAGTACGGCATTCAGTTGGGAAGTGAACATCTAAGGCGAGCATTTAGTTCAGGAGTTTCAGAGATCATAACCCCTCCACTGAAGCCATCAAAGGGGCCTTTCATCTTGGGTGTGAGCTCTTCGTTTATATCTAATGGCGAAGATTTGAGTGCTATCATCCGAAAGGAAGTAGCTCTACATGTTGTGATTGGCGAAAACAGCAATGATAGCAAATTTTCGACTGTGTCTTCTCAGATATCAAAAATCAGAAATCTCCTGATTTCACACGCTGATTCAGACGACATTTATGGAGCTGTGGCAAGAGGGACTTTACCACTAGCTATTCATACCAACAGCAAGGTAAGTACTGTGTCGAAGTACAAAGATATCTGACATCAGGATGTTATGCTTCATGTGGCAGAGTTGAAAAATGAGCTTGGGCTATATTTAATAATAGTTGGAGGAATTGAAGCGCACTTGGTTGCAGATATATTGGCAAAACATGATATCCCTGTTGTTCTTTCGCCATGGAGATGTCAGAAAAGATTTTGGAATGAACGTCACTGCTTAACAGGATTTGAAGAAGGTGGAAATACTAATATTGCTGTTCTGAAAAAACATGGAGTAAAGATTGGTATCGGAACTGAAGGTACGTTGAGCTAAGGCTGTTATGGACAGGATTAACTTCCAGAAGATAAATTAGTAAGAATCATGTTCAACGAGTTAGGATGGGCCGCAGAGCTTTCGGACTTAAAGAGGGCAGAGATTATTGACATGGCCTCCAAAAATGTTCATGATATTTTCCGTCTAGGTACAAGGCCAATATGGAATGAATCTACGTTGGTAGTTACAGATGGGTTCGCTTTCGATTTTGGTTCTAGAATTGCGGCAATAATTCAAAACGGTGAACTAGTTAGCGTCTGGCCAGAAATAGATGCTTGAAAAAAATTATATATAATTCTATAAAATCTATGATTTAGAAGCGAGTTTATTAACATTTTTAGATATTTTCTATATAAGTATGTGGGACTAAAGTCGAGTAAATATAAATTTCGGAAATTCATCCGTTGAGCCTTTTTTATCTTGTTATCATTATTAGGGCGGCATTTATCGGTCAGTTCGTACAGGTCAGAGGGATTCCATGGATATAATTGTGCTATTATCTTAGTCTCAGCCGAAGCTCCTTCCCAGTCGGGCTTCTGTCGATGATCTATCATCCGTTTTAGGCAGTTGCCCAATAGGGCAGGTAGATATCTTATCAGTATCTGCCTCACCCATCGTCAGCGACTAAATGATCCGGTTTTACTATTAAATGAGAGTCCACACACCCTTCAATGCTACATAGTTTGAGAAATCAGTACCAAACATGCTTGAATCGAAAGTTATGGGTGTTGTGGAGGAGAGAACTGCTTCAGATGGATCAAGTATCGACGGAGACGTAGCCCTTAAAGTGCTTCAGCTTGAGGACGAGGATATGGACATCACCGAGGAGGAAAGAAAGAGAGTTTTGCGGAAAATTGACCTTCGACTTGTGCTATTCATGTTCATTTCTGTAAGCTGGTTCATTTGGTAACTTGGTTTTAATTGCAAAAATTAACTTTAGTACTTCCTGCAATTCCTCGATAAAGGTGCTCTTTCAAACTCATCCATTTTTGGATTAATTGATGATCTCAACCTTGTAGGGCAACAATACTCATGGGCAGGATCTCTGTTCTACTTCGGATATCTCGTTGGACAGCTGCCAGCCAATCGTCTGATGCAGCGGTGGCCAATCCCCAAATACGTTGGAGCGTGCTTGGTGGTGTGGTCCGTAGTTCTGATCTGTACAGTCTTCACGAAGAACTTCGCTGGGCTGGCTTGTGTGCGGTTCTTTCTTGGTGTGTGTGAAGCTACTGTCTCTCCTGCATGGATACTGGTAACAGGAATGTGGTACACCAAGAGAGAGCAGCCAATTAGAACTGCATTGTGGTATTGCGGAAATGCGTTTGGCGTTATATTTGGAGGACTTATTTCGTATGGGCTTGGCCATATTAATGCGTCTCTACCTCCATGGAAATATTTTTACATTGTGTATGGAATCATCACATTTGTGTGGGGTTTTGTGATATATTTCACTTTACCTGATTCGATCGTTAGCTGTAACTTCTTGACAGAGCGCGAGAAGATCGTCGCGGTTGAAAGAGTAAGCGGATATAGATGAGGTGTGGTTGCTAACTGTAGCTGAGGGAGAACAGAACTGGTATCAAGAACACACATTTTAAACGTGAACAAGTGATGGAGGCACTTACAGACCCTCAGTGCTGGATGCTAGTCATAATTGAATTTATGGGATGTCTTCCAGCGGGAGGAATCCAAAATTTTGGAAACTTGGTCATTGAGTCGTTTGGATTTTCTAGCTTTCAAACGACCCTCATTAACATGCCGTCTGGAGTGATTCAGCTTCTCACATTGCTGCTTTCTGGTCTTATCGTCAGTCGTCGAAAAAATCTTTTATGTCTTATACAGTCATTCTGCATGATTCCTTGCATTATTGGCACCTCTCTCGTGTACAAACTACCTAACCATCCTGATTCAAAGCGTGCCGGACGGTTGGTCGGCTTCTGGATTCAATATGCGAACACAATGAGTGATGTGGCAATATTTACTCTGATGGTTCAAAATATCTCTGGATTCACTAAGAAAGCAGTCACAGGAGCTATGGTGTTTGTTGGGTATTGTGCCGGCATGATTATCGCCCCGCAGTTTTTCCTTTCTAGTCAGGCTCCAGGATATGCTATTGGCATTCGTATGATGTTGGTTTGTTGGGTGATCAACCTAGTTCTTCCACTTGTATTATACGGATATTATATTAAGCAGAACCACAAGAGAGATGCCAAAGATGAAGCTGATATTCAGCGGGGTATCGACGTTACTGTTATCAATGAGGAATTTATGGATCTTACAGATAAGCAGCAAAGAGGTTTTCGATATTCGCTATAATAGTTACATAGCAGTAAGATTGATTGAATGGATCGGTTAGTTGTTGATAAGCCATGTGAGAAACTCTCATATGATAAACGGTTCACACATTGATATCATTACTTGGCCAATGTCCAAACGCCGGCCCATAGCATCTTGCCGTTTTATGCACTCCTTGAGAAGTTCTTGTGTCTTAACTACATTTAGTCCCCATCCAGCCTTCGAGCTTTCTTCAAGCTCATCGAAAATCCAATTCTGGTATATCTCGTCTGTAGTTTCAATTCCAGCTACAAAGAGAGGCAGGGGCCACTGCATGGATCCTGGAGTTTTGTGAAATCGAAGCTTCCTCAGTTGAACGGCGATTTTGAGAATAGCTTTGCAGGACTCCTGGCATTTGGAATTCGACCGGATATCGGGACGACACAGTCGATCGAAATAAATAATAATAGCATGGCATAACGCATTTTCTATCAGAATATGAAACATTGAAATGTCATCTTTCAGATCCATGTCCAGTAACTTTTGATTTTGTAAATATAAATCGTCAATCTTGTCTGTGAGAGAACGAGGATCAAACTCAGTCGAATTCCCGCACTGCTCCAACCAGTTTCTCAACTTAACTAGGCGGCCGAACATCAGCATATTTTTCATCATAAGAACCAAGATCTTGTCAAGAACTTTGTCACTTTCTGAGTTCTCTCGCGGATACTCTTTTCCATACATTTCATGCAAAACTCTTCTGGAATTTCCAAATATATTAGACAGGAGATGGCCCTCATATATCTCCGAAGCCGACAAATAGAGAATGTTTGAATTCTCTGTATTATTGCTCATTGTCGTGACTCTCCCCTCATCTTGCAGTGTTACGAAGTCGGGGAAATTTATGTTTCCAATCCAGAGCGAAGATCGAATGTCGATATACAGTAACCACACAACGACGGTATATCCAATTGTGCTGATCGCTCCACAGGTCTCTAAATGTAGCAGTCCGTCGATAGGCCGCGGATCATTGCGATATAATAAAAGTTCGCCCAGGTTCACAGAACTCCAGGCATGTCTTAGAATATTCACAGTATTATTGCTGCCAGCCATAATGTCATACTGACATAGGAAAAACGAACACGACAACAACAAGTCAAACGACACTGATCGGGACAGAAATGGCTTTTTCATAACGTCTTTGACTGCAGTCTCATAATGTGTCGAGGCAATGCTGGAATCAGTACAGCCCTCCAAAACGGCGAGATGCAGCGCAGTCCAAGCCATTATGCTGTGCCGAAGAGGAGCATATCGGTATGCTAAGGCATTTGAAACATAAGAATAGAAATTCCATTCCGGATCCTTCACACTGTAAAACCGGCACATCACTCTAGAATAATGGTTTACGAGTCTGAACTCGTTCTTGTTACTACTAGGCTCAATGACGTCTGCGACCGCACTGTTAACGCCGGCAATTCCGGTATTTTTGACGTCTACAACATGTTCCTCAACAGCACTCTGATTGTTTCCCTTGCTTGGTCGAGTCCACAGAGTCACATCGTTATCATGATCGTTATCAGCCAGTGTCTGAGTTAGAGTTCACATTGATCCCGTCCACAACGTACAGATCCCATAGCCGCAAAATTATCACCTGTCTGCAACAAGTCCAGTAATTCTTCTTGGAAAACTGCAGAATAATTGAACTGCTCTAAACTCCAATCATCATTTGCTGTTATCAGAAGTGGGCTCTCGGGTCGTGTTATCACCTCCTGCTTGCCTTTGGCGGATAGCCGCCGGAGTTGCAGAGTTCCCGGGATCGTCTCCCATTTTTTGGGCACTGGATGGCGGTCAATGGTTCTTTTAGTCTGATCTAAAAACCGGATGTTGACCGGTTTGCGTTTTTCTTTTCCCATTGATCTGTGGCAGTCGTCTAACTAAGAGTATTAAACGGGGTATTTATGTATGCACGGAGATGCAGATCGGGCGGGGAACTGTTATCGCTGCGGATATATTACTGGATAACGGAAAGGAACAACACATTTATGCTGCAATCAATAAAAAGCTATTAAGAGATATCTGGTATGAATCAGAACCGTATTTGAGTAGACACACTGAGAATCTTGTGGTTGAACCGAATATGTGACTCGGATATCGGCTCATTATCAAGTAATAGCCCGAGCCTCACAACAGTCACATATTGATTTCGCCTGGCGACATTTAGTCACTCCCCATTACCGACGCGCAAATAGGACAAACATAAGGTTTTAGTCCAAAGACTTCTTTTGTTTTGTGCGCTTCGTGAGCTACAATTTGTCGAACGGTGCGCTCTATCCTTGAATGCTTCGTTGAGGCTAGGTGGTATATTAATAACTTGTTATTCACTTTTGTGGTATGCCTCAGAGTTATATTCAAAAAGTACTCACGACTCACGACTCACGACTCACGACATAAACTGACCACTTGGACTACAGAAATGGTCCTACAACTTTTTATAGTGAAGATAACTGGACTCACAAATCTCGCCCATCTCGTTAGTCTCTGCAAAAGTACCGGGGAACCCTAAGCCTTTGTGTGATACATTGTGCATGCCTGAAAAGGCAACCAGTAATTTTCAGCCCCGACAAAGCCCGCGTAGCGTAATGGTTAACGCGTCAGACTTCTATAGTTTCTTTGGGTTGCAATCTGAAGATTGCGGGTTCGACTCCCGCCGTGGGTGCTTTGTTTTTGGACTTTAAGTGTTTTTACTTTTTGGCGACTTCCGTGTCATTTGAATCCATGTCATTTTACTCCTTTGTCTAATAAGTTATATGCTCGTAATGTCGTAGATAATAGTACAGAATCATGGCTAGGACCATGACGGCAGCAGAGGTAAGAATGTTTATAGCGAAGGTAGAGGCTGCCCGGTCTATTCCACCCCCGCTTGCGAGAAAAAAGACCTCTGTATATCAGAATCATTCTCTGATTCGCTAGAGTGTTTGCCTCGTCTTGGTGTAACTGTTCTCTTGCTGACCACGGGAGGGGTGGCCGGTTCAGACACTTCAGGCGGACTCGCAAGAGGATTGTCACTGTCGTCGCTCAGCGTCGCGTTCTTTGCGAGATTCTGAGCCTGTTCGACACTGGTCGCCCATTTGGAAAGATAATACTTTGAGCTTCTTTTGTCGCTGTCGTTTCCGTTTTTTCGATTATCATTATGTTTTGGCTCTTCATGGAGTTCCGGTATATCAGGCGTCAGGTTCAGTGGTGGCCTGGATAAATGCATTGGAGTTGTGATGTCAATTCCATTGCTCAGTTTATAGTAATGCTCAAATAAGCGAGGCGTCAGTTGCTGGTTATTTTCAGACGACTCATCCTTGTTGTCTTCTGGTCTTCCAAGTTGCCTTTTGAGAGCAGCATTTTCTGCCGCAAGACGTTCAGCTCGGAGTCGAGCTGAGTTGTACTGGGCTGTCAAATACTGTACCTCTGTCCAGTGGTTTTTCTGTCCCAATCGAGTAAGGCTGAGCTCGTCTCTCAATTTCAAGATTTCTGTTCGAAGGCTAGATTCAACATCAGAACCATCCGCATCTTCTGGTTGTTTAAACACTTCGTCAAAACCTCCAACACTGCCAGAAAGCCTAGGAGATATAGTGGACCTAATATACTTTATCTGCTGTTCGTATTTGCTGACTTCGTCTCGCAATTGACCAATCATGCGGTCCTTTTCAGATATCACTGATATGAGCTCTCCATTATCTGCACGCACTTCTGCAATGGCATCCTGCAGAGAAGATATAGTCTGTTCGTAATCACTTATCACATTCTGAACTGCTACATCAAAAGCAGATACTCGAGCAAGTCGCTTCTCTGGGGTGTCCAAAGAGAGCAGAGTGTTCATCAAATTGTCTGCTGATGAGAATACCAGCCCAGTATCATCTGACTGCTGGATCATGTCTTGGGAATCATGGCGTGAGTACACTGCTGGAAGCTGCTCGCCAAGTCTCCTTTCCTGGGGAAGAGGTGACAGCCTCGAGATGATGTCTGAGCCATTATGTCCTACCGAAGACCGTGGCGAACTGATGCCATCCACTTGTGCCTTCCAGAACTGCACTTCACGCTGAAGCTGTGATATAGTAGACATCATGTCCTCAGCAGTGGCTGCTCTCTGTATTTCAGGCGTCTGTTGAATCGAGCGTGCTCTCTGAGCATAAGATAGCGTGTTGAGCGTTTCGGAGATGTACAGACTATCAGTAGTAATACAAGCAATCATAAATGTGATAGCCTTACCACCAAGCGAATCCTGCAAGACTCGTGTGAGCTTTGAATCCCTATAAGACACATGAGAAACACCAGTTGACAACTGTGCAATAACTTTTCCGAGACTTGTCAAGCCTGAATTGATGGAAATCCCTTCCTTGACCTGCCCCTCTGTACTAACATTTGTGTTGCGCAGTCTTTCGCTTCCTGCGAGATCAACGAGATTCATCTTGCTGCTGAGCGTAGTTACAATCCCAGTATCCGGGTTCGCCTGCTTTTGGGTCAGATGGATAGTAAATATCGCATGCGATCTTGAAGATTGGGCGTTTATAGCAGTAGAGTTTGTTTGCCTGGCTGTCGACCCTTGTTTAAGTATTTTAAGTAGCTCGTGGACGTTCCGTACCACCACCTGGCGAAGGCCCTTGACTATTATATTCCCTTTCACATCGTCCCTTATAGACAATGGTTGCGCTAAAGACTGTGGACGAAAAGACGATGCCGGTGAGCCTGGTGGCGGTGCTCCATGATGACCGTGGGGCACTCGAGCGCTCAACAGGTCTCTCAGCTGTTCATTATAGATCTCGAGATATGACACCGCTACAGCCCAGGGAGCATCTTGTCCAGAATCACCGCTACCAAAGCCTTCTTCAAGCCGTATGAACAGGTCCTTAGCAGCTCTGGTGATGATCCCCGAAATTTCAGGAGATGTTGTCGACTCCTCTGAAGTGCCCATCGTATAACTTTTGCCAGATCCAGACTGACCATATGCCATTATCGAAACATTAAACCCGTTAAGCAGCGACGGTATACAGCTGTATAAGTGCTCGTAGACGCCACGCTGCGTGGTGGAATCGTCAAATATTCTATCGAAGATGAATCTCTTTCTATTCCCTCCAGGTGCGGTGTTGATGACTATGCTGTTTGTTGTCAGAGAGTCCACGACTTTGAATCTGGCTGCACCTGCACCAGATTGCCGTAGTGTAGCATCGAGCGTCGGTTTGACTCGCACAGAAACGTTAACTGCTCTAGGAGTGTCTGTCGATGTCGGTGACGACGGATACGAGATAGACTCGATACTGTCATGTCTGGTATGGCGTGAGCGAGAATTTCGGGGACTTCCGATCAGAGGAGACGCAGAACTAGTCCTATCTATTGTGACAGGATGCAAACCACCGTCTATTACCATTTTTCCGATTTCTTGCTAGCAAACGTCACGAGAAATATCACTCGACCAGGGTACAACTCAGCGCTTATAACGTACAAGTTTACGTTTCCACCGCGAGTGTAACGCAGCAATACAGCCGGAATTACGGCGGTCACAACGCAGAATTCACAGCTCTGTAATACACTTGATATGGCGTGTCAAACTGTTATGGAGCTGAATACAAGCTTCATAATTAGGAATCGTCGCAACCAAACGGATCGTGGGGCTCTGCATATGTATGGAGTGCAGATACTACATGGCATTTATCTGATGTGGTATCAGATTGTGGTATTTCTGCTTCCATAAGTTTGCATAATGAATAGTAATCTGGATAGAAACATAATGGTAACGTCACTATGAATAGCAGAATAGTACTGCATTGAAACACCACCTCAGCGCAGGTGAGCGCGAGGTTCAATGTGCATGACCCCACTTCCCCCCCCCCAACTACTTCTGCACACTAAATACCCTGCATATGTCATTTTTTTTTACAGCATGAATCAAACAAGTCTAAAATTGACAAATGTTCTCAGCGGTGTAGGGTAATAATAAAACTGCTCCGAAAACCACGAAATAGTCATTTAATTAGCAGCAGATGGAGCTAACTGGCCTGGAGGTGAACTATATAATTCTATTAATAAAAGTCGTCCTCGGGTCATCGAGGTGAAAGGGCAATACAGCAGCACATTTCCCGCGCATAGGAGATGAGATTACCAAGTTTGCGATGTCAGAGAGCGGACACATTCTATAATACCTTCATTGCCGAGACATCTTTTGGTGTAGCTGCATTTTAATAAGAGCGCTATCTCGCCAGTCTGGAAACGGAGGAGGAATTGCTTGTATATAGTGAAATCCGTTACAAGCTCAAGCCGCTCTTCTCTAAACCTACAGAAACAGTTCCTAACATCAGTCTCGAGGCAACCTACGTATCAAGCAGACAGGAGCTTGCAACTTTTGGAAGGTAAGACCACATTGTGACAGCCCAGGTCCACAAGGTCAGATGTCACAGTCGGTCAACGAAGTAATTGACAAATTCGCGGATCCTGATCTGGTGCCTCATGTGTATTTAGACACCAACCTGCCCAAGTACCACAGCAGCGACAACTTGGCAGAGCTTCAGACTGCTACGTCGCGACTCTTGTCTGATCTCGATAGCCATTCGCAGGACATTACTGCACGACTCGAAATAGCTCTAGGGGAACTGCAGCGAGCTCGTAACCGCCTGAACTACGAGATTGAGCTGCTGAAAGGAGATGTAGTTGGACTAGTGCAAACTACTCGAGATGTGCAACCAGAAATCGAGGCTGCGACCGAGGCTGCGGGGTCACCTGTCATCCTGAAGCTCCAGACACTGAACAAAGTGAAGGAACGGATCCTGAGCGTTCAGCAGGTGTTAGACGATGCGAAAAAGTTCAACGAAGACTCTATAACGTCCCGTCTCATCCAACTCGTCGAACAGGGCAACAAGAGCGGTGCACAGGCATTGGTGGACGATGCAGAGAGACTGTGCACGGTTTGGAAGGGTACAAGTGTGTTTGGGCAGAGAACAAAGTTCGTGGCATCACTACGGAAACGCTACGATGCGCTGGTAAACATAGAGTCCGGGAAAGACTCTCATAATACCAGACAAAGCCAAGAATCTGCGAGCTCAATAAATAATAATAATGCTGGATCCAACGACGGATACTATGGTCTCATTGGCCAATTCCAAAAAAAGATGTTCTGAGCTAGGTGCGCTCGCTGCGTCCGCTCAGGATGGCCTTACGCTGCTCCTCGTCAAATATATTGGAGCCCTGCTTCAGGGCATCAATCAACAGGAAGAGCGATTTCTCGTTGAAATCGCTGCTCTGCCGCAGGCTGTTGATATCGTCACCAAACTCGGTCGTCATGAGCTCCACCATGTAGTCTTCAAAGTTTGTGTCGGTACCGAGCTGCAGTTGAGGAGGAATCACTGGCCTTGGCGCTTCAGCGGACGGTTTCTCGTCCTCCTGGTCACCGCCTATGTCAAAGTCAATTTCAGAATCATGTAGCTATAATTAGACAGGCTGTAATAGCGGCTGGATAGACTTACAATTGTGTGCTCGTGCTTGTCTCCGACGTCCGAAATATCAGCCTCCTTAGCCCCGATTTCTGCGCTGGGCTCGGAATCAGATGAATCAGACGAGAATGTCTCCGTCCTGGCATTCTTTCTGCGCTTGCGCTTTTTCCTACCGCCGTCGTCACCGTTTCTAGGAGCCATTCTGGACGGTTTTCTATTCGAACAAGTGATTGTGATTTTTTCATTATACATATATGTATGTTCAACATGCGCCCGTACCCACCAGATATCTTCCCAGAACAGGCAGGAACCGCAGCCCTGATCTGCCTCCGCGTCCGCCAAATGCAACTGCTATATTGAAATTCGAAGCGCGCTTCTTGTATTGATCTCGACCGAAACAACGTCGCCATCATGACTGCCACTTATAGCAAGGAAATCAGCGACCTTGTCGCTGGAGGCCACAAAGCATATGCGCTGCGTGCCTATGAGGAAGCCGTGGAAAAGTTTGGCGAGGCGTGTGCACAGTATTCAGCAGCCAACGACGGCAGTGAGGATCCATCGTTACTGTTTCTGTATGGCAGAGCGCTGTTCAGGGTGGCGGTCACACAGTCAGACGTGCTCGGAGAGAGAACGGCGGTCGAGAGATCAGAAAACAGCATTGAGGAGGACAGCAAGTCGAAAGGATTGTTCCAGTTTTCTGGCGAAGCTGACGAGGATGCAGCTGCGGACGACGAAGACACCACAAATACGCAGCCAGCAACTTCCGAGGCGCCAGAATCAGGAGAAGACACCGGAGAACAGGAAGGTGAGGAGGAGCAGGCAGCAGAAGAAGAGCAGAGCGACTTCGAGGTTGCGTGGGAGATTTTAGATCTGGCTAGAAACGAGTTCACGAGCCATATCGAGAAGCTGGACGAAGAGAAGGACAAGGAGACGGCTAAGGATCTCAAGACCAAGCTCGCAGACACCTACGACCTTCTGGGAGAGATCTCGCTCGAGTCTGAGAACTTTGCGCAGGCAGTTCAGGATCTCGAAGCTTCGCTGCAGCTTCGCCAGGAGCTCTACGACAAGACATCGACCCTCATTTCTGAGGCCCACTACAAACTGTCGTTGGCGTACGAGTTTGATGTGGAGAACCCATCTGCAAAGGAAAAGGCAGTTAGCCATATGCAGCTGGCAATCGATAGCGTGAAAGCTCGAATAGAGGCGTCTGGCGAAGACGATGCCGAGCTCATAGCAGAACTGGAAGTGAGACTCCAGGACCTTCAAAATAGCGACAAGAAAGTCGACGCAGAGAAACAGAATGTTCTCGAAGGGATTCTTGGCGAATCGTCCTCGTCGTCAGCGAATACTTCGAGCTCGCTCAAAGAACAGATCTTCTCTGCGCTCAGCCAGGCGAACGACATCAACTCGCTCGTGCGTAAGCGGACGACCGACTCGGACCGAGTCGTCAAAAGGGCAAAGGGCGACAGCTAACATCCCCCATTACTTTTCGACGGAACCGTTTTTGCAGTGATGCTTGTTTGAATATATAGTTCCACAGGTTTGGACGTCTATCTACATTGTAATAGTCTGTTTTTGTATCTAATAAGTTATGTTTTCAATTTCGACGTTTCTGGTAATAAGCCAGTTCTGGTAATTATAATTGCAGATCGTGAAGTGTCAAATGCAGCTGCTGAGCAGATAAGTCCTCCATCCATCTTCGACTGGCTGATAAAATGATTCAGACCTGCAACAGATGCAAGAGGAGGCGAATACGTGTATGTTGTGATTTAATGATTGTGGTGGTCGTTTTAGAGCTGAATACCGATGATTGATATTGAGCTGCGATGCAATAATGACGATGAAACTTGCAGACGAAGCAGCTGTGTTGATCGAAATCAGCTCGTTTCGTCGGACAAGCTAACGCAGTGCGATGCTCAAATGCCAGCGTGTGGGTCGTGCGTAGCGAGTGGCAGCATCTGCGAGTCGTACGATGCTGCACTTCGGCAGACAATTCCACGGTCGTAAGTATAGATCTCAAAAGTCAACGTGAAGCTGACGGCAGTTATATCAAGAAGTTGGACGACCGCATAAAAGATGTCAAAAGGCAGATGGAACTATATAATTCCAGTGATGGAGCTCTGGAGAGTACCCAAGCGGTTCACGACAAGCGCATTTCGGGGCTGGATATGAAGTCAGGGCTATTTCTTTCTGCTGACGCCGACTCGGAGGACAGTGGTTCCGCGAAGAAATATTTAGGTCCAGGAACATGCCCTCTCATAGCAGAATGGGCACGTCAGATGTTGAACGTCGATACGATTGATCTGATTGATACGTCGGTGGACTATAGCGAGATTTCTCTCGGTTCTGTCAAGCTGGACAGGAATCTGCTGACACCTACACTCACCCGCAAGCTGACGGAGCACTATTTGGCGAAAATACACCCATTGTATCCTATACTACAAGAGAGCCACTTCAGGCTAGACATAAAAGTGGGAAATCAGCCCTCGCGTGAGGAGCTGTTTACTCTGCTGGCTCTTTCGGTTGCGTCTGCACACCTGATGAGAACTGTCAAAGAGCTTTATCCAGTCACTGTCATGCTTCAGCAATGGGCTGGCGACTACCTTGGACCAGTATTGTCCGAAGACTCTGGTGATTCTCTTATCGTTTTGCTGTACTGCGCGCTGTTTGAGCTTTTCGAGCCCAGCAGGCGCAATATCTGGCGGACTCTGGGAACTGCGTGCCGTTTGTCTATCAAGTTCGGTTGGCATCGCGACGATATCGAGAGCAAGGCTACCGGGATCGTAAGCGACCGCCTGGATAAGCAGAAGATGTTTTTATCGTTGTATAAAATGGAGTCTCAAGTTGCATTGACTCTAGGGCGGCCAACGATGCTGCCACGATCTGCAGTCAGATTTGCTGATGAGAACGCGCAAAACTCAGAAGTTCAGAGTATAAACAGGCAGTTGGAATTGTTCTCTCTCTTATATGAGGCAGGTAATGATGCTGGAGCCGAGGGTTGTCCCTTACATTCGCAGCTTCGCGAGTTCATTTCAACTCTTAATGATTCACCGTCTTGCGATATACTGTGGCTCATGCTACCTACCTTGACAGCCCACGAATGCCGACATTGTGTTGGCGTGATGTCAGCATGGATTCCAATGATGGTAGTGGCGGCTGTCAGATTCATCTCCAAAGTTCACGATGCCAATGCAAGAAACGAGATTCCTTCCATTTGGATGGCTGCAACTCAAGTATTTAACGCAGCAGTAATCGTTCTGACGTTGTCTATCAAGTTCAGATCCAATATTGACGCCTTCATAGTCAACTCATCCAATTCCTCAGCGGTCGGATTGGGATTGAGCTGGAGAGCCATTGAAACAACGCCATACAGAGCGTCGAACATCCTGGCCGATTTCGCCAGAATATGGACACCAGGTTCGGTCTACAAAGATTCGCTGGAACATTTTATTTCACAAACGTCATTCTAAACTACTAGCTATCAATCAAAACCGAGCTCATATACCGTCGGATTCTTACTAGGCATTCCAAAGCTGATATTGCCCGTCAGTTTTGTGATGTTCATTATGATGGTGCAAAGGGTTTCCATAGCCTCTACTCCCGTAGCATCCGAAGGGTGGTCACGAGAAATTGAGTACGGATAGTTATCTTCATCGGATAGCCGCTCTCTAAAACTCTCCATGGTAGCAGGGGCATTTTTTGAAATGGCCACTATTCTGTCAAGCCGGGAAAATGAGTTGGGCGATGGATGGTCTACAAGCTCCTTCTGTGGATGGTACAGGTGATTTGTATGGGCAACGAAATTGTCGGTTGGCTGAATCACCTTGCAGCCAATGGGTGATGTCTCTGAGGTAAAGAAATGCCCAGTTTTATCGGCCACCATAAAGTTGACTGTACTTGCAATTCCATTTTTTTCAAGCGACTCGAGCACTGCTGCAGCAGATGCGCATTCGAGGCCCTTTCGCATCGCAACATGTACCGGATACTTCATGGCGCTTTTCCCACACTTGATGGCATTCATACACATGCCCACTCCCAGCTCATTCATGCCAAACTTCCCCACAATTCCTGCCTCTGCCAGCATGATGATCCGCGGCTTGTCACCGACCTTGATGTCCATAAACACGACAGTCTCACCCTGAGGGCCAATCCAATCCCAGTTCTGAGCAAGAAGCATGTCGCCTGTCTCTGTATTATATTGAGACATGCTGGTGCAACCATCGGAATAATTGGTCAAAACGATTTCCGAGCGGACGTTGAGTGTAATAATATCTATCAGTTCCACTCCAGAGCCCTCTGAAATGCCTTTCATCTCGTCAAACAGGTCTGGGCATTCATTTTTGAGTAACGGAATGAACTTCTCTGCTCTCTTTCGAGCTTCTTGCCAGTCGATCTGCGCCGTCTGCTGGTACAGAACATCGTAGTTGTGAATTGCCTTTGGAATGAGGTGCTTCGCAAGCTTGCCGTGTTCCAGGCCGACTTCGTAGTTAGACCCCACCACTTTAACGTAAGGGATACTAGTATTTTTAAACGTTGCCATTTTTTTTTTCCTTATCGAAATCCGGCCGGTGGCAGAGTCACTCATATTTAAATATCTGCTGCTTGCACTCTATCTTCCGGTATCGCTCACCTATCTGGCGGCATATCCCGTTCGCCTCGGAGAACGGCGCGATCGAATGCGGATTGCCGCTGACACTGGTCCAGAAACGGGTAATTAACAAGTTAACTAAATCTTTCTTTGAAACCAATTTCAATCATACGAGAATATAAAATTATGATGAGAATCATATTAAATATTTATTTGCTTCCAATATCTATTGTTGAATATATTTATTGTTCTACAATTGCTACTCGGTTACAATAGCTCCATGAGCAACAAGCAGCCTTCCACCATCAATTCTAATATTGCGCCCATCCATGTAGCCACCTGCTTTCGAAGCGAGGAAAAGAGCAGCGCTGGCCATTTCCTCTTCCAGTCCAGGACGTCTGGCAGGCATGTCCTTCACGTACCTCATATTAGACTCTGGAATAGATGTGTCCATGGGGTTCATTCTACTAGGAAACAACCCTGGGGAAATCGCATTGACTCGGACTAAAGTTAGAAATATATATATTGACAAATGAGCACAAAAACTTACTGTACTTATCAGCGAATTCGGCAGCCAAGATCCTCACAAGATGGTCAACGGATGCTTTCGACGCCTGGTACGTGGGCACAAACTGCGTGTTGTGTGCGGAAGCCACCGACGAAAAACAGATAACATTGCCTCTGCCATCTCCCTTCAACGCTGCTTTACCTAGTAGCTCAACGAGACCAGCGGTGAGAAAATAATGGGCAAACACATTTAAACGGAAGCTGTCCTCCCAATCAGCCCAGTTAGACGAATCAGCAGCTGTTGCCAGCTCTTCCAAACTTTGACCTGGCTTAAATTCAATCTTGTTCACCCTTCGGATACCCGCACAATTAACAAGTACATCCAAAGTGCTGAACTTGGATTTGATTTCATTCACGATAGCCCTATTTCCATCCTCGGTCGCAACGTTACCGACAATTCTAGAGTTAGCATGTAAACTTTTTTTTCAATTATTCGGAGACTCACGTGGTGATCACGCCCTCTGAATTCACTTCTTTTGCAATTGCTTCTAATTCTTTCTTGGATTCTGCAAGTCGCTCAGGTACAATATCTACTAGACAAACACTTGCACCATTAGCCAAGAACCCCTTGGCAATCATCAATCCCAGACCAGAGCCACCACCAGTCACCACCGCTTGGCGATCCTTCATGGAGAATATTTCACTAGCAAGAAATTTAGACATCGTTATTGTTAATGATTATAATTGTCGACTCATAGCCCTTTTTATAAATTTCGAGTGCAGTAAGGAGATCTCCGCCAGCTCGCTATCTGAAGCGGAGATCTCCGCATGCAGGAGGAAAGATAGAGACCATATCATGGATATCAGCATCAGATATAAGAGCAGTGACTTCCACAAGAACAGATTGAGAAACAAATAAGTCTGACTTAGAAATAATGGAAGCGTTTGATTCCAGTTATCTGAAGATTTTCACAGTGCTGGGATTGTTGACCCTAGTAGGTGTGCTTATCGTGTCTGCCTACAGGACCGACTTGCCTCCTGTCAAAGGAATATTTGAGGTTCCAGGCGCATCCGCATTTTATGGCCATTTAACTCGCATGGGAGCTGATCATGCCACTGCACTTCAGGAACTGTCTCGCGAATATGGTGAACCAGTGTTTCAAATCAAAATGGGTCATCAGAGAACTATAGTACTGAACGATTACGATTCGTCAAGAGAATGGCTTGTGACACACTCATCTGCTCTTATTGATCGACCTCTTTTCTACACTTTTCATAAGTTTTTATCTTCTACTCAGGGACTGACTGTTGGAACAAGCCCTTGGAATGATTCGTGCAAACGGCGAAGACTTGCAGTCTTGAAATATATGACCAAACCAGCCATCCAGCGGAGCAGAGACCTCTTAGACAGCGAGGCATATTCAATTGTCAGGGATCTTTGGAAAGCTACAAAGGGTGGGGCTATTGGTGTGGATCCCTATGTGTTTTGCCAACGAATGTCATTGAACACTACGACGGCATATTGTTATGGTACTCGGTTCAACACGATGGAAAGCTCTCTGCTGAAAGATATATTACATGTGGTGAGTCATATCAGCACATTCAGATCTACAAATGGGAACCTGCAGGACTATGTGCCGCTACTACGGTACTGGCCAAAGAACAGTCGAGCCGGTGAAGCAGTCCTTTACAGAAACAAAAGAGAGAAATGGCTAGGCGCGCTTATGGAGAGTGCATTTGAGAGGGCAGACAGCCGAGAAAGCTTTTGTGGCAGCTACAAGCTGAATGAGGAAAAGTCTGGGTTAAATTTAGACGACATAAAATCTATTTGTGTCTCTCTCGTGTCTGGTGGATTTGAAACTGTTGCGACAGTATCTACCATGGGGTATGCGCAGCTCGCTACTGAACAGGGTCAGAACTGGCAACAAAAAATATACGATGAAGTCAAACAAATATATTCTGATGATGTTGATGCCTGGGATAATGCTGTTACAGAGGAGAAGTCGGCGTTCACGGTGGCATTCTGCAAAGAGCTTTTGAGATACTACTGCGCAATTCCAATGATCCCTCCAAGAAAAACTCTCAAATCCTTCATTTACAAAGGGGTAGTGATTCCCAAGGGGATCGTTGTCATTTGCAATGGACAGGCTGCAAACACCGATCCGAAGAAATACGGACAGGATGCAGAGGAATTTCGGCCAGAAAGATGGTTAGACGGTACCGTCGCTACTGATAATCTTGATCATTTCACCTTTGGAGCGGGGTCTCGTAATTGTCCTGCTGTTGCCTTGACATACCGTATTATTTATGCAATGATTGTGAGGAGTATCCTCACATTTCGCATAAAGATGAATCCTGAAATGCCAGCCACTACTCATTATATTAAATATAACAGCAAACCATGGGCACAAACAGCTTGTCCAAAGAAGTTTGAAATGATGTTGGAATTGAGAGATCCAGCTGTAAAGGAAAAGTGCTTTGAGTCTTCCGAAGTGAGAACAACTGAATTGATTCCTCTATCGCTTGACTATGAGACTGCTTGAGGAAATATAAATCGCTGTACTGATAGGTAATTTGCAGTCAAATATTATATATCAGCTCATAGGTCAGTCAATACATAAAACTATATGCTTTTGTCATATGTAGTACTGAAAGTTCTTTTAGGAGACTCGGATACCGAGATTGATTATATTTGATACATTGAACATAGCATAAGGTCACTGTATTCTTATCGGTTATAAATAGAATAAATTATATTTGAAGTTTGGCGATCATCGTTACTATTTCCTATTATTGGTTTATTGGATTTCACGTCAGAGCTTTTCTGATGATTTCGAGTTTAGTATGTGAAACAAATCGAATAATCGCAGTGTATTAATAGAACCTAAATAATGAATAAAATGCATGCGACTTTACTGCTGTAAATTTCAAATCTGGTCTAAATCGCCCGAAATATCGGCTCTGTCAGTCTCAGCAGCTCTTCAAGCTTCTCATCTGGAATGGGTCCCGGCTGGTCTTGCAAAACATTGAGCAGCATAGATGTGTCCGGACTGATCCTCCCAAGAATGTCACCTGGAGTTCCTGGAAGGGATTCAAAGCTGATAATCTGATGTCCTTCTCCCATCATGCTGATTTTGCTATGTACAAGTTGTAGAACTCGCAAACAAGCGCCGGCAGAAGGACCATGTATCTGAAACTGACGGAGGATTGCCAGGGCATTTTGCCAGCCATCTTCCATTGGAAGACGCAACAAGGAAGAGTCTTGACCAGGGAGAAGTTTGGCAGCCAGCAAAACAATTGCAGCAGTATGAACAAAATAGATACAATACCACCAAACAGGGATATCGTAACTATTTTTGTTGACATAAATAAGGTCAATGATCTTCAGCGCTGACTCGACACAAAGAATAGAGATGGCCCTCTCAGAAGCAGAAGAGATGTGAGAAAGAGGTCCTTTGTCAGACGCACGAGTTATGAACGGGAGCAACGCTGGCCTGCACAGCATGATTTGTATGTGCAAATAACGAAGCTGGAGAATATTGGATTGACGTACAAAAGGGTCACCAAGCTCATTCTTCACAGAGGAGTCAAACCTCAGACAGTCTGGAATGTTGTTCACAAACTGGGAAAGCTCATCTTCTAGCGTGAGTATTGTTTTCAACACATGGGCTCTGTCTATAGGTGAGGGACTCCCTATCCTAGCACCCTTACCAAATGTGGCATCGTGATCATAAAGCTGTACTAATATGTGCTCTAGAACGTCGTACAAGCAAATGGTCTGGTGGAAAAAGACCAGCTTGGACGGAATTGATGGATTTGGTTGCGGTAGGATGCCATGATCAGAGATGAATTCGTCATCAATAAAAACTGGAGGAAGAACTGAAAAAGGACGAGAGATTGCCAGGGGCCTACCAAAAGTTAGGCTGGTTATTCTGTCCATGACGACGCAGCCATACCACAGTCTTCGGCATAGTTGCTGCTCAATATGACTAGGTTTCGAGCCGACTTCGTCCTCTTTATGGAGACCCAAGCCTTGGGCCACTCTGATAGCGAGCCCAATGACGTTCCAGCACTTGCCAGGATTATTACTGGATTGCAAGTACTGGCCTGTCAGAAGTAAAGCTTGTAGTAAAAGTAGCGAGCCGTCATCGACTATGTCGAAATCGAGCAACTTCCTAGATCGATTGAAATAAACATCAGCCAAGTTTCCGTTTTGTGGCCTGTACTCGGGAGACAGTTGGCAGCCAAACGCAAGTAGCAAGTTGACGACACAGTAAAACAGCATGACATCTTTGGTAATAATTGACGGCGGTGCAGACCACAGCGTGTCATAGACGTTACGAAATGATGGTGCATGCAGGAACGGATACAGCGTGAAGACGTACTTCAAGTAGCACGACACATAGTAATCGGCAATTTCCTTAGGCGGGAGAATAAGATCCTCCTTTGACACGCCGAATACTTCTTCCGAAGCAGCTGGTTGTCTTATCATGGAATAGCTCGCAATACACGATGAGGCAGATTTACGACTGCCGACTGGTGTCTGTGAAGCAGCAGCATCGACCAATTGCATGAACGACACAGTAGATGAACCACCATAGAAATTATTTTGGAGGTCTGACTGGACGGCGGACGAGCCCATGGCATCTGGGCGAGGAGCATCGTCTGGCGGATCCGCGGGAGCTCCCGTCGAGGATCGAGAGAACCGCAATGGAGAGCCAATACTTGCAGAAGACCTGTTTTGATGTGCTTCACTCAGTTCAGATAACTCAGGCAGCTCGGAGAGCTCCGACAACTCGGAAAATTCACGAAGCTTGTCCTCTAAAAGCCGGATGTACTGGTCGTTTTCAGGCTTTCTCGAGTATTGGCACTGAGCGTCTTTGGCCTGGCACCGTTTACAGGCGGGGACGCCGCCATCGCACTTGATCTTGCGCTTGCGACAATTGTCGCAGGCCAGACTGATTTTGACCCTCTTGGCCTTTGGTCTGTCGTCGGCTCTGCTCATCAGATCGAGAAGCGGGATGGTTTCCGAGGCTGCGGAACTGTTCCGGCAGGAATCAATACTAATGCGGCTTTGCTCCGAGTCGTGGGTGCCTAACAAAGCTGAGTTATCTGATATAATGTGTCAAATACGGCATTATCTCAATAAGAACAGGCTGGTGTGTATAGATAACTGTATTTATCCCAAACTTGATCATATAGCCGTTATTATGATATCTCTTAACTTTTCAGGAATCATTGCGGCAGGCGCTTTACGGCTCCTTCAGCTAGAGAATACAAAAAGCCATTTACATTTGCCGTTACTCTTACTGCCCACTGCACGGTTCAATTGCGCCGCTGCAGTTTAACGTTGCTGCCACTGTTTCACTATGCTACCACTGTTTCATTCAATTACCACTATTTTGCAGCTGCTGTGCAAAGCCCTGCATGTATGAGTACCTCCTCCCTCACCATTATCACACATGTTGTGATCAAGGCCTCCTATCAAACCGCACATTCTTTGGGTAACTTTCATGTTTACGCTCCATTCCTGTTCGCCTAGAGTTCCCCGCAAATTTCACTCCATAAACCAATACCAACTCAAAATCAAGTTAAGTTGGCCTCCGCCACGCAGGAACTGTGCGTCCGCGTTCCCAGCTGGTAGGTGGCCGCACAATCCTCGAGCCAATCCTGCTATATGGCGAGGCGTGATTAGACGCAGCGCACTCAATACCGCTAGTGTCGAAGCCAAATCTGTCGCCGGCATTGCTGCATCGAATAGGCGCCTTGTAGTTTCGAGTAATTTGAAGCACGCGGAATGGCCCGAATGGGCCTAAAAGCCTCGACTAGCAATCTTCAACCAGTTGTTGACCAAACGCATGCGCTGTGTTTTTAGCCACATGGCTGTGCTGAGACGTGATGTCGCTCCCGCTTGCGCGTCAGGGCCTCTGCCGACGTGCTGGTGGTTGGTGGTGGCTGCGCCCCAGCTGTTAAGCCGTCCCAGCGTATTGCTGCTGCCAAGGCGTTACAGCGCTGATCAGAAGGTCTTGGCAGAAATGATGGGGCTGCGTGGCTGATATGGCAGTAACAAGGCAGCCCAGGAAGCCGAATAGGCAATCAGGGTGCCTGCCCACTGCGCCAGATTGGGACGGGACCTGCGGATCACTGTTTTAAGGGCTGATTCTCCGGCAGATAGAAGGTTTCGAAAGTTGCTCCTTTACTTTTCGCAGTTGGTGCTGGTACGAGTTGCCAGCTGTTTGGAGAAAAGGAACCGTAGAGATCTGTGGATCTGTTGGATTGAGGAGACGGCTCGGGTTCGATTGTATCGAATTGTTTGGATTGTTTTGGATTGGATTGTCTGGGCTGCGTTCTCTGTTGGCACCTACTGAATGGAACAGTGCTGTTGTGGATTATTTGGCACTGGTTTGATTCCGTGGCAGTCCCGTCTCGTGTGAGACTCAGTAAGTAGTTGTATTGATGATGTAGTGGGTACGACGGCAATATGAGGAAGAACCGGTGATGAATCGAGGAGTGAACTTCAACAAGGTGATTTTGCTCGCCAGTCAGCTCATACGAGCTGTTTTGGTTTGCTCGGGACGACTGTCCATAGATATGATTGATATGCGTGAAACACTTGATTTGGTGCTGGTACGGTATTCAGGGAGGAGACCAGCTTGTGTATTTGACAGTTGTTCTGGGGCTTTCTCGAGCTGTTGAGTGGCTACCTCCTGAAGTTGCTAAGAGACAGTCCCCTGCTGTGTCGCGCTCTCCGGCGGTCCTAATCCTGTCTTGGATCTTGTCTCAGAGATGTGAGGGAATGTCAGCACTCGCTGGAAGGCACTCGCTGGAAGGCACTCGCACAAAAAGCGAGCAATTCACCTGTTGTTTGAAGCAAGTCGGAAGAGGCATCGGATACTGCAGTACTATTTCGACATCCTACTGAGTTGTTCAGCAGTCGTGTTGGAGCGATGCATAGTTTGCGAAAACTGTTGGTTTACCATCTATCCATCGTTTTGCCAATCATTTTCGTGGGGGCTTGTGTCCTGTGCTGATGCGGATGTTTCTTAGTCTCCGTTAACGTTTCTGTGTCTACCATTCGCGAGGTGATGCAGAAATCGCCAAGCATTGATGAGGGCTATGTTTTCTCAGCAGGGCCCGAGATATTCTACAGTCGATAGTCACGAGCTCGTTAGTAGAATCTGTCTTGCAGACGGTTGTTGTGTTTACTTCAGAGTGCAGTTCGACGGCCTCTATGTGCAAGCTCCTTATCTCTCACCAAAAGTCTCTCCACATATCCCCCATAGCCACTGCAACGCATTGTATTACAAGATTAACTAACTCTAGAATTCGCAGCACTGTGCGGAACAGCATCAACAACCCGAAATCACCATGGTTCTGTGGAGACGCAAGAAGAACCAAAAGAAAAAGGAGCAAGAGAGAGCCGAGGAGCTTGAGTTCCTCAAAGGTGAGTCTCCCCTGGCTGTCAAATTACTCGTCACTAACAGTAGACGAGCCTCTGTCCTTGGAAGAAGAGCAGGTCCTCAATCATACGACTAGGACCAATCACACCTCGCAAGCCTACAACGCATCGAGAACTGGGTCAGTTAGCTCTCCTGAGATTCCCACCCCTACTGGCTCGTTCTCTATCGATGCTCTAATGAGTGCTTTGCCTCCCGCGCCAACCGCTGCCCCCAGCTCAGGATCCAGATCTCCGTCTCTGGCTCTGGATGAGTCTGCGGCAATAGCTCCTCGCGCTCGTAGTACCACGTCTTTGTCTTCGTCCGTCAAGAAACGCATGAACCGCATGAGTTCCATTATGGGTCAGCGCACTCAAACGTCGCCAACTTCTTCCGACACGTCGACGACCACTACTGTGGATGCTGATGGCTCACTGGGGTACCCTGAAAAGCCCGCACATGCTGGTTCGCTGCCATCGTCGTACGGGTCGCCTGATCTGGCACCGTTGACCTTGGTGACACATCAGAAACAGCAGTCGAAGATGTTTAGTGACCACGACAAAGACCACGACAAAGTCCACGACAAGAGCAGCCACCAGGTGGAGCAACCTCCGGCACTTTTGGTGGCTGACAAGCGAGATGAGAGTATGTCGCCTCCCCACTGCAATGGGTCGCTGTCGGAGTCGCCAAGAATCTCATCGCCGGCCTCGTCGATGATTTTCGAGCGGTCTGTGCAGGAGTTCTACTCGCTGGAGGACCCCAAAATCCCATCGCACTATCACACCGATGATTATATCCCTCCTGTGCTCGACGCCTCGACCAATATCATCACTGACTCGACGCTGGACCCCGACATGGTGGAAGTGGTGTCGCTATCGCCGTCGTCATACTCAGTGGCTGCTCGAAGTCGCAGCTTGTCTAGTGCTATCCATCACCCGCACTTTGACGAAGCTGAGTCGTCCCCACAGCAACATCATCGGGAGTCACCGCAGCCTGTAGGCCTCAATCTCAGCGGAGTGGGCATTGCACCGGATTTGACAATCACCACGTCTGAAGTGCCAGCCCCTGGACTGTCTGCTGGCGACAAGCATGTACTACCATTCTATTCTTTTGCAGACATCATCTCTGCGGAGAACAGTGCGAGTCCCAGCTCTCCGCATAGTCTTAGCGCGCGAACGGCTAACGGTGCAGGAGGCTTATCGGAGGGTGTGGGGGCAGGGTCTCCTGTTCGTCGAAAGCCTGGCAAAACAGGCAGCTGTCTGGAAGACGATGACGACGAGACTCGACTCGAGGTGCGGTCTATGAGCGACACGCTGCGTATCAACACAGGCGAGATCACCTCGCAGCTGTCGTGAATGTACTATATTTATTGCAATTTACACCGCCTAAGCCGGTTAGCCTACTAATAAGCAGATATATATGAAAGTAGAGATATCCATGTAATCTCTGATGTGCAATGTAGATTGCTTCAACGTATTTGAGATCGTTGATCGACTTCTTCCTGTTACATTAGCAACATGTTCAACATTTCTCAATACACTTAGCTTTTGCGAGTCCGTCGCGCGGTGGCAACTGCTGCGCAGTTGGTCTTGGATGCTTCCCATGTGGTTCGAGAATGGGTTTCGTGGGTTTCATCTGGGAATGGCTAAAGTATATCGACAAAAATTTCTAATTACAACTGCACAGCAGTTGCTACAGCACCACTAGTCGCGGAAAACAAACATCAATTAAACCAATTAAGAGCAGACTACAGCTCAAACGTAAATAGCTTCATAAAAGCTTAGATGGAGTGAGCTTGTCAGTATTACCCTAAAAAGATATATAAGCTGGGCTAGGCAAATGCATCTTTAGTCTACGAGACTGACAGCTGTGCATTAGCTGGATGATCATCTCACCTGCACTACTGCCATATGAGAAACCCCCGAACGCCGACCACATTAGGAGTATAACTTTAATCTTTTAAAGAATCTCATACGACTGTGACAATAAATTGTCGAGTAAGCAAGTGATGTTCGATTCTAGGTCTCAATTACAGTGATTTGAAATTTGTTTACTTTAAATACCATATGCAAATTACAGCCTTTAACGATAACCGAAGCATGATGTAAAAACTGCTAATAATATCTCCTCGTTAGGCAGATAATGTGCACAGCAACAAGTTTTGATTGGTTGTGATCTCCCGATAGTTTTTTAACGCAAGTACGCATCCACTTGGATGTCCGCCATGCACACATCTTCTCAGTACGTTTTCAACAGTGGACCTCGTAGCATCAATGTCCTTACTCGTCGAAAGTCGTAGCGTTATTGTCACTGCTTGACATCGATCCTTTACAATCTCACTGTTCCTGTCGAGGTATGATTATCACCATCGATTATAAATAGTCCTTTTTGTTTGCTGTCCGAACGAACCCACGATGCCTCCACTCCACGTCAGCATCCTTATTATCAAGAGTGCCCAGCAATAGTTCGTACAGCTTCATCTCGAATCGCGGTCCTACTTCTGCCAGTTCGGGTCCATCACGGGTCTTGACGTATACATGTTGGCGCACGCTTATAAAGTCTCCTGAGTTTGCAAACGTGATGACCCGCGAGCTGTCCTTTTTGACACCGGGAGGGAAAAGGTGCTTGAGCACCGTCACCACTCGTTTGCCAAGCGGTGAAGTAAAGTTCTCAAAGATCAGATGGGGATGTGCTTCCGACTGGTTGCCAGAGTTAGAGATATCATGGCGAAGCACTACATTGTGCAGCGAAAATGATGCAGTGGGACCATGTGGGAAGTGGGAAATGGTAAGTGCAGTCGGAACACCTCTGTGTTCATGGATAATCACTAGATCAGTAGCCGACGAGCGCTGGCAAGCCGACACCAGCGAGGGCAGAATGGTGTTGCCTCGGTTGAGACGCACTGCGGTGGGGAACAGCAGACGAACTTCTTTAGCAAATTGACCCAGCCTCGTGGATGGATCACGCGACGTAGTGACCACTACTTTCGGATCTTGGATCCCGCTCAAAGCAGAATACTCATCATCGACATCGTCCTCCAGCGACTCGTCAAAACGGAAGTTATCTCGAAGCTCTGTATCATCAGCAAGCTCCTTAGGTAGTGGCTTGCCTGATGCCAATGCTGCTTTTAGTTTCTGTCGCTTCTGGGCTAACGTCGCTTCTTGAAGCTGGACCGACTTGCGGTAAAGGTACTCCCGTCGCTCACGAGCCTGTCTTCTAAGCATAGTGCCTGGTGCCACAACAGATAATTTCGTGTCACAAAAAACACTAGAAGATGACGTCAGTGAAAGCCCAAACTAGAAAAATGGAGCAAAAGAAATCCACAGATTAGAAGAAGCTGTCACGGAACAATGCACAACTGAAGGACAAACACTACTTAAAAGGCTCAGCTAGTAATATATTTTTTTCGCTGTTAGGGTATAGATGTAGAGGATGGGGCAAAACAGCAGTATTAGGGTTCTGGCTGCTCAGGTTGAAGATATCTCTGAACGCCCAGCGCTGCCGATAAAAGACATCAAATAGCTGCCATCCAAGGCATAATAATAAGAAAAAGTTAACCAATTAATATATTATTAGTAACAAAGTCTATAGGAATTCAGTTATGAGCGGCTGAAAAGGACCAACCGAATATGGAGAGGTGTATCAAGGCTAGACATATGAACTGCTCAAGAACATGAAAATCATCTTAGAATGAGCACAAGAAATAGGTACCCTGTCAGTTAAATAAAACTTTGACTGATTCGCGTCTGAGGGTGTATACCATCTGATACGCATCAGGTGAGTGCAACTTCATACCTTCGCTCTGCATAGTGAGCCTCTGCAGTGAAATAACAGTGGGCCAACCCTAACAAACTGGGAATGCCCTAATATCTGACAATTTGACACCAAGCCATCGTCACTGGGATTCAGCCAAATGGACGCGTTCAGCCATCTGGGGAACCAGTTTGAGATCGAGAGCGATGCAGAGTCCATCACCTCGGACATTCTGTACCAGGGACGGTCTGGTGCTGCTCACCAGCATGCATCGTCTCGGTCCGTTCGCCGTGACCAAGATGTCAAATCCACTGCTGTAGACGACGATGGGCTGTCTGTTGGGGGCCCCCACAGTGATTCGAATGGCCGTTATCACCACGATACTCCAGCCATAAACGATGATGCAGTGGTCCGCTCCAGCAACTTTCTAGATTCGGAGTCTGTGTTTGAGGACGATCTCGACTTTGATGAATCATCACTGCCGGCGCACGCCTGCTCGTAAGTCTACAAAATGGACACATACTGCTGCCCTTGCTGGAACAGTTTTTTGCTGACGTATAGATACTGTGGAATCCACAACCTGTCGAGCGTTGTCAAGTGTGTGACTTGCAATAAATGGTTCTGCAATTCTCGTGGAAACACTTCTTCGTCGCACATCGTGACCCATCTGGTTCGTGCTAGGCACAAAATCGTCTCTCTGCATCCCGATTCCGAGCTGGGAGACACTATTCTGGAGTGCTACAACTGCGGCAGCAAGAATGTGTTTCTGTTGGGATTCATTCCTGCGAAATCAGAGACAGTGGTGGTCATTCTGTGCCGACACCCGTGCGCAGGTAGCAATACCACAGCTGTGAACTGGGACGTGTCTGAATGGCAGCCACTGATTGAGGACCGCAGTCTGCTTTCATGGCTGGTCACTGTTCCGTCTGAGAAGGAGGTGCTGCGTGCTCGTCACATTACTCCTGCCCAGATTGCAGAGCTCGAGGATCTATGGAGGGAGAATCCCAACGCCAAGCTACGAGATATAGATGTTGTGCACGCCGAAGAGGCCCAGATTGCAGATGTGGCACTTCGGTACGACGATGCTTATGAGTACCAGCGGTGCTTTTCACCTCTTGTCAAGGTGGAGGCCGAGTACGACAAAAAACTGCGCGAGTCGCACACCCAGACTGATGTGTCAGTAGTATGGGACCTGGGACTCCGCAAGAAGCACTTGGTATCGTTTGTGCTGTCAAAAATCGACTTGTCAGACATCAAAATTACACTGGGTGACGAACTGCGCATCAGCCACGACGGCAGCTTTGGCGGTCCGCCAAAATCTTGGAAGTGTTCTGGATACGTCGTCAAGGCGCCTGGCACCTCTTCTGATGAGGTCACTGTAGAACTGAAAAATGTACCCGAGAAGCCACCCGTACACCTGACGACAGGGTTTTCGGTCGAGTTTGTGTGGTCCAACACCACCTACTACCGTGTCCAGGAAGCACTGACCAAGTTTGCTACAGAGGAGACTTCAGTGTCGGGATATATTTACCACAAGCTGCTTGGCCATGATATTGAGAACTTGAATTTGAAAACAGAGGTTCCGAAATCGCTTTCTGCGCCAGGCATCGCGGTGCTCAACGATTCGCAGCAGAATGCCGTCAAGAATGTGCTGCAAATGCCGTTATCACTCATCCAGGGACCCCCCGGTACTGGAAAAACGGTCGTGTCCACTACGATTGTTTTCCATTTGGTCAAAATGACGAGAGAGCCGGTACTGGCATGCGCACCTTCCAACGTCGTAACGGACCAGCTGGCTGAACGGTTGGAGAAGACGGGCTTGAACGTTGTGCGGATGGCTGCCAAGACCCGTGAGCACCTCGACAGTCGAATTGATCACCTCACGCTGCATCGCAGGGTGTTTGCTCAAAAGAAAAATGCTGAACTCATCAAGTTGATGGAGCTCAAGGCGGAGCTGGGCGAGCTGAATGCCGACGACGAAAAGAAGTACTATAAACTGTTGCGCGATGCTGAGCAGAAAATCTTGCGCAAGGCAGATGTCATCTGCTGTACCTGTTCGGGTGCGGGAGATCCGCGACTGAAAAGGATGCGATTCCGAAGTGTGCTCATTGACGAAAGCACCCAAGCCACCGAGCCAGAGTGCTTGATCCCGCTTGTTCACGGCTGCAAGCAGCTGGTGCTGGTTGGCGACCACAAGCAGCTGGGGCCCGTCATCACTAACAGGCGTGCTGCTAAAGCAGGACTCTCGAGGTCGCTATTTGAGCGGTTGATTGTGCTGGGACATAGGCCAATCCGGCTCACTGTGCAATACCGAATGCATCCTGCGCTCAGTCTGTTTCCCAGCAACATGTTCTACGAGGGCAGCTTGCAAAACGGAGTCACTACTCAGGACCGTCTGTCTGCAAAGAAGGGTTTTAACTGGCCTGTTCCCGATACTCCTATGATGTTCTGGAGTAACCTGGGCCCCGAGGAGATTGGCTCTACCGGCGTCAGCTATCTCAACCGGTCTGAGGCCGTCAACTGCGAGAAGGTGATTACCTCGCTCCTTAAGTCGGGCATCAGTCCCACACAAATCGGGGTCATAACTCCCTATGAGGGCCAGAGAACGTACTTGACGCAGTATCTTACCATTGCTGGAGAACTCAGCAAGGACGTGTATGCTGAGATCGAGATCGAGTCTGTTGATGCTTTTCAGGGCCGAGAGAAGGACTATATTATTCTATCGTGCGTGCGATCAAATGACCACCAGGGAATTGGGTTCTTGAGTGACCCTCGCCGACTGAACGTCGCTATTACTCGTGCCAAGTACGGCTTGGTGTTGTTGGGTAACCCCAGGGTGCTTTCGCGTGATATGCTTTGGTATCACTTGCTGATGCATTTCCGAGAATACGGCTGTCTGGTAGAAGGCATCTTGGACAATCTTCACCCTTGTCTGCTGCCGCTGTCCCGCCCTCGTATGCCTCGAGGTCAGCAAAATGAGCTGGATCTGGCGTACCATAACGATGCGGGCAACGATTCCTCGTCGATAGCTGATTCGAGTGTCATCAGCTTTCCTACTGGGCTGGGTGACATCCCTGAACCTATCGGAAGCAACTTGCCGATGATGTTTTCGCAGGGATTTGAGGTCGGCAACGGTGGTGTTCCGCCATCATCACACCTGCCTTTGAATGAGGGGCCACGTCGACTGGGAAATAGTCTGAGCGACAGACTGTTCTACCAGGCTAGGGATGACGAAGACAATGATTCATTGGAAGACGACCTACACAGTGTGACGAGCTCTTTTGCCAGCCAAGTCGGGATTTATTAAGACGATCGTGTTTATGAGAATTGTTGAAATTAGTCGTACGTCACCAATGAGGTTGAATGCTTCTGAGGGTTGCGATTGACCAGGTTAGCTCATTGTCTCATTATATTCAATGACATATCCCCATTACAGCCTCAGCAGCTTTTAAAGCATGGGAATGGAGGCAAAGAAAAGTCGAACTATTCGGACAATTCAGCCAATAAACAAGTTGACGTCAAACAAGCTGGTATCACGTTGAATCATTGCTATAAACAGTGCGTTTTCAAGGTTACCAATGCTTTTTTTTTTCTGAGAGCTTGGGTAGGGCATAATACTTCGGCAGGCTCTGCCTAGAGGGAGCGAATTGGTAGTGGCAATCTTGTCATGGAGAAATGACTAGATATTGGCGATAACTATTGTTGTCTAAGGCGGTATTCTGTATGCTTTGTGTAAGGGACACATTTTGGTGTCTTCGGCAACTGGCATTTTATGTAGCAGTAGGAGTTTGTTCACCGGGAGTCTAAACTCCGCCTTCTGTGGACTAGGATCCAGCCGGGAGTGCTCATCGGTGTTTTTGCTGTCTATAAATAGCAAACTGCAACAATTCAATATCTGCACTGAATTCAACTGTTAGTCGAGAGTTTCTGCGTTGTCCCTACGTGTTATTCCTGCAACATACTTTGAATATTGCTGTGAAGTTAGTTGTATTATAAAGCAACAATCTACAAAATAGGATTGTCGAGCTTTCAAGAGACACAGCGACCTTCTTTATGTATGCTCCCGAAACTGCTTCTGCCTTCCAATCAGCTTTGATATTACATCTTCGTCACTAATGATACGGCATAACTGACAAACTTAACTTACTTAACTTACACAGATAGTTATACATATATATGCGTCTTCCATATCTACCCTAATACAGTACTATACACACGTATTTGGCTGCAGTCAGCCGTATTGGTCGACCGAGCTACTGATAAGAAATTTGATAAGTCCAATTGCAGTTTTCGTGATAACTGGTAGTTTTTGGTGACGACTTGCCGGTCGAACTGAATAACTTCCACTGCTATTGATTGAGCCAATGCGTCGGTTCCCCGGTGTTGGAGAGACTCAAAGGTCGCCAGGGCAGTTTCGACTCGACCAAGTGTCGCCTCAATCCATGCAGCAGGAGTTCCTCAGCAATACGTCGGCGTTTCCGGTACCACATCAACAACATGGCTCTGGAGCCACCGACAGCCAGGATGGGGGTGGATTCTACTATCTTGACATGTCAATGATGGGCGATGACCAGTCAGTAGTGTCTCTGGATGCGCTGAGTGGCCCTGGGTCTGCCATTGGCGAGTCTGGAGGATCTGGAGTGTCTATCCCTCCTCCTCTGGAAGCGCGAGCAATGGGCACTCCCTCTATCAATGCATCTCTGTATGGACAAACTTCACAGTCAGGAGGAGGTCAGAGACTAAAGAAAATGAGACCCTGTGATGAGTGTCGTAGACGCAAATCGGGGTGTATTATGGCTGACGACTCAGATACATGCTTGACTTGCCAAGTGAATGGTGTAGCGTGTACTTTTGTAGGTGGACCACGTCCTCGCAAAAAGGCTCTGCCAACTGCTTCTGCTTCTTCTACAGGAGCGGGGACTTCTAATGGGTCTAACGGAGCTGCAAAGAAAACTAAGCAAATGACTCCGTCAGATGAAACTTCCTTAGAAGAGGTTCAGATCAAGACAGAGCCTGCTGAAGAGGGCATTCGATACGCAACACCGGTACAAGACTATGCTTCAATTCGAGGCAGGTCGCTGCTCAAGAAAACTCTAAGTTTGCAGTATCCGCGGTCTACTGTGTATCTGGGAGACACCTCGGTGTTTGATAGCGTGTTGTACGATGCTACTGCGTTTGACAAGATGGACCAAGCTCAGCTGGCTGGAAATGTGTCTCTGCGTCGGGCGGGACCTGATATTGTGTTTATGCTCACCAACGACGACTACTCAAAAGAGGCAGTAGAAGATGCTGACGAGATAGAGCGCCTTGTAGCTCCTCATGGCAAACGGCTGATTGACCTTTACTTCCGCATCGTTCACCCGGCATTCCCAGTACTGGATAAAGAAGTATTTCTGGAAAAGTACGCCAGAACCCATCGGGAGTTTGTTCCCTGCCTGCTAGCAGCAGTGTATATTCTAGCGTTGAAATGGTGGTACTGTGACGTAGACCTTTCGTCTCTGCCACGTCCCTATATAGCAGACAAGCTGTATCAGCTGGGGATATCTAGTTTCTTCAAAAACTGTGGCCATCCAAAGATACCTGTAGTCCAAGCAGGTGTGCTGCTGGTGCAGAGCAAGCCCAGCGACGATCGCAACTGGGTGGTATGTTCACAGGTGGTGTCGTGTGCAGAGCGAATTGGACTTGGACTCAATTGCGAGAACTGGCGAGTGCCTAAGTGGGAAAGGGGGTTAAGAAAGAGGTTGGCATGGGCTGTGTATCTTCTCGACAAGTGGCTGTCCCTAATCGAAGCTCATCCGTCTCATATCAGCGAGGACTACTGGATGGTCGGAACGCTTACCGTGGAAGACTTTCCTAATACTGTCATGGAGGAGACAGACGACAACACTCCAGATCCAGACGGCACTGACGACAAGCACAAGAAGAAGAAGCGACGAGTTACACCGCACCAACAACAGGAGCAGTCGCCGGTTGGCTCGTCAGAGAGTGGAGCCGACGAAGTACAGATGGCGGATTACCAACTTTATCTTGAGATGATTGCCCTCAGCCATATCGTCAGCGATATTCTCGACAACTTGTTTACGTATCGGTCCAAAGCCACCATCCGCGACACAGAGGAAATTCTGGAAATTGCAAAGCCCATCCAGCTGCGCCTGCGCCAGTGGCACATGAATTTGCCCGAGCAGTGCTTTATGAACGCAAAGCGGCCTGCCAAGTTGTCATCCAATGGGTACCTGCATCTTGCATATTTTGCAGCTGAAATCACCCTGCATCGTCGAATTGTGCGTTCTCTGGATGCCAATTCGTCCAAGGAGCTGGTGCGCGTTTGCAGAGAGGCAGCGCGTAGTCGACTCGTGGCAGCTATGGAGTTTGTCTCTTCTCTCGACAATGTGGACATGCAAGGGTTCTGGCATTTTTCCGCATCGGCTAACCTGGCGCTCATTGGCTCGTTCGCTGCGCTGCTGTTTGTTACGTCGCGCGACAAGCAGGAAGCAGAGTTCTATAAGACCAAACTGAGCGAGTACATGTGGACGCTGCGGGTATCCAACGGATTTGATGAGATGGCAGCTGCTCTACGACTGCTGGGAATCACAATGTCTAAGATATCTGGACTGGACAGCAGGCAGACTCAAGCAGGTTGCTGATATATACCCGGACCTCTTAAATGGTAATAACGAAGCATGGCATTAATAGCATAACTAATGGATTTTGATTGAGCAAGAAAGGTTACACAAACAAATAATGACTATTTCTGACAGATATGGTACAAATGGCCGTAATAATTGCTGTAATTACTGGCTGCTCTAAACTGTAAACATGGAACAATCGTTCTTGACGAGGGTTCTACATGTGAAGTAACTGGCTGATCCGGTCAGGCAGGTTAATTGATAGTCATCAGTAAATAGCGTTCTAAGGTGAAGCGTATCATGAAGTTAATGACTATAGCTCTGAAATGCTGGAGCAGTGCCTGATTGATGTGCTCAATGGAATCAAAGGAATTTTGCAGGGGGACGTTGCTTTGGTCTGGCCGGTAATGGCTCTTGGCGAAGATTGTCGTCCCCAACCACACTGGTGGCTTCTGGTTGAAGTATGCGAGGCACCTCATGGCCAAGCATTATTCTCTCTTTTTTCTCCAGATATGCCTCTTCAGCTTCCTCGAGTTCCTTCAGAATCTCTGCAAAAGTTTTATCGGTCAACGCAGTCTCTTCAGCGTTGATTTCTGCTTCCACATCGACAGGTTCTCCGCTATTTACACGCTGGAGAAGTGAATGGAGAAGCATAATTCTCGTTTCCGCCTTAATAAATAGTGATTCGCGTTCATTACGGATCTTTATTATGTACATCAACTCTGACGAAGCCACACCCAGAAAAAATAGAATTGGCATATAGGGTGACGACATATAGCCTCTCAGGCCTGATCTCGCATGGGAGTGGCTGGCACGTACTGGTGACCGGAATGCACCAGCACACCGCTTATAAGCCAACCTGGCGGCTGTCAAACCAACAACGTTCATCAGTTTAGTTTTGCAACTTAATTGCCTGTCCATACTTATATCGACATCGCCAGGGCACGGGCAAGTTTGAGGAGCGCCGACCAGGGAAGAAACGACAAAGAAATTCGCGATGCAAAAAATAAAAATTGGGTTTTTAAAGCAAAAAGGGATAGAAGACCAAGCCACCCCAATACAGGAAGACCACCTGTACTGCTCGAATGCTCACCACGTAGGCTTCTCCACATCGGTACTTTCATCTTTCAGACACATTGGTATGGGTAAGGCAATGTCCTGATTTGGCATATTTCGACGTAGTGAGAACTCAGGGTACAGCGTATCTTGGTGAAGCTGGATTGACTCCCAGTGCTCAGACAGAAACTCCGAAAAGCACACCCACAAGCGGGAGGGAACAGCAAAGTCTCAGGATCAATTCTGGCTTTCTGGACTGGTAGAGCGCTTTTTGGCGGTATTGTCTACTCAAGCCAGCTTAAGCAGTTGCACATACATAACTGGAGCTTGTCATGGCTCGTGTAATCCTTCCTCCAGTTACTAAAGCATGTGCGGTGCTCTTGGCGCTGTTCAGCGGCTATGTGGTCCTTATCCGCTACTATAGCTTCTTCTCGCTCAACACTGGAAGTCCAACGTCAGATGGGCTCCCTCTACAAGACGAGTCTGGGAACAACAATGGCAGTGACAATCCCAATACACCTGATACTGCATCGCGTCCATCAGACATCTTCGTGCCCATTTTGACACTCGTGCCATTAGACAGTGGGGCTTTTTACCCATGGGTGTTGATTACAAGCACTTTTGTGGAGCCCAATGTGATTCCCTGGCTGTTGGCGATGACTACTGTCGTTCTAGGAGTTCGCTATTGCGAGCATGTGTGGGGTGCTGGCGAACTGCTACGATATTTGGCAATTATCAGCGCGATTCCTAATGCTCTTGTGTATGCATTTTATCTTGTGATGCACCAGGCCTGGCATGCGGTGAACGCAGAACGGTCGGCCAGCCAGCAGATGTTCCACAGCACTGTATGCGGTTCTGCTGGCCTGGTAATTGCATTTCTAGTAGCATTCAAGCAGCTGGTGCCCGAACATCTCATAGTGATGTTTGGCGGCAGGCTCAAGCTGCGCGTCAAGCGGTTGCCATTTCTGGTGCTGTTCTTCAACAGCGCTGCCAGCGTCACAGGCGCTGAGGTGTATGCGCTACTGACGTGGGCCGGGTTCTTGGTGAGCTGGACGTACTTGCGGTTCTTTCGCATCAGCTTCCTTGACCCCGTGCTGCCTCTCGCTGCCGGGACGTCCACCGGGGCTATGTTTCAGCATGTAACAGATGCCAGCATCCAGGGCATTAAAGTGCGTGGCGACGCTTCTGACGCTTTTGCAATGGCCAATTTCTTTCCCCATCCGGTCTCGTTTCTGGTCGAAAGGGTGTCTGAGCATATCCACAATGCTGCTGTTATGGTCCACCTCATTGTGCCGTTCACGGAGGCTGAAATAGACGACGCCAACACGCGAGCAGCAGCACGACTCGCTCCTGGAGGTCTCGCAACGCTGTCGTCTGCGTCGGGGCAAGTACGACACAAGATCAGGGGCAGCGCTCGCGTCGAAGCCGAGAGACGTCGTGCACTGGCGCTCTCTGCTCTCCAGGGAGGCACTGTTTCTGCTCCACGCCCAGCTGTGCTGCCGGCATCAAGAGCTGGAAAGGAGTAACGCTCAGCCCAGCTGGAAAGGAGCAATGCTCAGCCCAGTCAGTTAGCGATGCCCTCTGCCTGGCAATTCTGTATTTATTGCATCATCTGAGGCAGCTGCCGCTGATGCAACTTGATGCTTGTGTGTTTTTGCATGGATATTGGTAGTTCAGCCAGGTCATCAGTCGTTATGAAGCCCAGTTCTGGCTAATTGCATGTTATCTGGTCAAAATTGACATTACTTGTCAAAGCCGAATTCGCATTCACAATAGTTGTGATATGTTGTTTGATCTCCGTTAATACTGTGGACTGCTTTGGTCTGAAGGAATGATGACTGTGCGGTATGCTACGCCATAACCGGCTGTTAATAGCCTGATGATTGAATTTATGGTTCTGGTGCTATGCACTGTTGAGAAGTTTCCCCGCCAGATACTGCAGACATATTATGTGCAAGGGATATTATTTGAGCAATGTGGGACTTTCTGGATCAAACATAGCAAAGGGCTTCCTGCAACTGCGTCGCTTTATGGCAACTGCTGCGGGTAGTTGGCGACTGAGCGTCTAGTATTGTATGGAAGGTTATCCACAGCTCAGCTGCTGGTAAGTTCTGATTGAACTAAGCGCAAGTTCACTGTATCGATGTTTGATCATAGCCCAGCAATAGCCATATAAACTGTTAAGCTTGGTCTTTTTATTTCCTTTCGTGTATACATATGCCCTTACAAATACGGCGGATATTGATTTTAGCGCTCACTCTAACTCATGAATTGATATATACATTCTATAAGAACTTAGCACTACTCACCCTACAACCTATTAGTATCGTAAAATATTGCTCAATTTCCTCCTACTTTCTTTAGTTTTCCAATTTTAGTTTTTGAATGTCATTTTCTCGCTATTCCTGTTCTTTATTTCTGGTTTCTGGTATACCCGCACTTGATATCATCTCCCGTACTCTACAACACGGCTGAATGCACCTTAGTCAGATCACCTCCACTACTTTGACTTGATGAAGGTTCTATATTTTGGACCGCTCAAGGATGCGGTGCGTACATCTGAAGACGACTTTCAATTATCACAGCGCCAACCGGTCTCTACCATCCTTGATCTAATCTGCAACAAATACGGTCCTTCTGTCCAAGATATTTTGGCCACATGTGCGATATCCGTTAATCTCGACTACATTTACGACGCTGAATTTCTGGTGGGGAACTCGGACGAACTGGCCTTGATACCACCCGTATCATCTGGCTAGCTATCGTCCAACTTCATTCAAACAAGAAGTCTTGTATTTTTGTTGCATTTTTTGATCGCGTATTGTGATTTTATTGAGTACTGCTGTATATCAGCTGTAGTTCTTCCTTGCAGTTCTGTGCCGCAAATAGTACATGCTGAGCGCATCACCCCCCCTGAGCAAGTCATGTGAAAGAAGTTATAATCTTTTGATTTCCACAAGTTTCCAGAGAATTTTTGGCATAACAGCCGTCCGGGAGGCCAACGATTTCCGTTTTTCGGTCGGAAAACCTTAATGACACCTGGGTATAATAAATATAGTCCATAGGCTGCATTTATTAAAGTTGTAACTCTTCGCATCTGTCCGCCTCTGTCCGCCTCACTGTACTCATCGTCCTGCCATCAACACGTTCTTTGAGCGACTGGCTTACCACCAGCTCGCCGCTGCCATCTGACTTTTGACTGATAGAATATGACGGTAGGTAGTTATGAAACGATTCAGGATACTGGCTGTTTTATTGTTTTCGGTTTTTGGTATCATGGAGAGCTAGCGGCCTGATATTGCTGCTTCGGCCCGATTTTTGTGATCCCACCGTGATCCGTTTGACTGACGTTGATCTGGGGCTGTTATGTGTTGTCGCTGTTCTCACATGTGTCACTGGTATTACTGGCGTTGATCGGATGTGAATTATTGATTTTATCTACAGTTTCTCTACCTGACACATTCGTTTGCAGTCTGCTGATGTTGGTACAAATTGCTTTGTGCTCCATCATGTGCTTCCTGTTTGGAAAAGTTGGCGGCAATGCTGGGATGTTCTCAGAAATCAGGCATCTCCAATGCAGCCAAACTTTTTTGACAAAAAAACAGCTTGTGTACCTGGACGAGGTCCAAATGACTACAACCTGACAGTGCTAACAGCAGCTCACCGAAGACGATAGCCCGACCTTGTGCACTCCTCAAGATGTTCTCACCAAAGGAGTACCCATTTCAGGCAGGATTATTACCGCCATATCGACACTCCCCCAGGAAGTGGTGATCGATGCCAACGAGAATATCTCGGTGCGAAATCGCAGAGGCAACTCGGCGCTCTATTCAGCGCTACAGGTGCTTCACAGCAATCCCAACTGGGAGACCATTCTGGTCGGTTGGACTGGCGAAATCAGGCAGTCGACAGATGATGCTGACCAGGAGACGGTTGTACCAGCGTGCTTCACGAGTGCGCAAAAGAAGTCTGTAGAAGCACAATTTGCAAAGGCGAACAACGGCTCCCACGTCGTGCCGATTTGGATGGACGAGGCGGTAGGCCAGCAGTCACGATGGAGGGCCTATGCCGAGGAAATAATCTGGCCTATTCTGCACTACATCCAGGACGATACTGCGACGTCGACGGCTATTGGCGGCACTGAGCTTCGCCAGTGGTGGGCAGATTATGTTCAGCTCAACGAGGCATATCGCGACGCCATCTTGGCCATCTACCAGCCAGGTGACATTATCTGGGTCCACGACTACTACCTTTTGCTGCTGCCGCTCATGATCCATCAGGAGCGCGCAGACGCGTTTATTGGTACTTTCATCCATGCCCCGTTTCCTTCATCTGAGTACTTCAGGTGTATTCCTCATCGCAAGGAGTTGCTCGACGGAGTTCTGGGATCAAACGTAGTAGGGCTCCAGGCCGAGTCGTATGCACGGCACTTTGTTTCGTGTGCTGGTCGCATTATCGGTGCTGAGAGCTCTGCCAGCCATGTGTCAGTGGATGGACGCTACGTCGCAGTGCACAGCCTACCTATTGGTATCGACACCACCAAGGTCGAGAAAGACGCATTTGCAAGCGAAATCGATGAGAAAGTGCAGGCGATTCGAGCGCTCTATCCCGACAAGAAGATCATTGTAGGCCGCGATAGGCTGGACAGCGTACGAGGCGTCGTCCAGAAGTTGCAGGGCTTTGAGCGCTTTCTGCAGATGTATCCCGAGTGGCACGAGAAGGTGGTGCTGATCCAGGTAACGTCGCCAGCATACAACTCCGAGTCCAAAATAGAGAAGAAGGTGTCTGAGTTGGTGACGCGCATTAACAGCACGTACGGAATGCTCCATTTCATGCCTGTGCATCACTATCCGCGCCATGTTGCTCGAGAAGAGTATCTTGCGCTGCTCCGGGTCGCAGACCTGGGTCTGATTACGTCGGTCCGAGATGGCATGAACACCACGCTTTTGGAGTTTGTGGTGTGCCAAAAGACAAACAACTCGCCTGTCATTGTGTCTGAGTTCACCGGCACTGCTGGTACTCTGCCAGATGCCATTGAGGTAAATCCGTGGGACGCAAAGGAAATCGCTCAAAAGATTCACGAGGCTCTCAAGGATTCAGAGCGCGACAAACGCGAAAAAGCAGAGCGCCAGAAACGCCTCTACACCTATGTCACCAGCCACACCACCCAGACGTGGGTGGCGACCTTTTTGGCTCGTATGGTCCAGAATATTGCTGAACACAAGTGCTCGACCATGACACCTCGGCTCGACATCGAGGCCTTTGTGGCAGATTACAGGGCGGCCAAGCGACGAGTGTTCTTGTTCGACTACGACGGCACGTTGACACCAATTGTAAAGGATCCTGCCAGTGCAGTTCCGTCGCAAAGGCTGTACGAAATCCTCGACAAACTGACGGCGGACCCGCGCAACTCCATCTGGGTCATTTCTGGTAGAGACCAGCAGTTTCTGGACCAATGGCTGGGCAGCCACAACAGCCGGATCTCGTTCAGTGCTGAGCACGGTTGTTTTCTGAAAGAGGCTGGCGGCACTTGGCAGGATCTCACTGCTAGCACCGACATGTCGTGGCAGACTGCTGTGATGGAGATCTTTAATTCGTACACTGAGAGAACCCAGGGCTCCACAATAGAGCGCAAACGGGCAGCCCTCACTTGGCACTATCGGCGAGCAGACCCCGAGTTTGGCGCCTTCCAGGCCCAGCATCTACGCGACCATCTCGAACAGACCATTGTCGGCGAGTTCGAGGTAGAAGTCATGGCTGGCAAGGCAAACATCGAGGTTCGTCCCCGCCAGTTCAACAAGGGAGAAATCGTCAAGCGCATCCTGGCTGAGGAGGGAAGCGGTCCTATCGATTTTGCTTTTTGCGTTGGCGACGACTCGACGGACGAGGATATGTTCCGCGCTCTCGAGTCGTACAAGACTGATCGAGGTGTGTACGCGGTAACTGTGGGGCCTCCAGAGAAGCTGACGGTGGCAGCGTGGCATCTCCTGAGCTCTGCTCATGTTCTTGATAGTTTGGCATCACTAGTTGCATAGTATAGACTGCATTGATAGAGCTTACTACTATTGGATAGAATTTTCTCATAGACTATTTATTGAAGGTTTTTGAAGTTTCAATTGAGTGGTTCAGTAGAGTTTACGATTATTTCTGCGGATTTTCATGTCTGGATGTGCCTGCATGATGCTCCTCGGAAAAATAATGGGGTTGTGACAGCAGAAGCGGTGGTGATTTTATATATCTATCAGATTCTCATCACCTTGTACGTTAAGTTTAATGGCGAATTTCGACGGTTGAAAAGTATTTCAGCAGAGTTCACGGAGAACTCCGTAAACATTTTTCTCAAACATTGCAGGATGATCCTGTTGAAGTAGTGACTATCAATAGTAGTAGTTTTATATATGTAAGTTATTCCTATTCGTCTTACACTACACTGAACAAATACTGACTATTTATTACAATTGCGTATGAATAAAAACAGAAAACAGCGAATTCTCCATGTTCTGCAGTAACAAATTGCTTCCACTTTCGGACATCCCTCTTAGATGTAAGTCCCATAGTGCAATGAGGCTTTGGTTGTGCCAGCATCACTTCTCATCAGCATCTAAGTAAACACCTGCTATCTCTGTAATAGGCTCTCTCTGTCTTTATGGCATTATGGATAGCACAATCCAGTCATCACTGATCAGTGGTGCTCTCTTTGTCTGCCTCCTGTTTGCTCGTAATGTCATAGATGTCATCATAAAACGGCGATATGCCACTCGAGCTCTCAGTAGAGATGTAATCATCTCCATGATGGTACTGGCATTCACAGCAGCCACCCAGTTCATCTTTGCGTGGTACTTGTCCATCAGCGCCGATAATGTCATTCGTAATAGTGGATCAAATCTACAAACACCGGTCAGTGTCATTGTTTCGCGACTTGGAGAACCAAGTCTCGAAGATACGCTCTTGTTCCGACGACTGAACACCCAGCCGGGCAGAGTCCTCTACCCGCTGGTTGGGCCCGCATTAGGCGACTGCGAATGGTGCACCATCAAAGATAAATGGACGTTTGTCGAGTACTTGCTCCCCCAGCTGTTGTGGCCTTACGTTCTGAACGCGCTTATCGTGATGTTGACTACAAGTTGGTGGATCCCTTCCAATTCTCAGTGGCGGTTCCTCGCCTTGACGACGCTGATAGGTCTGGCAGGCATTGACGTTTATGACTACGTCAGGTTTAATGCCGAACTCAACTATATCAAGACAGGCACTGCTGTTGTGTGGTTATATTGGAGCAAGCTCTACCGCAGAGGTTGGATACTGCCGGCCTATAATCAGATCCTGGCAGTTCTGTTCTATCTTTCTGGGACGGGTCGCCTTGGTCAAAGCAATTTTGATCCACCAGGAACGCGATTGGCAGCTGCAACTATTGAACTGGCAGAAGCTCTGAACAAAATCAAAGCTACCGTGTGGCTGCGTTCTCTGCTGACAATGGACGAACAGCTGAGAAACCAGTACAATAACTATTGGCCCAAGAGGCGGAAACATGAAGAAACTGCCCAGAAGCGAGAACATGTGCTCAGAGCCCGCGAAAACGCCCAGCACCGTGTAGACAACTACAAGCAAACCAATCAGGCATTTATAAACAGCTTTGCATAGTGGCATTAGAATAAATTTAAGTCTTTCCGTTTTAATTAACGGTCAATATTTATTTTAATTTTTTGGTCTTCTCGCGACTCCGTCGCGCTGTAGCAACTGCTGCGCAGTTGTATCGTGTCGGGGACGCTGAAATAATAACTAATTAATCTACAACGCAGTCTTGGCCCTACAAGAGAGATTCCCCGCCTAAATGCGCGACGGAGTTAAGAAATATTAATACATGCAAATGAAACTCCGTTAACGCTAGATATTTCAATAACTAGGTATCAACGTAGCGTGATGTCAGGTCGATTCCAAACTTCCAACCTCGAGCACCGCATACACCACCTAGACGAAAAATAATCAAGTACTCATAAACAGTCTTGCATAGCGGTATAAGGATAATAAATAGCTATGTATACATATATCATGATAGCAGGCCAATGCCTGGAAATTCATATTTCCTAGTGCTCAATAATCAAGCATACCAGACTGCTGGATCTCAGAAAACAGCATCCCATTCTCGGCGGATTGAGCAGCATATTCATTGATTAGACCATGGCTGCGCAGAATGCTTTCGTAACTGCGGCCTATCAACAGTGCTACAAGTTTGTGAGAAGATTGCTTGGCGGTCTGGAATGAAACGCTTGCGAGCTTACATGCGTACTGAAGCTGTTGCTGGTTGGTTATGGGGAACCGGTCCAGAAACAGATAGCACGACAACACATCGAGCATTGAGCGAGGCGGTTTGGCACACTCATCAAAGATACGCTTGACAATGTTGTTTTTGTCAACTTCGCTGAGCGACGAACTGCAGGCTGTCAGGATCAGCCATGCTCTCCGGATGCTCGAGTTCGGGCTGGTGCTCACCTGAGCTGAAATATCGTATATCTCCTGTACAGTTGGATCATCGGGACCCTTCAAAAACATTGCATTTATCGCTGCGAGGGCACACAGCTCGGAAAGTGGTTGCATTGTGGAACTCAGCTGTTCTGCTTGCTGGAGGCTCTCTTTCATGCCTTTCACGAGCGACAGATACTTTTGCGTCGCATCTCTCCAGAAATACTCGTTCTGCAAGTACAGTCCATGAAGATACGTCATATATGGCGCGAATTTGCCGTCGACAAATGCAGGAAGCGACGAGTCTAAAAGGCCAAACAATGTCTGGGAGTCGCGCTGGGATGATGCAACGCACGCAGAAATGAACATGTTAGTTTGTAATAGACTGAGCACGTCACTGGGCACATCTCGATTGATGTTCGACGCAGAGTTCGCCAAAAAATCTTGGACGTTTTTGGTCAGTTGGAACGCCTTGGAATCGTCTCCTGTATGCAAATGGCACCACGCCAGAAGAACGCTCGTCAGAACCGGCAGATAGCCATCACTGTACCACTCTAGTAGTGCGAGTTGAGAATTGCTACTACCCACATTCAATCTGATCTTTGTTGATAAATCGGTCGTCGCAGAGTGCTCTAGACGACTTTTCCAGTAGTCAACCGCTTTATAGTCGCGACCTCCCGATACCACGGAGCATATAAGCCTGATAAAACTGTATATATGTAGCACTAGGGGCGCATTTATCAAGTACTGCCTGATTCCAGCATCGTTGTCGATTTCAAAGCATCCCTGTAGACAACTGGTGATGTCTCCGGTCTTTAGGCATATCAAGGCGTGGATCACAAAAGCCACTGCGCGTATGTCGGCGGGTCCTGCTTTCAATGCGTCCATCAACGGACCTCTTGTATACTGATCATAAGGAAACAGCCTCAGCTGTACAAATGCTAACACATAGAAATACTCCTTCAATGGGCCACTCCTGTCGAGATCCTCGATATATTGTCGTAGAGTACCATGTGCCTTGCGTTCATTGAATCTAGCCTCTACCTGAACCAGCAGCGCGACTAACTGGTACAGATGTCCCCACAGGCCCACTCCCCTTGCAATCAGGATACCGTGATTAATGACATCACACGTATACTGAGTGTCACTAGTGTTTTGGACAAGCACTTTAGCCAACCTGATTCTCACCTCGAGATCCTCGTGAGGGCTGAGCTTGTTGGAGGGGTTGAGTACTGCTTTGAGGCACTTGATCGCAGCCACTACCAGCCTGTCATGGAAATCGCCAGCACCACTTCCAGCCTGACTGAGATACTGCTGAGCAAGGGCTACCAATGCCAACTCTCTCCTGTGCATGGGACTTTAAAGTCGCTCTCCACAGGAATTGTCGTAGTTAATATTTCCGTACCCCACAGTTAAGCAGCGCACCTCGTGGTTTCCTAAGCATTTACGGCAATATAGCGTAATTAGGTTAACGATAACTTTATAGAATTGCATTTTCTCTATGTCTAATTTTTCTTGCCCATCTTAATATTTGCTTCTATTTATATATTTGATATATTTGTACACATTTTGTGGGAGTCTCAGTTCCAGTTTCGGCTAGGCACTCTTTCCCTACTATGAAAGCCGTGAGTATACGAAAATCCACAGACTAAGTATATCTTCCAGCCATACTCCGAAAAGTACTTATAGCCGCAACGTCTAGCGCCTGGAATTTTTAATGAAATGTGTATCGGGTTTATCGCCCAGTTTAGGAGACTCAAGGGTTGCTAGGTGGCTCATCTGTTGCAATACCAAAGTATGACGTCCTACATTATCTTCCACCTTCATTACTTCCAAAACGATGACAACGCTACTAAGCTATTGAGAAATAATAGCAGGGTGAATATCATTATTGCTCTAGTAGGAACTCACTCTTGGTATAACCCAACTCTTTGTAGCCGCCAATCACGTTTTGAAATGCTCTGGTTGTCGGTCATATTAGAGTTTTCGGAAATGCGTTTAACTGGCCTCCTATCAAAGATATCAGCCAAAAGCACGGAGGCTGAGCCCCCGATCTGGTACCTACAATTCATAAGCTCATCATCAATGTTGAGATGGGTCATCACTTGAATAACGCAAACGAAGCTATCTCTAGGCTGCGCCCGTATAGTTGGTACTGTAAGACGCGATGGAGATTTCAAAATCAAATCATTCTTAGGGATTGAGATTCTCTTCTCGATTATTATACATCTGCGATCTATTGTCGAAGTGAGCTTCGTCTAACGTCCTGACATGTTCTCTTGAAGTCAATGCGGGGTAGCTGCAGAATGCGGGGTAGCTATAGCGACTTGACGAGTTCGATAGTTGAACAACTATATTGAAAAGCGTGAACGGGTTACAGGCCAGAGTCTGTGAACTGATATGAAGACAATTATTTGGAACCATCTCCCCCATTATACTATCAGAAGCACAGCAGAACTGACAACTACCTAGGATATCATTAAAACTTGCATACCTTAATTGCAGTTTGATACAAAATTGGGGACAATGATTTGTCTTGCGACTCCGTCGCGCTGTAGCAACTACTGCGCAGTTGAGGCTAGGATCCGTAATATAGCTGAGCAAATCTTTAGGCCAGTGTCCATACCCAACTGCGCAGCAGTTGCCACAGCGCGACGGAGTCGCAAGATAGAATGCCAATGCGCAAACAGCATGAGCCCCTGCATCACGGAAGCAGCAGCAATTATTCGGACCAAAAACTCCTCTATAAGCTAACTGTACTCAGTGCTATACAACTTCTCAGGCATAGACCTTTGTCGTTGACAATTGGCTGAAGACCATGGCGGCAATGTTGTGTCATAAATCGTTGGATCGTTAGCCTGTATTAGTTTCCGTGAGAAGATTCAGGCGGTGGGTGGCACAAGTGCATAGAGATCTCCGAGGCCTGATTAAAGCCCAAAGCAGATCAAAGTGCAAGTGGAGCTATTAATAGAAGGCCTTAATTACCTTATGATAGCGAACTATTCTGAAGTGCGTCGTCAGTATTGGAAGATCATCCAGTTATATTTGTGCCCGGACTGTAGCCTTGGGCTGCATGACTGAGCTGCAGACGATTCGCAGCCTACTTCATGATAATGGGTACCCTCAGCACAACAGAATGAGAATAAGTTAAACGAATTGATTCTCCCATAACCATCTGAAATGCCATAACTGCGTGCAATGAACGGTTCTGCACATAATTTCAGTATTATTTTCGCCGTCCATAACGCCGGGTTCAAAGTCTTACCCCTGAAATTGTCCAAGCCCTGCTTCACGGCCCCTGCCCACGGCAGTCCTATAGCTGTCCTCTTAACAACGCGCGTCGTGTCAACCGCGAATATAGACTGGTCACATTGTCGAACAGTCCACTATGACGACTGGTAAGTATCATGCAGTAGTGGAGAAGAACGTCCAGACGTCTGTGCAGACTATTTGACGGCAATTGTGCTTGCTTGCTGGCTGGCGGTTGTCAGCCAGCCGGCGCAGCAGCCGGAAGATGAGTCTGTTATGATTTGTGTTCGGTAATTTTGCAGGAGCTCACGCAGACGAAGTAGCCCAGGAGGCTCCCAGTATTGCGCCAATTAGCATCGAGCCGACAACAGATGACAGTCTGCGAAATACTGTCATCAACAGTTCTAATGGCGGCGTCCCAGAGAAGAACATTATTCATCGCAAGCTCAACTCGTACGTGGGGTTCGCGAATCTCCCCCAGCAGTGGCAGCGCAAGAGCATCCGCAAGGGCTTTGATCTCAACGTGATGGTAGTTGGTGAGAGTGGGCTCGGCAAAAGCACTCTGGTTAATACGCTGTTCAACGTGACACTGTACGAACCGCGACAGAAGAAAGAGCCCAGCGCCGAGCCAGCGAAGACGGTCAAGATCCAGTCGGTGGGAACCGAGATTGAAGAGGGAGGCGTGCTTCTGCGTCTGAACGTGATTGACACGCCGGGATTTGGCGACTTCGTCAACAACGCCGACTCGTGGAAACCCATTGTGGAGGACATTGACTCGCGATTCGACGCGTATCTGGAGGACGAGAACAAGGTGCACCGCACCAGTACGGTGGACAACCGTATCCATGCCTGTATCTATTTTATTCAACCCACCGGCCACTCGCTCAAGCCGCTTGACATCACGGTGATGAAAAAGCTTCACAAGAAGGTCAACCTGGTACCGGTGATTGGCAAGGCAGACACCCTGACCGAGGATGAGGTGGTGAGCTTCAAGCAGCGCGTTTTGGACGACATCCACCACCAGGGTATCGAGATTTTCCGACCCCCTCGCTACGACAACGACGACGAGGAGACGCTGCTGGAAAACGGCGAGATTCTGGGCAGCATACCGTTTGCCATTGTAGGCTCGACCCAGCTGGTGACTACCAGCGACGGCAGGTCAGTGCGTGGTCGCAGCTATCCGTGGGGAGTCGTTGAAGTGGACAACGAGGACCACTGTGACTTCGTCAAGCTGCGCCAGCTGCTGATCAGAAACCATCTCGAAGAGCTGCGCGAAAACACCGCCAATGTGCTGTACGAGAACTACCGTACGGAGAAGCTAGCTTCTATGGGTATCCAGCAGGACCATTCTGTGTTCCGGGAGGTGAATCCGTCGCTCAAGCAAGAGGAGGAGCGCAAGTACCACGAACAGCGATTGGCCAAAATGGAGAGTGACATGAAGGCCGTGTTCCAGCAGAAGGTGCGCGAGAAGGAGGAGAAGCTGCGGAGGTCGGAGAAAGAGCTGTTTGCGCGCCACCGTGAGATGAAAGCCGACCTCGAGAATCAGCGTGCGCAGCTCGAGAAGCAGAAGCAGTCGCTCGAGATGGCCTCTTCGCAGCGCGGAGGCGAGGAGAAGAAGACGCGAAAATTTCTACGTGGGTAAAGCTATACAATATATAAGTTTGGGTGGTAGCATGCCATAGTGATGTCACCGTAGTGTGTAGCACAATTCCACTTAATGTTCAGCAACATATCTCTGGTTGCTGATTAAGGCAACTAGCGGTCCATTAATTTGCGGAACCGAAGTATGGGATTTTGTACATCTCTAGCTGATTTTGAAGTGTAACCATTGTTAATACAACATCGTCTCGCGACTCCGTAACCGGGCTGCGCAACTGCTGCCAGTTTTAATACAACGGATCTTATAAGGTCCTCGCCCAACTGTGCTGCGGTTGCCATAGCGCGACGGAGTCTCAAGACAGTCAATAGGCTACAGAAGGTACAGCAGTTATCTTGCGACTCCAGGCAGTTGAGTGTACAGTGGGGCATTTCTTCTAGAGATATTCAAGCCAGAGTATTTGGTTCCCTGTTTAATACGAGCCGGATTTTGTACAAGATTGGTGAATATAAGGTGCATTAACTGTGTGAGAAGTCCTACTTCCACTGTGTCACGTTAGTTGTCCATGTACGACATACGTTAAAGCACATTCATCACTGCTACATATTATACAGGGCGGATCCTTGGAACAATTCAATAAATATCCAAAAACTATCCGATTATTGCGTAGTCAATGTATGTCCTGTCTGCTTCATTCAGTCGGCTTAGATCCTGCATCGCCAGCAGCTGGATAGATTTCCAGTAGGCCGGACTACATATTAATTGAGCTGCAACTAGATGAGCTGCAAGTCGTCAAACTGCAACCAGCGATGCAGCACTACATATGCAAGTGACAGCAGCCTGCATGAGCCAGATCTGCTGCCATGCACGCCACATCTGCGAATGTAAAACACCAGTAAAGCCAGACAATAACATATGCTCTGCTAATGCCATATTTATAGCCCTAAGTACACAGAGTAAAGAGGCGAGTGAACACCATGTAATACCCGTTACTGATTGATCCGGATCTAACTATACTTCACCATAGTCAAGCAGTACTTTCATCGTAAGTTCAATCTTCAGTCTCAAGAAAGCTATCTTTATAACATCTGACTTGAGCTGGCCAAAGCCGACAGCAGACACTGATTGAATCGCTGCTGAATCACACCCAAATGTCGCTACCGCATATTCGCATTGGCGAGCTGCACAGCAAAAAAGCTGGTGTCTGCTGGACTAGCGCAGACCCACTTGCTCATGACGCCACAGTGCATGGAATTATCTGGGTGGCCGTCTGTGAGACGTGCACAGCAGCGACCACGACGACATTGGCGAATAGGCAAGCACTTGATATCTCCCAGCTGATTCCTTGCCTATCCACGCTGTCAGTGCTGCGTTTCAAGTTGTACCTGGATCTGCAGTGTTACATGACAAGCGGCTCTACGCCCCATTTCATCGTCACTGTTTGACAAACTACAAAAATGGCTGATACCGCATCTCCCCCGCCCAAACCGACTGGTTGGATGCCCATTGTTAAGGTGAGTGGTCTCTGGAACCGGCAAAAAGGCTCATACTAACTGTAGACTGTGCAATTCGCTTGGTTCGTTGGCCATGTGCTGGCATTTGCTGGCGCGCTGTTCTATTCGCTGTCGTGGTTCCGAATCTTCAAATCGCCCAGCTTTCCCAACTTCTGGTACCGTGAGTCGTACGTGGCGACTATCGTGACTTACGGCATCACCATCTCGGAGAACTACAAGGGCAGGCGTGTTACGGCAGACGCGATCTCTCGCGATGGCAACATCCACTATCTGCTTGTTGCGTTGCTATGGTTGGTATCGAAGCCGTTGCTGCCCACTGTTCTACCGTTCATGATATTCTCGCTGCTGCACATTCTCACCTATACTAGGTCATACATCCTGCCGGCTGCGGGATTTGCTGCGACATCGGCTCCTTCAGTGTGGATTCAGTGGTTCGTCAAGAACTACAACGATGTATTCATGGAGCTTGCTGCCAATTTGGAACTGGGCCTGACAGTATACTTGTTCACTAAGTTCATAACGTTTCGTTCTGGGAGCGTGCTTCCATTTATACTGTACATTGTGTTCATCAAGGCTCGCTTCGACCAGTCTTTCCATACGAGGGCTACTGTCAAGAACTGGGAAGTCCGCGTGGACTCTGCGCTGGGCCACCCGGCTCTCCCCCCTGTGGTGCGCCAGGTTTGGATCCAAATCAAGGACACGGTGCGGTCAGTATCTGGTCTGGTAAGTCTCCAGGCACCAAAGCAGCAGTAATCTCGCCGAGGAGCCACGGCAAAGAGCGCTTGCTGGTCTAAAGATATTTGATTGAATAATTGACCAGCACCATACTGATATGCAATAGGTGCGCAATGGGTGCGCAATGCGCAATGGGCAGTTGATCTTGGTTAGATGCTCTTAGGTGATGAAGCTATGCAATGTTGAATCGGTGATGCTGAGTATGGTAGACATCGATAATGCAGGGAATGGTGTGTATTCGTAAGAGACTAGGTTCTGGTACAGGCATGATGAACGTGAGTAGTTCAGCAATTGTCCAATGCTGTTTCCTATTGGATTATTGGATTGTTCGATATGAAGTACCTACGTTCAATTGTCCTAATGAACTCTGAATTGGAAGCGGCATTTCGGACCCTTATTCTTATAAATTTCAACTGCAGTTATGCGTGCTTCGGATTAAGCATTACTATGATGCTCTTGTGTGGCTCATTGAATGCACTTGGTGAGATAATATATATTGATATGGTGTTTCGTGTAGTATGTTTGATCTCTACTGCATCCATCCCAAAATGATTCCCCATCCAGTACATGCTATCTGTCAGTTGTGTTTTGACCTCTTGGGTTTTTGACCTGTGCAATTACGATCAGTTCAGTGTTGATGGGTTCTATCTAGCTTTTATTCGGCAAATGACCTGTTTCCATTCATAAGTCTCCCCCATCTAGATTCTTCTAAACGTTGTTTAGCACACGATGACGTCTACCGAAATATTTTCTCTTAGATTTGATTCTGATGTGCGTATATATTGGTGCTAATTCGCTTGGTAGTTGGTCTGTTCGCCCGAGTCATGCACCCGAAACCGGTCATCATTGACTCGTTTTATTATTAGATATATTTTAAAAAAAAGCATCCCATCTTACGGGTAAGTCCTCGTAGAATCGTTCTCGTTACATATCGTTGTTTGCATTTCTACTGTTTTTCTGGCTAACAAGTCGGATCTCCTTCTGACTTCGTACTAGAATTCACCTGCATTATCGGTATATATGAGAGACCCGCCGCATCGATCTCTACTTCATGGCTTCGCGGTCCAACATCAGGGTCGAAGTTGCTTTCGAGGCCCCCGTGGTTTTTGCTGGCGGCACCATCACCGCCATCATCACGTTCCGCAACGTCGCAGAGCCTGAGAAGATCCGACGGCCAAAAAGCGAGCTTCCGGACGGTGGGCTACCTCGCGTTCCCAATGCAGACCCAAAGCCTCCACCTACCTCTAGCCAACCGGAATCTGACGACTGGCTGACTCGCCGGCTGTCGATGCAGCTGGCCAGCTCATTTAAGGACTTTTACAATGGAGCTCTCTCAAATGGAGGAGCTGGATCGGCTGCCAGTCTGGCGAGATCGGGTTCACAACGAGTACCTGCTGTGAAGAACGAGAATACAACAACGCTTCTCATGGGATATGCCCAACTGCAGGGATATTTCCAGGTCGATGAGTCACTGGTGGATGCCTCAAAATTCGAGCATGTAAAGACCCAGGGGATTGTTGTGACGCGACACGGTCTAGAGTACGGGTCGGCTGGCGCATCGTCTGACCAAGGCCTGTTCAGCGGCATCACGAGTTTCCTAAAGGACCAGCAGACCCAATTGTCCAATGCCTCGGGCTCTGCTGCATCTGGTCGTTCGGGAGGCTCTTTAAGTGGTCCTTCTTCTCAGTTCTCCAAGGGCCAGGTGCTGTCTCCTGAGATTCCCATTTTCACGACCCCCCAGTCGCTTTTGTTCGTCGATATCAAGCTGGGCCCTGGAGAATCCAAGTCCTTCAGCTACCAGCTGCAGATTCCCCATAGCCTGCCCCCCAGCTGTCGCGGCAAAGCTATCAGCATTTACTACAATCTGGTAGTAGGTGCGCAGAGAATAGTGCCCAAGGGTGCTCCTCAGTCGCGCATCGTTCTTGTGCCGTTCCGAGTGTTTCCTCATGTGGAGGCCAATGGCCATCAGGCGTGCCACAACCTGTCGGAGCCCATCGTGCTTCGCAAAGACATTGCCAGCATCACCCAGATCAGTGAACGTCGCCCCAGTGCCAAGAGCTTCGAGGCTATCCACCAAAAACGGTCTACTTCTATAATCCAGGACCCCGTCGTCGTAAAACTCGCCCGTGAGGAGTTCAACGACTATCTCCAGCATCTGATGACGTCGCCTGTCCGCAGTAACTCGACAGCATCTGCAGTGGCGCCCAACAGCAGCAGCTCAGCACTGCTATTTGATCCTACCTCGCCGGTGGTCAGTCGAAGGCAGTCGTCTGTGGCTCCTGGCCCGGAGGACGAGCATAGATACTCGTCGCGGGAAAATATTGACTTTTTCATCAAGTACTACCAGCACTCGAAAAGCGACCTGCACCTGCGACACAGCTTTGACATATGTCTCCAGGGGCTGCGCATCGCCTATGTGAACTTGTCGCGACCAGTGTACCGGATCGGTGAAGACATAATTCTGTTTTTCGACTTCACAAGAGCTGATATAGAGTGCTATCACGTATCGGCAACGTTGGAGACGACCGAGAAGGTCAGCTCGGCCGTTGCTCGGCTGGAGCCAAATGACATGGACAACAGCACTCGACGGATCTTCTCCCATCTCGCCACGTCCACGTTTTCAACTTCTAAGACTTGCATCCAGTTCACGATTCCGTCAACTGGCTCTCCCCAGTTTGAGACTTCGGACGTATCGCTGGCGTGGTCCCTCCGCCTCGACTTCATAACCGGTAAGCCCGCTATTGACCACAAGCAGCGCCACCATAACAACGCTATTTTGCAGCGATTGCCTCAGCAGACAGAGCTGGGCGACGGGTATTCAGCGGTACCTGTTCTCGCTTGTGACAGCTTCAGCTGCCGTATCCCTGTACATGTGCTCCCTACAAACCAGGACATCGGAGCCTTACTTGACCACAGCCCGACACTAATGAACCGTCGTTGGGTTTTATAAGGTCTGTGTCTACAAACCTAAAACTAAACAGAAGATAATAATGCATTTATAATTTATGGTGATTCCTTAACTATTTTTTTTTTTTTGATATTTATTGATTTACACCTGAGACTCTGCTTGAGCTAATTGGAACGTGCTACTCAAGTGAGCGAAGCTAAAATAAATGCATTCACAACACGTACAGTGTTTTATCTAACTATTTTCCTCTTCGTCAGTTCGCGTTTCCAGATTCGAACTGGCAGCCTTAGCAGGCTTTCGTTTCGTCCACCGCGCAAATGCGGAGAAGTATCCGCTATCTTCAGTCCCATTGTCGCTGGCAGACACGCCGCTAGCTAGTGTACTGAGTGACTGGTGCGAGCGATGACTCTCTGGTCTTTCTGAAAACGATTTGTAATCGCTGCTCTCCTTTGCCGACCCTGTCGGCCCTTCTGTAGCTGATGATGGTGATGATACTGGCGGAGAAGGCTCCTTGGACCAGAAATTGGAAAACACTCTATTGACAGTCTTGGCTATGCCCTCTTGAGCCAACGTGTGCTCCCCTCCCTCAGACTCTCCAAACAGCTGCTTGGGAACGTTGATAGCCGGCACTTTGGAGTTGTATCCTAGATGGCGAGGCTCAACGATATCAAAGATCTCTCCATCGGTAAACTTGTCAAATATCCGGTAGTTATTGGAAAGCCTCCACTCTTTTACCCAGTTCATGTTGTATTGCTGAAGAGGGTTGCCTCTAATATCTCGTGACATAGCCTGTGGCGGCCTTGGCCCCATTTTGGCAAGATACCCGTCGTATTTGACCGAAGATAACAAATGCATAATATAGTCTTCAAACTGGATCCGAATATAGTCCTCGCTACCATGGAACACCAGTCCTCTTGTCTTTGCGGGATCACTGGCGTCCCACGTATTCTTGACAGCACCACTAATGGAGTCCATCCATCTTTTATCTGCCGAAGACAAGCTCAGCGAACTGTCAAGAGACTTGTTCAATATTTGTACACTGTCATTATCCATATTGACAACAACGTCTACCATATTCGCCTTAGAATTCAGTATTAAAGAGTTGGTTGTTCCGACAAGGAAGTACTTTGCCTCGTCAGCAGACAGGTCTGATATTTGCTGGAGCGGGACGTATGGACTGAATATCCCGCCGGCTGCGAACAATTGCAACGGAAGGCCCATGAATGCCAGGAGTGAGTGGCGGTCACTCGTTCTCAAGCTGTCTGGTTTCTTCAACGTGGTCTCATAAGTGCTCAGAAGAGGCGATCCGCAGTCCTCCAAGTGGCTGATCAGATCGGGGATTAATGATACAAGTGAGAACTGCGATGCACACAACAACTCTGTATCTGACGCAAAAAAGAGGACCTTTTTCTCCAATAGTAGCGCCTTTAATATCACCAGCACTTTCTGGCCTAGGCGATATATCAGCTCCCTCAATGGCATTCCAATATTTAGCGAAGCCTCATCAATATGGTTGGCGAATATTTGCGTCAAGTTGTCATACAGATTGTCAATAATGCGTCGGTCCTCAAAATCACCCTGTATGAAATATGCACGCGTCACTACTGTCAGCTTTTCTTTCAAAGGACCGAAAATAGGCTTGCGAGCAATGACCACCACTGACTTTTGTACAGTGGATCGTGTGATGTCAGATGTAACATGCACTAAATCCTCTGACTTCATTTGACGGTTACAAGAAATTCCAAACAGAGTCGTCACATTACGGAAATCAGACTCCTCTATTATATGACCCTCAGAATCGCGCTGTGGAGTCGGATTCACCGATATCTTCTTCACGGTGTCATAAAGCAGTGTGAAGTAACAAAAGTTCTCCTCGTGAACATGTGATCCATCTGGCAAACTCTGGAACGGAAGATAAGGCCATAGGTTAGACATGTCACCGTCTGGACCTGTCCAATACTCGACCTCTGGGCCCCTGACATGATGGAATCCCACTACACAGACTCCAAATATGATATTCTCGCTATTGTCTGTTTCTATTGGTCGCTCTTGTATAGGGTCAAATTGGACCGTCGGCTCCTTTTTGGGCGCAGTATCCACAGCATTATCTGTCTCTGGCTCTGCCTCTGTCTCTGGCTCTGCCTGTGCTTGTGCCTCCAGCTCTGCCTCTGCCCGTGCCTCTACCTCTACCTGTGCCTGTGCCTGTGCCTGTGCCTGTGCCTGTGTCTCTGCATCCCACTTATTTCCATCCACGCTTGAATCGTCGGGAATCGTCTGTGGGACATCGAGTTTAACTGGCTCGCTACTGAGAATATCCCTCGACGACTCACTTCTGGTCCCATTGGATGAGCCAGGGCTAACAGGCTTGCTGAAGCTCGCAGTTCGAGAGCCAGTACGCTGGCTCGCTGGAGACGTCGCAGCACTACTGATCTGATTTTCAAAGTTGTTGACAAGCCTAGAAACAAGACGGTCTTCTGGCCCTGCGAAATACGAACCATAGTCAATGGTACTAGAGGCTTCACGATGCTTTGTTGGAGTTGTGTTTGCAGAACCACTCGTGTCTGCATCGACATTGATGGTGCCTACATTGTGGGACTGCATCATTTGCGCGTCCACGACTTCGACGACTTCAACATCACTTTCGCTGTCGTTACCAGTCGATACCTCTGATAGCTGTGACGCACTTTGCAAACGATTTAGTGGTAGTCGTTCTTCTACAGTATACTCTCCACTTTGTACTGGGGTAGAGCTGCCGGTGAACTCCGTCTGAGTCTCAATAGGAGCACCAGAATCAGGTGGATGAGCCGAGAGATCAATCGACATCGTTGGCGCCATTCCGTCGAACTTGGCTTCGGCAACTCCCTCAGCTTGCTGAGAATCATCAATGATATTCGATTCATTTGGTACCGCAGACTTCGTGTCATCCATGCTATCTTCAACACTGTCATCTCTGGTACTGCTGACTGTAACGATATTATCATTTTCAGCAGCATCACTGGTAATGGCAGATCCCTTATCAACATAGATTTCTTCTGTATCAAGGGGTATATTTTCATCGTGCCCATTTGCTTTGTTTTTTGCCTTGTTCCTCGCCTTCTTCTTCTTTGACTTGCTTCTTGCACGCTTGGATTCCTGCACTGTGGTTTGTTTCGAAGCCTTCAAATCGCGCTCGACACCCTTATCTGATTCAAAATTGTTGGTCTCCTCCCCTTCCTCGTTCTCCTCCCCCTTCTCCTTCTCTTCCTCCTCCTTCACCTCCTCGTTCTCCTTCTCAGCGACTATTTGAGACATGTGTGATCGTACAACATCAGGTTTTGCATCTTCTGGACCAGTCGAAGTCAGTTGGGCCTGGTCATTATGTTCGTCGACTTCTGTCGTGTCGTAAAACTCGTCAGAAGACTGAGGACTCGAAGCAATACTTGGTACCCCGTTATTCTCAGTATCTGTCGACTGAACATGAGTTGTGTCTGAGTCTGCTTTATCGGATTGTACCGACGTGACGTCCGCAATCTGCGTACTGTCGTCGGTCGCGATGTCATCAGGCATATCAAATTAACGCGCAGACCAGATTAATCGTGCGTAGTCAGACCGAAGAAGTGCCACTCCCAGACAATTAAAGTCTAGAGGTAAAATGCAAATGGTTTCGAAGAGTATCAGTAATGCCAAAAGTTACAACACAAAATCACGTCTAAAATGTCAAGGAAACATGCGTGTCTGTATCAAACTGGATCATGCGTGCGGCAGGCAGAGCTAGTGAAAAGCCGAGATGAGTGAATTCTAGCAGACACAATTTGGGGCAAGAACACGCCTTAAAGAGTAATTATATTTAAAATAGCACAATCAGCTTGCCAGTAACAGTAATATGCTAAAACAATTAAGATTGGAAGATTCATCCGGATGACGCAACAGCCGTCGACTGGAGTAGTTGGACTAATTCTAGCATATACGCGACTAGACTAAAAAACCACGTGATTGCAGCGTTAACATAAAGACGTTAGACTAAAAGCATTCGAATTAGTTAACTACCTCTGACTGAAACTCTAAAAATTATTTAACTTATCAAAGAACTATATAAAAAATAATTAGCGATACTTGGTTTCGATCCAAGGACATCAGGGTTATGAGCCCTGCGCGCTTCCGCTGCGCCATATCGCTTATGCAGAAAGAAAAAATTGGGACATTAATGTGCACCGAACACTTTAACCTAACCTTAGTCCAAGCTCCTTTAGGAGTTCAAATAAATTGACGGCAGAAATCGAACATAAAAGCATATTCGCCTTATTTAATAGGTTTCAAAATGTTCAGTACTAAGCTGAATTTATCAATTTAAGATTCCAGATGACGATAGCTTCGAATAGCCCTAACCCGCAGATTTCTGCAGTAGTAAGAATTCTATTCCAATTCAGGAAGCGAATAAGACATAGAAGGCCTTTTTAGGGTGATATTTTGAATGACACACACAAGTACATCAACATCCGATAGTTGCTTATGGAAGCTTTGAACTTATATTACGAATCTTGTGACGTCGTTGTTAGACTGCTCACATGGACGGGTTGCCACACAAATGAAAAACAGAAACTGGCTGAGAAGAGTTATGCGACTTCGCTTATAGTTGAGCCCTGCAGATATTAAGCAAACAATATACTGGGATAGTCGTTTTATCCAAAAAGCACAATGTGGTTGACAGTATTACTTTAAGCCAAGATGGTGATTCTCAGCCGTCGTGCAGTTTGATGTTAGTAAATTCACTGTCATAAGAGTTTGCACTTTTAGAATGAGGCGAAACCGTAAACTCAAATAAATGCACTTTTAGCCTTTCTTGAGAACCAAGACAGTATGGTTTCGCTGTCATGTAAGATGGATGAAATAATAAAATAGAAAGTCTAAAGATCCAAAAATTGGAAACATTGGTTATTTTCAAAAAAAGTAGTTCGTGCACCTATAATAGTGGAATCAGGTCTCGAGGACCACTGCAATTGCTCATTAATCATCTATCTCGTCAGTCCGAAGTCTATTCAACTGGCTCGCCATCTCCAAGCTCGTTTTCGCTATCTTCAACCTCGTCCCGTACCTCCTCCACTCGCCTCCTTAGTTCACTAAGATCCCATGCATCACCTTCATCTTCAGACTCATCCTCAGCAACAAACTTGCCAGAATCCAGCAACTGCTTTCCACTGAGAATCCTTGTAGACTTCTGTTTCTTATCCTGTGCTTCATCTTCCTCCTTCTTCTTAGCCAATCGCTCTGCTTTCCATTTCGTGAACGTTTCGAGCGTTACAGGGGTCAAATCCTTAGGAAGCTTTTGCCGTTCAGTTTCTAAAAATTCCTCTAAAGTGATTTGTGGCTCGTTATCTGCAGCCTGTCGTTCGAGGCGCAACTGCTCCTTGGTCTTCAACTTGAATCCTGGGGGTAATGAATGCCTATATTTACAAGTGTCACCACCGTTGGGGCATACCCAAAACCAGCCATATTTGCCGTTCTCTACTGCCTCAATAAAGTACTTGCAAATAATCTCTGTGGTGGTTTTAGGATTACCATGCTTAGATGTAACAACTTCTCGAAGCTTTTGTTCATCCCAATTATCCATAGTATCTTCTTCCTTTTCTCGGTTATCCTGATACAGGTCCTTCTTGGCCGTCTTACGTTCTGCCTCGAGGTTGTGGCTGAATTTGCACTTGGAGCCCTTTGTGCAGGTCCCCTGCTTGAAAAACGCACATACAACAGATTTGGGGTCGACACCAAAAGGAACCTTCTGAACTGCCGCTACAGGCTTAAAAAGTTCAGCAGCTTCTTGCCTAGCCAGATCAGCAGCTTTCTTCTCTGCCGCTCGCCGTGCTAGCTCGGCTTCTTTGCGCGCTTGCTCAGCTCCACCAAGCGTGGACTGGGTCTGAACCTGTTTGACGTAAGCCTGCACTTTGGACGACTTATTTTTATTCTTCAGGCCAAAAGTCTTGTCCGAAGCAGCCTGTTGGCGCTTGGCAATCTTGGTCTTTGAGCTTTCCTGCTGCTTTTTAGCCATATTCTGGAAAGAAAAGAAATACCAAAATCAAACAACGAAAAGAAGAAAAAAAATGTCAACAAAAAGTCAAATAGAAGCGATGCTGTGGATCGTAGATTTTCAGCCCAAACACTGATGTAAGGGTAATGGCCGGATAATAGAATATCGTCATCAAGGCCTACAATATGCGTAATTTTTGAAATATACTACCCAGGAGAAAGCAAGTAAATCATGTATTTGTGCATTCAAGCTCTTGAGTTATCAATGGTTCTACTCACAAAAATAAGTGCTCTGGCAATGACAGCAGTATGTATTCTGCCAAAATAGAGTTCGTTGAAATGGCCCTTTCCCAGTTGATGAGACTCCCAGAGGACCACCCACGAATTGGGCAAAATCTGATATTCTTTTTGTAATTAGTTACCTCAAGTCAGTTCTCGCCTAATTATAAGTAGCTCGTAGTATGATTTATACCAGTTCATAGCGGTAACCGATTCTCCTCGCCATTTCAGTCTGAACATGATATGAGTCACGTGATGAGTTTTTCCAGAGATATTGTAAGGATAATAATGTGTGTTTCGCAACAGCTCCTCAACTATGCTGCGAGGATCCAGGCTGAATCGACGAGTGGTATCACAAGTAGTGTCGTCACGGACGCTCGCCACTGCTTCTGCAACAGCATCTCCTCTCCGGCCCTATGTTTTACGGCGGTGGAAGTTACTAGCAGCATCGGCTGCTACCGTCATCGCAGGTACATATTTCAGTGGCTATATTGGCCCATTTGGCGGCAAAATAGCTAATGATGTTTTAGGAGGTCCTTCTTCTGGTTCGTCGTCGCTTGTCAGATCACATCAGACGTCTGCAAAGCAGACAATTACTATGCTGACGCCTGTCCAAGTGTCAAGTCGGCTTCGTGAACATGAGGAAAGCTACTTTGTCGACCGAGGCAAAGGAGTTTTCCGCTACGACGTCTCGCAGCTGGCCAGCAACAATCCCATTGAAGATGACCGGTCGGAGCGCGCAGTTCAGGTCCCTTTGATAAATAGCTCGGACGATACGGTGGGCTCCAGTGACTGGATGTTCTGGGGAGTTTATGATGGCCATAGTGGATGGACCACAAGTGCATTTCTCCGCGACAACCTGATTAGCTACGTGCTGAATGAGCTCGACAAGGTGTATCAGAAGAGCTCGCCAGAGTCGCTGTATCGCATTGCTCCTGACGGCGAAGCAATCGACGCTGCTCTTAAGCAGGGATTCCTCAATGTTGATGACGAGATTGTGAACAAGCGTATCCAAAAGCTGCTAGAGGCGCCCAACAAGGCGGGTGCCACTGAATTCATTGCTCCTGCTCTCTCTGGCTCCTGTGGTCTGTTATCGTTCTATGACAGCAGCTCAAACAAGCTGCGGGTAGCGGTCACTGGCGATTCGAGAGCAGTGCTAGGATCGCGAGGGCCTAATGGGAACTGGACTGCGACCGCGCTGAGCACCGACCAGACTGGAAGCAACGTCGACGAAGCGAATCGGATCCGAGCAGAGCATCCTGGTGAAGAAGCCAGTGCTATTCGACGAGGACGCGTGTTGGGGCAGCTGGAGCCTACGAGGGCATTTGGCGACGCCAGATACAAATGGTCGCGCGACATCCAGCAACAGGTCGCACACAAGTTCTTTGGTCGCAGCATCCCGAATGATCTCAAAACTCCCCCCTATGTGACTGCTGAGCCGGTAGTGACGACGACTGACATTAACCCTAACAATGGCGACTTTCTGGTGATCGGTTCAGACGGTGTGTTTGAAATGCTGTCTAATCAAGAAGTAGTCAGTCTTGTCGTGCAATGGTGTCAAACAAGGCGCCCAGAATATCTTGAGGCATCTAAAGGTGCTGGAAATGCCAGTGGTGGACTTTTCTCGAAAATTTGGGGGACAAAGAATGGTAGAGACAGTCTGGTGGTGGAAGACGTCAGTGGCAACAAGGATGCGCAGAAGCAGCCGATACGACGACGAAGCGGAGATCAGGCACAATTCACGGTCCAGGACGAGAACGTTGCGACTCACATTATTCGCAATGCTCTGGGCGGAGCCGATCATGATCAGGTCACTATGCTTGTGAGCATCCCGTCGCCGCTAGCCCGCAACTACAGGGACGACCTCACTGTGACGGTGGTGTTTTTCGGCAACCAGGGTGAGCCTAATGATACGGGGTCTATTCGAGTCAATCAGGAGGGTACTCGCAGCGGTGTGCGCCGAGCAAAGTTGTAATGAATTGCATGATCATATTAGACTATATGCTATAACTTTATGTGAACTCATAGATAATGGAAACGAGTCGCTTTTGTGAGAGACTTTTGTACAAGAAATATAAGGCTGTAAAGTTTGAGGAAAACAACTTTCTCTTAAAATAACTAATAAGCATCAAAAACAATTAGTAAAAAATGAAGGAAGCACGTTATTGTACATTCAACCTCTAGTTATTTATTTCCGAAAATCTAATTGAGAGCTAAATGCAAATTTCGCTACGTTGTTAGGCATATTTGGACTGTCAGTATGACAATAAAAGCAATTTGATTTATTCGGTTGAATAACTAGTCATTAGCTATGTAAACATCCTTATAAGGATGTATACGTTTGCGTCCTCAGTAGGCTATGGATTTCCCTATAAATGCGCTCTGAGGGTCTGCCCAGCTTCCCATTTGACCCCAGGACTAATTGGCACCCACTGGGCCACCGCACCGGTTTCGACACATACCATGTTCTTGTAGCCGTCCTTCGGGTAGAAGTCACTAAGCCCTCCAGCCTTTTCAGTCCACGGATTCCAGACTACCACGTCGGCGAGGTTCTTTCTATCCTCGACAGTGAACAACGGTTTGTTGCTACTGGAAATTGTGACTAGTTTGGCTTTGTCCACTCCGGAATACACCCGATCAACCTCACCACTTATGGTTATATCCGACGACTCAGCAGATTCGTATTTCGATAGGGATACTTTGTCTGCAACATTGACTCCACCTAGTCCTTCAACTTTGATTTTCGAGATGTCAGGAATCCGGAAATACGTATGGAAGAGCACATTAAACTCCCAAGGTTTCGTGTCAGTGTTTTCAACCGACAGTGTGGTGATTAGCTTTGAGTCCGACCCAATTGTCACCGTGTATATAAGAGTAAAATCATAAGGCCACTGCGATCTGGCTTCGCTTGACAAGTTCTCGGGACCCAGGCCAAATTGGACTGTCAAAGGATCGTTGGTGACCTGTCCAAGGAACTCCCACACGCTAGTACGAGCAAACCCGTGCTGAGGAAGCTGAGAAGTGTCATGTCCTGACGACTTGCCGAACACTGGGAATACAAGCGGGATTCCTCCTCGCACTGCTTTAGTCCCGTCGAGAACGGCTTTGTCGCTGAGAAACAGCTGTTCTTTGCCAGACAACTTCCACGAAATGACTGTAGCTCCGTATTTCAAGATGCGCACCGTCGTGGAGGAATCGGCAGGATGCTCCAGTAGCACTTCGGTATCCGTTTCCTGAATTGGCATTTGGTTGGATATTTTGGTCAGCAATAAGGTGACAATGAAGATGGCTGGATTTGGTGATGCAGTACGGGTAAACTCATATACTCTAAACGCGGGGAACTCTGTCCCGAAGGTGGGTTTGACCTGCTTTGACAATTTTAGCACTAATATAGCAATCTGGAAAACTATTAACTCAGTACTCGTTGGAGTTGCAATTTGTTTGCTATATCAGTTTGGCCATCTCAAGTGTTTGTTAACACTGTCTTGCGTTAGCTAAATAGACTCTGTACTAACGCTAGCATGATATAGACACCAAGAGTTGTAAATCACTGGAACTGGTATACGTCAAGTGCATTTTCACAGACGTCAAACTAGACACAGATATTTGCAACGACATCAAAAAAACATATATTTCATGCTACGAGCATTGAAGAAGTTTCAACTGTATGTGATTGCTATCTGCCGCTACTACTGCGCCGTAAGTCAGTAGAGTTCTGATATACGAAAGATGCTATAATTGAAATAAAGTTTTGCGATCTACAAACCCGACTAATCCGTGACTGCGATTTTTAAGATAGTAAGATGCCTGAAGTCTACAATGTGACTGCAAAGGAAATTCCTCGCTTCTCCATAAACAACTGATATATTTTTCTTGAGAAGAAAACGGAACTATCGCGGCTATCGGATTATCTGTTGCCGATCTCGATAAGACTCAGCCGTATGCAGTGACTTTTGATACTGCAACTTAACTTTTTTTTTGCATTGACAGGCCTGGTTGCTGTTGGATGAAAAAGCTTCAATGGGCTTTGAATCATAGGAGCTGAGTTTCGAGAGGAGTTTTTTTTGTTGCTGTCAGTGTCAGGCACATTGACTGGCGGGTATCATGACGGTGGCTGTTATTGGAAGTGGTCCAAGCGGGCTGATCCTGTCATATATTTTACATGGAAATATACCGTATTATGACCCTATAACGTACGGCCACCACCCGGACAAGACGCTACACAAAATGTTGTTGGAATACAGATACAATGGTGAAGTTCACCATAAAGGACGCAGCCACAGTCTCCTGGATGCCGTGAACGACCATTCTATTATACAATATGTTTCAAGCTCGTACGAGTCGTTCTTCTCCACTTCCGCGCTGCCCATTAACCTACTATTGGACGCTCTTGTAGCAGAGGACGAGTCGTGCTTTATGTCAAGCAAGAGCAAACAGAGTCGGATACAGTGGGTACTTGAAGACGACATGAAGATAGATCATGTGGTGTATGGATCAAGTCCGAATCCCGGTGGACAGTGGGGGTCATTCGTACTGGATAATCGAGAAGACCTGACACTCAGCTATGCGGAAATGCTGTCGCTTCCTGGATACTCCTTTTCTCAGTACTATGCGAGTGTGTATGGTGAAGATCCGCCGGACTTCTACCGCCCTTCCCGGTATCAAGTGTCTGACTATTACTCGGCATATCCTGTCAAAGTTGGCATATCGGACACGATCCAGTCTGGCGTCATAGTGAAGCACATTGACAAGACGCAGGACAAGAAATATGTTGTGACTGTGCAGTCAACTGACAATGATGTTTCACTGGTCCGCAATTTTGACCATGTGGTACTTGCGAGTGGGGTGTTCGAAACGCCGTTAAGACCAGCCAGCAACTTCACTCCTTGCCGCTCATTCTGCGATCAGGTGGACCTGGCTATTCGAGACCCGAGTCTCCTTGGTACCTACACAATCGTGCCTCCAAATAGTTGTGAGGGAGAGCCTTGTATATTAGTTGTTGGATCAGGCGTCTCAGCAGCAGACGCGATTCATAGACGACCACCCGGCACAAAAGTTATTCACATCTACAAATGGAACGATCCAAAGGGAAGCAATTGCGTATTCAAACGGTTTCCTAAGGAGCTGTATCCAGAGTATGTGCAAGTGTACAGGCTTATGAAAAGCAGAAGTGCATCTTTTTATGAAGGGTTTCCAAACGCTCGCATGGAAAACATCGCAAAAGATGGCTACGTAGAGATCAGGCAGCAGGATAATAAGTTGGTGAAAAGGAGAGTCAACCAAATCAAGCTGTGCACAGGACGCGCAGGCTCACTAGAGTATCTCCATCCATCGTTGATTGCGGGCAATCTGTGCAATTTTGACCACATCACAAAAACGGCAATGAGAGGATTATTAGAACATACCAGGTCACTGCAGGTGGGCGACCGCATTTACGCGATAGGGAGCCTGTCGGGAGACAGCATCGTCCGATTTCTACTAGGAAGCTGCGTTTGGGTAGCAGGTGCCATCATAAGAAGCATATTAACTGAAGATCATTCGACCTGATGTATATTAGCTTGGAATGCTGTTTTTGCTGTATAAAGCAGACAGTGTCCTAAAAATAACTACTATGATTAAAAAAAGCAGCAAGTCATGCATTTTGTGCGAGAACTTCTGCAAAACGTAGTTTCATTGTAAACCCACGTTGAATGACAGATATAATGTACATTCTCGCGCTGTCTTGTAATATAAATATTAGCCGTAGAATTAGGCCATTGTATGTCGTAGTTTTGTGCCAATTGTGTTTTGACATGTAATGTTACAATATAAGACAAATAACGCGAAAAACAATCTCAATGTATAACCTGGTTAGCGTTGTGGGGTCTGAGATCAGTCGGATCGTGATCAGGCTCAGTCCACTCAAGGTTCTCCCCCGCTGTCAACCAATAGTGATGATACAAGAGCTCCTGCTCAGTAGGCAGCAACCTCATCCCGCGCGACACCATCTGCTGGTTGATCAGATGCATGATATCCAATGGCTGCTGCCTGCTGTGGTGCATATGGTAGTTCTCAACTGTGACGTCTACGGCTTCGCTGTAATGGGTGACAATACGGTTCACCATAGCCAGTTCGTCGTAGCGCCTGATGCGGTCAGCTATAGAACTCCCCGAGAACAAGCCAATTTTGTACCCGGAATCGTAGCCCAGACCAGGAAGTGTCCACCAGGAAGCAGCCAGTGGCAATGCAGAAGCAGCTAAAGTTGCTGTCGATACGACCGCGCTCCCGCTCAATGCGTATGAAAATACTCCCAAAGAGCCCGCCAGAGCTGTCAGGGCAGACAAGCTCGTCAAAATCAGCTGCTGCCACCGACTTCCAGATGATGACGGTAACAGATCAACTACCTCAAATGCTGTGCCGAACTGCTTTCTCATGAGAGCTAGTCTCAGCAGACTGTTCACAGCGCTGCGTTCCTCCGGACGACGTTGAGACCCAAATCTGTACACCCTTGCCAAGCGAAGGGCCATCTCGGTAGGGAAAGTGGCATCAGGGGCGCACAAGGTCTTCAAAATCCGTAGATCAGTGGTAGCAAGCTTCATCACTGGCGGGTGCTTCAAAATGCTGTCTACCAGCTCCAGCGGACTGCCGTTGGCCTTGAGACGGGCATGTAGACCCGCAAAGCTGGCAGGCAGCGACCTGCTGAAGGGCGCGTGTGCTGCCAGTTCATTGCAGGCACGCAGAGCATTGATCACCGTACCTATTGATAAGGTAGGACTTTTTAGTACGGCCTTGGTGATGCGTTTTCTGAGACTGACAATTGTCAGAGGTGGCTCATTAAACCGTAGAAACATGTCACAGCACAGACATTAACCGAAGAGCTTGCGAACATGAAAACCGGGTGCTGGAATAGCGAAAGCCTCTGCATAAGCACGACGTGATCAACAAAAACGTCAAATGTCAAACCGCTGCATATAGACAGTGGTATCAAATGTGTGGTGTAGGTTTCTCTGTGTCCTCGCCCAACTGCGAAACGGAGTCGCAACCACTCAGCGGAGTTGAACACAGAGGTCTTGCGACTTCGTCGCGCTGTGGCAACTGCTGCGCAGTTGACTAACGACACTATAGCAGATGTTGCCGTTTGGTCGTAACTGTTTTATTTGACTTCATCTAGGCAGTTTACGTACGTTAGTATGTAATTGTACATATTGCTGCATTGTGCTGCAAAGCTTGCATTGTCGACAACGCAAGGTAGAACAATAGTAATATTCTAGTTTGGTTCGAGTCTCGTTCCGCTGCTAGAAGAACGAGATCAATCCACGCCAAGTTAAGAAACTATGATTCCAGTTGGGCTCCATTTTGAAGGCGGCCATGCTTTGATGGCCTTTACCAGTATTAAATGTAACGCCTCAAGAAATGCAGTGTTCTATAATTATACATAAGGCGATCTTTCATGTGGGTGATAGTAAATAGTTCCGCACAAACGCACTGCATTCATGAGACATAAACCGTCTGCGTAAAGCCATTTTGTTCTATTTATTAGATCTGTATTCAGATATTTCAAGCGAATCTTAATCTCACAATAAATAGACATTCTCATAGTACTAGCGGCACCGTACTCCACTGAAATCGGCACTTCAGTTATACTACTACAGCCGACTCCTATTACAATTCTACTGCTACAATGCTACTAGCACAGTGCTCATACTACTACAAGTATCAATCCAGAACCTCACTCGTCAACAATAAATAGCTATATAAGCAGTAGAAACAACTTCAACAACCGAAAAAACAGACTACAGCATTTGCTGCAAAATGCGCAATGTCTGCCCGAAGTAAACAAGCGCGCAAGCCAAATCACACTCAGGAAAAGACGTGCACAACTTCAGCCCGCGAAACGAGTCCCCCAAATCAGCAGTTACAGGCAGATGGCGTTGCCGAAGAAGCAGACGTCGTCGTGAGGTCTACTCGGCCCTCTCCGTCGCGCGTGCCTGCTGCTCTGGCTCCTGCAGACGAGGCCACTCGCTTCACGTCCTGGGGGATCTTAGCAGCAATCGCCATGAACACCTCTCGCACGTTGTGTCCCGACTTGGCCGACGTCTCGAAAAATAGCAGACCCTCGTCGTCGGCTAGCTTGTGGCCCTCCTCTACGGCCACTTTGCGAGCGGGTTCGCCATCGTTGGCGTCTTCGCCTTCGCCGTCACCACCGTCGCTCTGTACGAGATCCAGCTTGTTGCCGACCAGCGCAATTATGATGCCGGGAGCCGCCTGGGCCTTCAGCTCGTTGACCCAGTGGCGAGCCTTGACGAAGGAGGCGGGTTTGGTGACGTCGTACACCACCAGAGCGCTCTGAGCGTTGCGGTAGTACATGGGAGCGAGCGACGCGAACCGCTCCTGACCTGCGGTGTCCCAGATCTCAAACTTGATATTGCGGTTGGGCAGCGAGCACTTCTGGGTCAAAAAAGCTGCGCCAATGGTGGGCTCTTTGTTTTCTTGGAAGTCGTCGCTCACGAACCGGAGTACCAGTGACGACTTGCCGACTGCCGCCTCGCCGAGCAGCACCAGCTTAACCGACGTGGTCGGCTTGTTTGTAGGTATGGGATCCATCACGGGACGTTTCGTAGTTTCCAATCTATGAAGTTGAACAGACTGGGCTCCCTCTGGTCGTGATGATAGTGAAGATGTCAAGATGAGGCAGTACTGCAGCTGCTACTCATACAGGCATCCATGCCCCAGCCCACATCGTGCCACTACACGGTACAGAGCCATGACCGAGCGTGAATATCAATGCTCATGATCAAGTTGGTCTTGGGCACCAAATAAGAACGAATCACACCAAATCAATCTGACACACTTTGCTGTAAATTATAGATTGGCTGAATCGTCTCCATACAGCAACACAAAAGATGACAACCTTTCCAGACCGTTGCGATGTGCACACAGGCTCCGTCCGACCTTTATAGGGATGATAAAGGGGTAACTGTCGCCACTGAGTTTCGAAGCCAGTGAACGGAACTGATCAGACCAACCAGATTATCAGATCAATCAAAGCATTCAACCAGCAAAAACCAAACAAAATATCACTTAAACTTTCAACAGTCAAATCGGGTGTACTGAGTGACGCTTGATTGTAATTGAGCAGCCAGCTCGAGTAACCAACTGATTGAATCATCGACTAGGATCGCCCAGAAGTTGGATGCTTCTTTTTTGGCGGATCTGTTTATATGTGAAAGAGCAGCTGGTACGACCCTTCTCATAGCAATGGCATCATACAACGGTAAATAGCTTCCGAGAACAACTAAAGACATCATACTGACTGACTTAGACGACCACAATATTAAAGCTGACGAACGGCCCTCGACACGAAATACCGTGCAACACAACCTCACGGATTTTTTCAGTTTCGACGACCGACCACCCCAGCCGGCTGATTTCCGGGCCCTCCAGACGGCATTCGAGAACCTTCAGGACTCGCCTCTTGTCCAGCAGCTGGTACAGCAGTTGGCACTTGACGTGGATTCGGCAAGCAGTTATGCCAAGGGTGTATCACAGGCATATTTGGACTCGCTGGACAGGATACCTGCCAAAAAGCTGAAGCCCACCGACGAGTGTGCCATCTGCGCTACCAAGTACTTGGCAGACGAGTATCCTCTGGTTGTGCGATTGCCATGTCATCCGAATCACCACTTTGATCTCGACTGCATCGGGCCCTGGCTGAAGCTGCATTCAACGTGTCCTCTGTGTAGGACCGACCTGCTGGCTAAAAAAGTCGTCGATCTTGAAGACAGCGAGGAAGAATTTGACGATACGTATGGATGAGCATAAATCCCACAGTGGTATGATTCGTTTTGATATAGAAAAACGATGGCGACTATTATATTTTCCAGTCACAGTATACGCCGTCAGTACACCTGTTAGTGCACACTTTGCAGCCTATGTATTTGGCCTCCCCCGTCTTGGAGGAACCCTGAATCCATTTCCCTTCTTATCTGTGTAAATCCCTTCTTTGAACCTCGATTTCTGTTTTCTTCATTCTCCATCACCGTTACGGAGAGATTCGTACAAATACCTTCTATATTTTTGAGCTGTTTTGTTGCCCTTCTCAGATGGTCATACGTTCCAAGACTTCAGTACGTAATTCACCTTTCGTCCCTGATAAATCATTGCTGCTGACCTTAAACGAACTGTTTAGTTACGTAGGCCCTTTTCAGACCACGGGCGCTTGCGCTCTCCACAGCACTTTACTGACATGTCATTTCTCTTACTGTGGATTCTCTCTCTCTACTGATTATTTCCGCAGAGCCTTCTTCACCAGGGAGCCCACCAATGCCTGCTCATGATGTGTAGAACCCAATGGACGCACCTTTCCCCACACTGCTCGCAATTTGCAGCCTCCTAATACAAAACGTCCGTCTGTCGCCTTTAAAGCAGCAGCAGCAGCTTCAGCCTGGGTCCGCGTCTCAAATGTTACAAATCCAGAACGTGCCCTGTGTATGACTACCATGCTCTTGACTTTGCCGTGCTGCTCAAAAAAATCCCGGATCAAGTACTCGGCTACGTCTTCCTCGATGCCAGCAATAAAGAACGATGTTATGCTCTCATCTTTTGGCGGTTTCGATATCGACCCGTTCAGTGGCAGTTTGGCCACAATCTTACTAACGTCGTCCTTGAGCGCAGCTGTGATCTCATGTCCAGGAATGCCTGCTAACTCATTGCCAGTGCGATCCTTCTTGGTTTGGTGGCCATATGGCATCGTAGAAGCGAGGTTCCTCAGCAGGTCACGCGCAGCTTCGTTAACAGCCATGGACATGTCTTGGGCACCAGCTTCTGCCGCTGCCGCGTCGAGGTTCTGGGCAATATACTGCTTTGTTATAGCGTTTGAGCCCTCACCGGCAGTAGACCCATGTTTGACCAAGTCCAGAGCAGCGTCTCTTATCGATAACGGGAGTCCATAAGTAAGATCCAGCATACAGGACTGACAGGCATTCTTCTGGCGTGAACACGTCTGACAAATCACGGTTTTCTTAAACCTGGTTCCTCGCTTTGGCGTCCACTTGAACACCGTGAAAGGCCTGGTACACAATTTGCACTCGGCCCCGTACTTTTCTTTTATCATACGAATATAAGGATTGGGTCCCAGACATGTCTCGCAGACGGCTGGCACGTCTGTGTCCTCCCAGGACTTTTTATTGATGTCAGCCTTTGGCATGTATGGAATTTTTGAAATAATTTGAAATGACTTTAATCAGATGCAGATGGCTATATAACTGCAGGTTAGGTCTACACCGCTATTGCGGGAGCTGTCAGAAGAGAAATGGAGACGAAGCTAGAAGTGTGTTTTAGAAAAGTTGTTTTATCAAAAAGAAAAAGAGAAAGAAGATAAAAAAAAGGTAAAAAAAATCTCTTGTATGTCCTTATTAATCTACAGCATATAGGTGGAAATAGACCTATTCTCGAACCGATGCTTTACTTTGATAAATAGACAGAGGGGACCATCCGAGTACTCGCAGCGCAGAAGTCGGGGGACAGAGTTACCCTTGACTATATAATGCTAAATTGACGGAATAAGCAGACACGAAGAAGTGAGAAATAGGTTCAGGTTGACGAAATATTGACAGATATACATATAACTGCAAATCCGTATATCCAGTAACAGCAGACCTATCGGGCATGCACCCGTTAACTAGCATACATAAAGGGCAGCAGTTACGCACAGTTACGCACAGTTACGTGCATATTACCTAGACTACTAAGTAAAATAGTCTAAATTATTACAGGAACGATATAGAATGAATCAGACTATAACATTTTAGAAGTTTTAAATGAAATATGTGTATTGTACCATTAATTACAATTTAATTATAAATACAGCATGCTAAAAACAGCATCAGACTAGTACAGCATACAGCCAAATATAGAACATTCACAGCTCAATTTCTTTCAGCTTTATGCGCCGGTACAATCTTCGGTATGTGGCAGTTAGAATTCAAATATTCCGTAAATGGATCCAAATAAAAAATTCGCAGCGCTTCAGGAAACTCGGCAGCGAGTTCATACCAGTTCCGGCTCAGACTGTGACCAAAGCTGAACAGCTCAATAATCCAGCCTTTTTGAAGTGCAACTTTGGTGGATGACAAAAAGCCCAAGGATGGCAGCAATTGTGACGGCTGGCCATCCCCAGTGACGAGAGTGATGACTCCGGGAGTACTATCATAGCCGGTGAGCCCAAGTAACAGCAAGCTTAGGGCCTCGTCAACACCAGTTTCTTTGCTGGGTCCACCTTCAGACACCTGCCGGCTAAAGTCGCCCACGCTATAGTCCAGACTTGAGGCATCCGATTTGACGTTCTTAGGGATCTTCGACCCATACAGCACTCGCTGACGGCAGTATCTACCTCTGCTCAAGATCAGATTTAACATCGCTATGTCAAGCCTGGCAGATGGATCTCTGAGAACATTACGCAGACTGATAAATGCATTGGACCAATCCACGATGATGTATAACTCTTGAATGTTAGAACCTAGTTTGCTAACACGAGGAACTGCCAAAGTCCGACGGTCTCGAGGGAAAATGCGACACAACTCGCCATATAATTCGAGTTGCGATTCAAGACAAATGGTCATATCTATTTAGCATCGTATATACAAAGGAAAAGGATCCAAGAGATGAGACTGAAAGTTGAACAAAAAATAAGATCAAAATATGAACTTCTAAAGACAAAGTTCTCAAAATGGCCAACGTAGACAGCGGCAATGTACAAATCATACATCACGTGACCAATGCTATAAAATGATGAATCAGACAAATTTTTATCTCTCCCGTCTTACGTTGGTACCAAGTTTGAACCAAATGTTCTGAAGAAATGCAGCCACCGAACTGTGGATATGATGTGAAACATAACAATGAATTTCTTCACCTGAACCATCGTGTGGAATCAATTATATAGAGCTTTTTAACCCTGATCTTCGGTTGGAGGTTGTTTTTCTACAGAGTAGGTGGCCCCATGTTGGTACGAACTTTTGACGGACCAGAGTAAAGGTATAATGGGCGGTTGATGAGCAAAGTACGGATGCTTTGGCATCCATACTGAAGTGACTTTTGGCCGTGTTTCATGGATTGTGAAAGTGTAATGATGTTGATTAAATTAAGTTCATGATGCGGTTGCGTAGCGTTAATAGTAAGTAGCGAATTATCCAGGCACCTGCGATGCCACGCTGAAAACGACTGTAAGGGAACTGCAGCTTCATCGTACAATAGAATCGCTTGAGCATAATAGCGGTAATATCGACGACTGACGTTGCTTTGCTGTCGCCTGTTTATCCATGTATCTGAAGGATATGGTAGTAACTGGAGGGTTTAGCCCCGCATAGCTATGTCAAAGAAAACGGATAATAAATCTAACGTGATGAAAGCCACCCTTAAATGTTATCAATAGCTGATAACAAGTATGACATTTGAAATCTCATCGACATGAAGTCTTGCGGTAGCACCCGAAGAATTTTAAATCACCGTCAGCAGTTCGGAACATATATAATACCAAAAAATCCGATGCTTTTAAAAACACTTTCATGATGTTCAAAACTCCAAAGAGGCCTGAAAAATGATGCGGGTCTCCATATCGCTGTGTCGCGATATATTTCTGAAGGTTCCTACTACTTTAACAACAACACCACTCGGGAAAAATAGCTTCTCTAATTCTAATGGATGAAATGCTCATGGTCTGTCGAGAATAGAGGCGATCAAAAGCAACCATTAAAGCTGAAATGGTTTGCCACCAGCTGTCCCCTGAGTGTTAAAAGTACCGATAGAATACTGGCATATATTTAAGTTCACATATAGTGCAGTGTTTCCATTGTAGTATATAAATAATGACCAAGTCCTTCATGCTAGAAATGTTTGAATATCTGAATATTGTTAACGGGTTATTACACGAAATCCTTTGTTGCCGCAGGAAGACCAGCTGCCCTCTCCTTATCCACATCTGAGACATTCGCCATTTAACACTTGCAAGTTCGATACGTCTTGATCAAGCGTCCGTTGCAGGTCATTTAATTTCTTAATGAACATCAGCACGATGGAACTGAAACATAATTTTGTTACTTGTTCAATGAATGCATAATGGTCATTTATCGGACTTGGAAGCATGTAGCTGGAGTATTCATAAGGTCAAAGCAAAAAGGGTAGTGATTAGCTGTGTAGATCCGCATTTAAGAGAAACAGTTAAGAGATACTACTATGTTGCTCTCCAACAAAGCTCTCTGAATTAAGCAGAGCCTCTAAAGCTCTGGCCAGTACAATCTCAATTCAATTGGATTGAAAGCACAAATTAACATCACTTATCATAAACAGTTCAGGATGAATAGGAAGTAGTCTCTCCATCAACTGGTCAAAATAGTTCGCAAAATAATGGAATTGATCGTGTTGTGACAAATTCCTTTCAAATGTTAAGCAGCTATTGACATCAGAGAACAGTACTATGAGCGGAAGTCAATGGAAAGCAATGTTGAACCCAAAGTCAAATTGATAGCAGTAATCCTAAAGCCTAGAATTCGACGCTGTGGATTATTCGTAAACGAGGAGTCGAGATCAGATTAAAAATGTGTTTGTTTTCATCATTCACATCGTTCTCAAGAGCTTGCTATAACTTAACAGTTTCTCCACAATCCCCGAAAGCTTAATTCAAGTCACAAGCAGCATTCGCTCCTGTCCAGTTCTTCCATAGGTGAATTACTACTGGACTACTAGAAATTGAGTTTCGACCTGCTGTGTATTTTAGAACATGTAGCTTAATTTAAGCTAGTATAATTATGGGAAACAAAGGAACTCGATATAATACCACTCATGCATTGATAATTCATGACTAACGCTTTCAGCTTGACTGCATCCAACAAATAATGGGCAGTGTTGTCTTCCGACCAAATTCCTGTTGTAAATCATTTCTGTAGCAAGACATTTTCGGCGCTTTGCATTAGAGTACACATTCTCCTAAATGACCTAGTGGATGTGTGTCATTTTTTGACGACACTAGTACTAATAGTATTTTTAGGCGATTTTTATCCAGCAAATCACAGACAATCCTCTATAATCAGGACCTGACGGACAATTCAGCTTATTACGTCATACAAGAAATGTCCATTGAGTTATTTTCCGGCAATATTCTCAGCCGACTGTGAGTTGGCGGCACTCAATGCAGTTGCCTATACGATACGACGTATGACCTAAGCCTTGACCAGCTGCGGGGCGGCTATCGGCATTTCAAGGAATTAGCAGCTTAACGAGGTAGTGCAGTGACTGTGGAGGGTCTAGCTGCAGGCAGCAGAACCCTGAACAGTCCTATTTGGGTGCCAACGCAGGCGCTCCTGCGTTAGTGGGCACGCTATTGCCAAATAGGAATGCGTGCTAAAAAATCCCGAGCCTTCCTGCAAAGGGTGCTGATTATCCTTTTTCATGTACTACAGATCCACCTTGCCAGTTACCTTAAAACTTTAGTGAATATTGAGAAATCTGAAAGCATAGGGGCTTCCCCAGGTTCTTGGAACTTGGGCAAGATACTTGGGGTAACAATATGCAGCGCAACGTGGTCAAGACGACCGTCTCGAGACGAGGCTCCGAAAAACACATTGTGTGCCGTTTTAGGCAAGGATCATTGGCACTCAGGAGGAGTTTTTTGGAATGCCAATCAGGGGTAGACACAGGCAGCAGGGTCTGAAGGTGGTCGATCGGAAGTCTAGCCCATTAACGGTTAGAATCTATTTAATCTAATCTCGGCCACCGGCATAGAACACTTTTTCTTTTTTCTTTTTCCTTGCTTTTGCCACGAGTAATAGACAGAAGATAGTGCCCGGACCAACATTCAATTGTAGCGCAAGTGACGAGTATTGGCTGGGCCACTAAAATGATAAAAACTAAAAGGATTATCAGCTAAGATACTATAAGGAAAGGTCGAACTCCATTCTCCGGTTGCCGCAATTATGGTGGGTCCGCCTGAGCAGCGAAACAGCTGCCTTTGCTTTTTCTGTTTCAGGATGGCAGCAGGTTTTTTTCTTCTGACGGCAGGTGTTCTACAGGTACAAGAAGAAAAACCAATTGACAAAAGCAATTCGACGTACGGCGTCAGGCGTAGAGAATATTCATTGATACACCGATTCAGCACTATAGTTCACATTGCTTTTGAAAGACGATCTTCAATATGCGAATGCTATATTGACGAGAAAATGTTTCGCAATTACGTTGTTCTATGATTTCTTTTTCCTTCCTTGAGTAACTTTATTTTTGTTCAATGCTAACTGTATAAGGGCGTGAGATAAGCAATAGCTTGGATATGACTGCAAAACAATTGTATACTTACTTGAGACACTCTGCATCAGTCGTTGTCTACACTTAGGGGTAATATGTGAGCTCTATGGAAAGGGGGCAACATTTTACGTAGGAAAATCATCAGAAACTATTATCACTTGGAGTTATGGCAACGGAATTTCTGACGTCGATTAGGTTGCCATACTATACGGCGGCCTGAAGGAAACATCTGGAAGTTTAAGCTAATAAAAATTGGTAGTATTGAACCGGCACTGACAGAACATCATACTTCTGCATGTTTGTTTCGAAACTGGATGTTTAACACTATGTGCTGTGTGGTATGGTGACACCTTGAAGATATCTACTAAACCTGATTTCACATGGCTTGCGGTCTACAGAATCGAGCAACAGCAAAAGAGCAATGTCCATACCTGATAAGCAGCTCTGATAGATAAGTCAACCATATCGGCACTATTGTTCTTTCATAATCATCATCGTAATAATATCTAGTGGAGGATTTCCAACAGTCAAGTAAATATATAGGTAAGTTTATGCAATTATTTCCTATTCGAGCGATTTTTCCCGAAATTCAGCTACTGCCGCACAACGTTTAATTGGTAGTGGAGGTCCAGAGCTTTCCCTCAATCAATTTATAGGGATCAGAGAATTAGTTTAACTAATCAATACTCTAGGGTCGTCGTTATTCATGGCCACGGATATTTAAACTGATATTCCAAGCATTGCCACCTAGTATACAATCTCATTAAACTGTCGATTTCCTATCATATTTTTTTTTTTACGAATGTTGCATTTAGCCATCTTGCTCCTATGTATATATGACCATGTTAGCTAACATACGTTTTTTCCCACACGTAGATAATGCTGACTACAAAAGCTCGCTTCATTGTATTATTTGGCCAGCTGATCCCGTACATTCTTTCGGAGACATCTATCGAATCATTACGCCATAAGACCTAAAACTACTACCTTTAGTTTTAGTAGTTGATTTCATTGGATCTGATTTTTCACTCACTTAAATTTGCAGATGGTTTGGCTGTTAGTTTCCACTATGGATTAAAAATTGTGAAAAAAAGATCAACATCGTGAAATAAGCTAACGGATCGTCAACCCAGTGCTTCCGATTAAATAATAATCAAAGTACGATCATCAACTAGGCATTGTGCATCTAAGGCAGGTACCCGGAAGAGCACTGATATTGCAACCTAACCTTGAACTTTGTGCCAGCAATATCTCAACTTAGCCCGCTCTGCTGGATTGCTCCGTTCTGCTCTTGGCTGGCAGCAGTTTTTTTGTGCTGCCGCATGCGGGTTAGGACGCCGTATACCTGTCTAGATAGGGATGGGACGCAAGATAAACGAACACACGATACTACGATAAACATCAAATAAATAAACAAAATATAGAGCTAGACTGCAAAAATTCAAGCAGAGATAAATATAAGGACGGTTGATCAGATACTGGAAACGGCAGTTTGACAGCCGTTGAGACCGTTGAGTCCATGTGCCGTCGTGGCCATCCAATTAGGGCTGGCCAGCCATGCAGGGTCCGCAATTATGCACGAGGCAGCAAAGAATAGCAATCAAAGAGAGCAAACATCAGCAAACTTTTACCGTCACGCAGAGGCCCAACAAAAACGGAACAGGACAAGATTATCCGGAGATGTAATCGGCTCATCTAACTCTCTGACTAATCCGACCACTAGCGGCTATTAAAGCCAGGAAATCCCCCCGTGTCACAACTTTCTTGACAACAACACGTTGAGGACCCAGCAGGCCCTTCCACTTAGCCACTTCAGCGGTTAATAGTTTGGGAGCGAATCTCCGTCAAAACTTCAGTCTATAGAAATTTAAATTGCACGAATTAGAGCATTATTAAAACAGCTCGCTGCCGGTTAAATCAGTTGATAAAGCTTATTCGGCGGTCCCTGCTAATCGTTTCCTTGCTGGACCTTTTGGGAAGTTAGTTTTGTAAGTGTGACGTGCGGCGTTGGAAGAGATGAGCATTGGTGGAGATGGGTGATGATGGTTGGAAGAGACGGACGTTAGATGAACGTTAGTGGCGGATGTGATGGTGGAAGTTGGTGGTGGGCGTTGTCGGATAGGATTTCGGTCAACAATCGTGATGAGTATTTCTTGGGGTTGGCATGCTTTCATAATTTCTTGCTATGTGTATGATATGGTAATATGATCATGCCGAGTTGAACGAGCAATGAGCTTGACGTTCTCAATTGCTCATCATTGCCATGTTGAATTGGGCTGGTTATGAATGATCTGCTGTTTTTGTGTACTCAATTGGCTGAAATTGGCACATTGAGAACCATGCTGAAGTTTGCACTCATGATGTCTGCTCGAATTGGCATATATACTCCTAAGGGTATGCTGATACCAGGCGAGCAGCAAGGCATACGTTGAACACTATGCTGCTCCAGATCCTTCTCATTGCTATCCGACAATACGCACCACCACTAACGTCCTCATTTTGTTGCATCGGAATGGAATGCTGACTTAGAACTCTTCTCCGTCGTCAAAATACCTCTACGAACTCGCGCACTAGTTGCCGGATCTCGGATCCGCATGTCTGCTCCGTCGGTACCTAAGCCAGTGCTGGCAACGACCAAAAAAGTCGAGCAGCCAGCTCCACACCAACATACGCTGGCATCGTTGCGCCAGTCTAACGCGTTATGGGCCCAGCAGGTGCACCGCGCAGACCCCACTGTATTTGCCCGTAATGCGTTGGGCCAGTCGCCTCAGATTCTGTGGATTGGCTGTGCCGATTCGCGAGCGAGCGAGGCGTGTCTGGGCCTGCTCCCTGGTGAAGTGTTTACTCATCGTAATATCGCCAACATTGTAGCACCTGACGATGCTTCGTCACAGGCGGTTCTGCAGCTGGCTCTGGATGGGTTGAAAGTCAAGCACATCATTTTGTGTGGGCACTATGACTGCAAGGGTGTGGAGTCCACTCTAAAGGAAGTCCAGTTTGGTGACGAGTTGGAGCAATGGCTGCAAAAGCTGTGGAAAGTTAGAGTTGACCACGCGACGGAGCTGAATGCCATTGACGACTTCCGAGCCCGCTGCGATAGGTTGGTGGAGCTTAATGTGCGTGCTCAAGTAGCTGCACTCCAGAAGCTACCGCGGGTCGCCAATGCCATATCCGAGTGGGGTCTACAGGTGCATGGAGTTGTGTACGATGTGGCTACGGGACTTGTTCACGAAGTGGCTAAAGCTTAATGTAGATAAAGATTTGGAATAGCTTGCAGTCGCGTAAGTCAGTTGAAGAATGGCAACTAATTTTGCGACGCTGATTAGGACTGTAACATAGCAAAAGCAAATGCTGAAATCAAAAGTCGTAGACGCACAAAAAGCAACTGAAGCCAAATAAAGAGGAAAACAAAATCACAAAAACAATGCAGTAACGAGGTCAGGGAATAAGCAGTCGAAAACGGGGGAATAACCAAAAGGGTGGGCAGCAGACACGTAACACAGATCAATATAAAAAGCCAGAATTACCGCAAGCCGCCGAAGTACACAGCTATATATTCTCAGTAGTTCAAAAACGCTGATTTTGCAAATGAATAAGATATATCTGAATGGAGACCCGCCAAGACCGATTCAGTTTTTTTTGACTATCTGTCATCCTTACCTGACCATTGCCTGTATCAAAGGCCAAATATGGCCATGACATTACTTTTTTTGCATGCGTGGCATTTTATACTAATTCGTTTTGCGTGTGCATACTCCTCTTATATCTGCTTCATAACAGCTGTACATTGTGCGTCCTCTGTTAAGCATAACAGAGGGTATACGTGTTATCCCTGGTACCTGTAGATGATAAATACTACTAGGACAACTGTGACCTGCAATGACTTAAAACCCATATTAACTAAATATTTTTGCCATTTTGGAGATTTTATCATAGAATTCACGTCCGTGTGGCTTGATAGCTAATGTGCACAATTTTCAATCTGTTTCGAACTGCGTCGACCTTTTTAGCACACCTTTCCCACCAGCTGCTCACAGGCCATAGCGAAAAAACGAAAAAGCGAAACGAAACGAAAAACAGAAACGATGCGGAGAGCCCGCCTAATTTGGTTAAAATATGTCACCTTCAAGTGACATGTTGTGAATGCATCATATGACGTCTAGCACGATTACAAACGTCACATGCAATGTAAGATAAATATGCCAAACTTGGCGTTCATAAGGTTAAATTAAGTAAAATTCACGCACAGGGTATGCAGGGTTACAACTGACACGACATGCAACAGTCTACTAGCCGTATGGGGAATAAACCTTGGTGCTGGGCAGCATTTACCTCCGTATCATACCCATCCGGGCCCATATACCGCCTATTATAGCGCTATTATGTAGCCACGGATATCCCAAGCTGGCAGCCGTTGCGTCTCGCATGCAGGACACCTAACCTGATGCATCGCCGTTAGCACCGTTGGCAAGTCGGCATGTAGCCGCACTCTCCAAAAGAGTTGATGGGCCACGTCGGCGACGGACTCTAATGAATCCAGAGTGTTTGAGCCATGCAATTTATCAACGCTGCGGGTGAGATGACTAAGCCTTCTCGCAGAAGAGTCTTCCTCTATATGCCTAGTTACAAAACTGACGCCCGTGAGGCGGAAATGCACATTTTCGACCTGCATAGGCGGAGACAAGCACCCTACCGCAGTACATTGCATATGTGCTGCAAGAGGACCCTCGCTACATTAGTACTCCCTAAACAAGACCTGATCCACCCCAGATCGACACACGGAGGGCGTGGTTCGGAAAAAAGCTACCAAAAGGTCCGCACTCCAGTCCTTGCCTGTGACCACAAGCTGCCGCTTTGAAACTTAAAAGGGCAACAACGCAATCTGGCCAGGCATAATTATCTGCATCCACGGGATTTGTGCAGGTTGCAGACTCATGACGAGTTCGTCCATCGCAGCACCTACCGCGGCCATTTTAATCTCTGAGGATGTCCATACCGGTTGTCTGAAACAGCCAAAATCCTTGCATGACATGTGGATCTGGCTAGTGCATGGGATCTCGCAGGAATTAAAAATGTCCCATGCAGTTGGGAACGAGACATAATTCCTGCCGGAAAGTCACTGGCCGAACGCCCAACGGCGATCATAATATCTTGACAGCCGGCTCAGCGATAGCAAGCCGATTATTGGCCAGTGGCTTCATATAGAAATCACCAGATTGCGGAGATTTGGTACCTGTTTAGCGGCTGGCGTGGGTAATATCTTGCTGCGGGTATGCCACTGCGCTTGTCCTGCGGGAGTGCCACTTTGCGTGTAGCACTATGGTATGCAACCGTTAGGGGGTGGTGCTTCACGATCGGTTTACCAAAGACTGCTAGCGCTGGGCTCCACTGACAAAGCTGATAGTTCAGGCCAAGGTTGGCAGCAACAGACTGCGGCGGGACCGGGGGGGTCTTTTGCCTGTTAGGGAAACAGCATGGTTCTTTTTCTTCCGCTTTGGTGCGTCAGTGTGCTATATGTGAAATAACGGCCTGCAGCAAAAAGCACTAGGAACCACGTCTCAGCCCATCGCAAAAGCAACGAGAAGCTTGTGCCACGCTAGGACGGCGTGCGCCCAAAAAGCAATGCGCCCCACTGTATTGTTAAAAAGAAACCATTCTATGCACTGGTTGCTTTTTCAAACTTGCCTATTTGGGTGCTTTCCCTGTCTCTCACCTTGTCAGGCACACCCACACCCTCAGTATCTCATGTGCGTGCTTATCCGAGTTCTTGACCGTTTGGAGACCCTTCTCTTTTTCTTTTGTGGTAGGCTCACTTCGCCTTTGCATTTCTACCTTTCCCTCTGTATACTGTTTGGTTGTCGGGCTGGGCGTGCGTGGGGCCCCTTATTTGCTCCACTCTTTACTTGTGTGTTGCTCCACAGCCATCTTGACCGTTGCCTAGAGCGTTTTGCGGACAAAATCATCTCCCAGTATAGTGTTCCTGGCTGCAGCTCTAGGTATCGATATTTCAAAGAATCGTGCGAAATATTGTTTGTTGGACGCCCGTCTGTGCCGGAAGTTTGCACTTGTAAGTTCGACAACACTGATGGTACTTTGCTTGCACTCTGTCTGCTAGCCACTTTTTGCTTGTGAACGTTAGGTTTGCTATCGGGCGCTACCCAGTTATACATTTCTGTTCCGTGTCTGCTCCATATACTTTGGCTTTTGAGTGCTGATTTCGTTGTTGTCTATTTGAGCGTTTCACCGCTACCAGAATGCCGTTTCATCTGCTGACAACGGCTGGTAAGCGGGTGAACATTTTGAACGGTGACGGAAAGTCTGGTTCAGGCCATGAACCGGCTGATGCTGAACTACCTGTTAGCATTGTCAGCGAGGAAAATGGTATACAGAGTGCTGTACGAAAGTTGGCAGGGCACGACAATCTGTTGCCATTCGCGAAACGCCGTCGCGCTAGCTTAGATGTGGCTGCATCTGAGGTAAAGACGAGCGAGATTATTCCTCGAGGCGACCAGCCCAAGTCACAGTCTGTTCCTCCAGTTCCGAGTGCTAGTTTCAATGCTGATGTTTCTAGCTCTGGTGCTTTGAAAGCTACTTATTCTAGTGCTTTAATCTCTGGAGATTCTGCTGCTTCTGCGACAGTTCCGGCTTCATCTACTGCTGCTGATAGTCTGGGTTTTCAGACTGAGTCTGCTGTTACTGGAAGTTCTGCTGTGCCGTCGGATAGTTCTAGGCCCCAAATTGCGGAAGCTGCGAATGCGGTTTCTTCCCTGGAATCCGCTGCAAATATAAAACACCCTGATAACACTGCCGAGAAATCCATAACTGCAAGTCCAATTGTGGGATCCATCGACGTAAGTTCGGCAGTGTCTGTCAGTCCTGGGGATCGTGGAAGTCGTTCCTCGGTCAGCTCTGTGGAGTCAAGCCCGGCTGATTCTTCAAGTCATGCTATCTTGATCAGCCGTTCAGCTTCTTCCAGTGACGTTGGAGTTGTTAGTCACGCTGTACATGATATTAGAACTGGTGATCCTCCTATCGCTGCTGGTTCTGGAAGTTCCACTATTGAAACTCCCGGTGCTGCTTCGGACTCTAGTCCTCGCGTTACTCTGCTCAAGGATACTTCAGCAGTTACGACTCGTCCTGCTGTCGTCAATAACACCGGTCATCTTGATCCCAAAGCAGAGACGGTTATTGCCACTAGCACCGATGCAACCACGGGTGATACTGCTCGCGAAGTTGTTGTGGGCTCCTATGAGGCTGCTGCTGGTCCCACTGCAAATTCGGCTATTGAGTCTTCTGGTAAAGATAATATAGTCTCAGATCAGTTTTCCTCTTTAAAGTCCTCCGCTGTCCCGGCAGTGGTTCATTCGGCGCCTTCCTCTCGTCAGCCCAGCCCAAAACTTGTTGCTGCATCAGATAACCCGTTGCCTCCTCGTCGGCTTAGTGTAAAGAGGCGGTCGACGAGTCCTGTTGTTGCACGTTCGGTATCTACGTCACGTCGGTCAACATATTCCCAGTCCCGCTCCAACAATACCCTTTCAGCTCCAGTATCTATCGCACCGTCTCCTACACGCCGATTTTCGCAACAAGGACGGCCATCACCCATGTTGGCACCTGACACTCGTTCCTCGCAGCCTACACAGATGAGATCTGTCCCACCTTTCAAAGAGCTTCCATCCCAGCAACAGCTACTAGCAGCGCCGGCGGTTCCTTTCCATGTTGCCTCGCAGCAGCAGATGACGTCTCCTGTGCACTCTGGACAGCCTCCAGTGGGTGGTCCTGCTCCCGGCATGATGACACAAATGGTTCCACCACACTTTGTACAACAGCCAGGCTTTGTACAGGTTGGTCCCGGGACTTACCAGGCTGTTGGACCAACTTATTATTACCATTCGGCACCTGTTGCTGGCATGCCTATACAGAATCAGCCTGTGTATTACTATTACAGCAGTCCCGTTGGGTATGCTCAACCCGTGCATGTAATGCCTCCTAGGGCTATGAGTGCGCCATCGCCGCTACAACCACCTCCTTCTGCGCATCAGCCGATGCGAACTCAGCAACATGTGGTTCCTCATCAGCATTCCGTTGACACGATGCATCGGCAGGGAATAGTTGAAGCTCCTCAGCCATTGCCTCCACTACCAATACAACGAGCAGCTGTCTCCCAACATCCTTCGCATATGGTAGTTCAGGGAGGTCCCCATCCTCCGCAAAACTATGGACAATCATATGTTCCCGCTCCGGTTCCTACGCTTGGTCCACAACCTCATGGTCTCCCTTATCTGACGCGACAGCAGGGACCTATAGGATCTGTACCGACTCAAGGCAATGTGAATCCGACTAACGTAGCTTCATCAAAACCAATGAAGAAGCATGTGTGTCATTGCTTGAGATCATTTACCACTTCGGGACATTTGGCTCGTCATATGAGAATCCACACAGGTGAAAAGAATTACGTTTGTCCGAAAGATGGCTGCGGTGCTCGGTTTTCGCGGCAAGACAACTGCATGCAGCATTATAGGACCCATTTGGGTGTCAAAAATAGAAGTGTTTCTCGGGGAAAGAGGAATGATGGAGATTCTGGAGGCGACGGCCAAGCCAGCGGCGGTTCACCAGCTGCTTCAACTGGATCTCCTTCATCTACACCTGCAAAGAAAGATTCCGTGTCTGAAAATTCCACGAATTCGGGATCTGGAAATATTAAATCTCCAGCCGAGCCTCCTAGTGACGAGTCAACTGTCGCTTATAGCCAGCGTCCGGTAACATGGACTGCCAGTGACACAGGAGTTCTGCACGCATTTGCTGGAATCGCTGCATTGCACCAGGTCAAGGTAGTTTAGTGAGTAATGGTTGCATTGAGTATTCTGTTAGGAAGTCCAGAAGGAGGCGGAATGGCTGTCAGAATCAAAAAAAAAAAAAGCATTTTATTGGCGTATGACTGGTGAAGTTGTAATATTCCCGATTTATCAATACTGCTTCTGTAATATAAGCGCTTCACAAACAAGATTTACTCCTCAATTTAATGTAGTTTGTGTTGGCCGTCACCAAACAATTAGATATAATGAATACATGTACATGACAAATTACTCCAGTAAAAGCCCATCGCTGCGGTGTTATATTTGTAATGCAATCTTCTTGGTACTTATCAATATCTCATTCAATATTATGTCTACTGGGCTGAATAGTCTAAAGGAAATATTTTAGCTACGACTAGTAATTCTCAGCGTGAAGTAAGGACTTCGACGTTTCGCCTCGAGCTATCAGAGAGCACTATGAACGCCGACTTTTGACTTTTGCTCGCTATAAGTTTCACCATACTAGTGCGAGAGGAACCATGTCTCGCACGAAGTTTTCTTTTTTTTGAGCCAGGGGGTTTTAAAACGCACAACGGCCATCGCCACTGCATTGCGCATGGAGCTTCCCGGATACGGCTAGATACTCAGCATATGAGGTTCCCCTGAATATCACCTTTCACATCTCATATAATATGAACGGATGTACTGTAAAAATAACGACTTTCATGCATTGGCAGTATCATCCCGTTAAGTGCAACTTTGGAGGGATATCTTCGCTGTTATAAATGTCCGGCTGTTTCTCGGTGACATGAAAAAGATGCATTGAATCCTTGTCGGAAAACTTAATACGATCGCAACTACAAACAAGTTCTGTCAATGCGAGGCATATTATTCTTCATAGGATGTATTGAATGATCATAAATTCCCATTTGGCGACCATTGCTGTGCCGGCGAGTTTCTCGCAATCAGCTTCGATACGAAAACAGTTAAGTAGCAATTCCAGCCTCAGGTCCGCGGATTACCCTTCATCGTGCATGGCTTAGTAACAACCATTGAACGTGGCTTTAAATTCTGGTCATATTTACTAGGCTTTCTGTCTCTCAAATATCTCATGAAGATCTCTACGGTCGTAACATGCGCCTTTATAGTGTTCTCACCAGTGGCTCTGGCTTCTCTGGTTATCGAGGCAGATGATTCAAATTTGAAATCGGTCCTAGATGCCGGAATCCCTACAATGGTTGACATCTATGCCAGCTGGTGCAGTCATTGCAAAAAGCTGGCGCCAGTATTCGACGAGCTCTCAGAGCTCTTTTCCCATGCCAAAGATAAGGTTCAGTTTGTCAAAATTGATGGGGATTCCAACCGCCAAGCTTCAAAGAGGTTCAAGATCGAATATTTCCCGACTCTGAAGTTTCTTAATGCAGATGGGGTTGAACTTGACGTGCCTACTAGGGATCTTGATGGTATGGCCGATTTTGTGTCCTCTCAGACTGGTATCTCGCCACGTCGTGCCCCTCCAGTGCGATCTGCTGTATACCAGCTCAACGATACTTCTTTTGATGAGTTGGTTTCTGGAAAGAATGCATTCGTATCGTTCACCAGCCAGACTTGTGGCCACTGCAAAAATATGAAGCCTGAATGGGAGAAGCTTGCACAGGTGTATTCTCGCGATACTGATAAAATCATTATAGGTAATGTTGACTGTAGTCGTGGACAACTCACGAGCGAAATATGCAAGAGGCACGGTGTTGAAAGATACCCAACTATGATCTTCCTCCCTAGTGATGGTTCGGACCCTATTGAATACAGCTCAGCTAGAACCGTCGCATCATTTGTGGATTTTATTACTGCGAACAATGGTGGATTCCGAAATAGCGATGGCTTTTTAAACAGTAAGGCGGGCATTGTGGATGAATTGGATGCATTGGTCAGGCAGGCTGTGTCGTCTGGGGATTTCGAATCGGTCAAGACCGCTGCCTCAGAGCATCCTGAGGGCCAGCTCTACTTTAAGTATGCAGAGAAGGTTGCTGAGAAAGGGCAAGAATATATTGCGAAGGAATCAAAACGACTGGCGAAATTGATTGGAGGTGATCTAGCTGGCTCCAAAGTTGACGAGCTTCAAATTAAACTCAACGTTTTGAGTTCTTTCAAACAGGAGGCTCAAGACAATATCACTCACGAAGATTTGTGATGTTTAATATATTAATAGCACTAGAATACAACGACTGTAAAGAGGCGCTTATCCATGTAGACATCTATAACACCTCTCAATACGCATTAAAGAGGTCGTTTATAACCAATTTCGATGATCTTGTCAGGTGAAATGCCAAGTAAATCTGTTTGTACCGGCGTGTGCGATTCAACCCATGCAAATACCTTCAGTAGACCTCGCTTTACAAAGCCATACCGCTGTGTCACCAGAAAAGTTTCCTTCGGTTTGATGAATATCACCTGATCCTCATAAGCTTTGTCCAGTTTTTCAAGTGTATCATCGATTGAAACACATTCTGGACTGGACTCCGACGATGTTGCCCGCTGTTCTAGAAGGAACCCACGAAGTCGTTCATAAATGATGCTTGAAACATCCTCCCGCGTGATATCCTCAGAATAGCCATATCTAGCCGTCACACGGAAGCAGTTGGACATCCATGTTTGTGAGAGAACGAATCTATCTTCGACAGGAACAGTTGGGACATTAAGTGGTCTGACATGGAAGAATACAACAATATCATGACGGACTCTGAGTTTCTTCAAAAATTCAGCAACAATCGTGGGACAGATACTAATTGTCCTATCAATGAATATCGCCATACCTCCAATGTTTGAAACAATTTTATCCGATTGGGGACTAACATGAACATAGACGTCGGTGCCATTAACTCGAAACAGCCTGGCGGGGTCTACTGCTAACTCCGTGGACCACTGAATCTCCTTACAGTAATGCCATGACGCAAAAATTGCTGAAAGAACGAATGATATAGCGAGAGTTAACCACGCTCCTTGGGGAACTTTAATCACAACAGCAGAGAGATATACGCCGTCTAAAAGACCAAATACCAAGAAAACGAAAAAGACGATGACCCAGTGTATCCTCCACACCACCAGTGCAACAAGCATCACCATAAATGTAGTAATGAAGGTAACGAAAATGACGCAGACACCATACGCGTTGCCGAGATTGGTGGTGTTATTGTACACAGCGGTCACAATAACTGTTCCAACCATCATGATCCAATTCGGCAAATGTATAAAGATCTGTCCATGGAAGAGCTTAGAAGTATGGTGCACTTTGAGCTGCGGAAAGAATGACAGAGTCATAATTTGTGATAGAAGCTGAAACGTTCCAGTGATTATTGCCTGTGAAGCAACAATGGTTGCCAAAATTGAGACAACAAGTGACGGATAAAACATTCCTGGGGGCACAGTGTTAAAAAATGGATTTGAATACGCAGTTCCAGTTGCGTCCTGACTGATATACGCAGCTTGACCAATGTAAGCAAGTAACAGACAGGGATAAGTAAAGCACAGCCACGACAGTTGGATGGCAGTTGCGCCAAATGCCCCTAAATCTGCAAATAATGCCTCAACACCTGTGAAAGCAAGCAAAAGCCCACCCAGTGACTTCCAGCCGTCGGTCCCGTTTCTGACGAGGTAGCTTCCAGCAAAGTAAGGGGAGAATGCCTTTAGAACAGTATAGTCAAACTTGACCAAATTGTAGATTCCAAACGCAAAGTTGAAAAAGAGCCAGATAATTACTACAGGCGCGAAACCGCTAGCAATTTTAGAAATACCGAATGGCTGCAGCATGAACAGCAGAATGAGAATCGCGCAGCTGACACCAATAATCGTGCCACTAGATAAGTCTTCCTTGATGATTCTCAGCCCTTGAATGGATCCTAACACTGACTGGGCAGGTGTGAGAACACCATCAGCCATAAGCATTGAAACCCCAAGTACTCCGACAAATCTAAGAAGAATCTTAGATATTTTTCCTTGTTCCAGAATGGACCTAATTCCCCGAGTTGGACCGCTCAAGTCACCAGTGGAATACCGTTCCATTTTCACTGTCTTAGCTTCCATGGGGTTAACAGTGCCGACATTCATGTAGCGGGAAAGCAGCGAATACAAAGCGAAAGTTCCACCCTCGCCGTTATCATCTGCTCGCAGGACAATACATATATATTTGACAGACACAATCAAAGTCAGCGACCATATGATAATGGACAAAGCACCCACCAAGTCGTCCCAATCAGGATTAGAAGAGAACGTCGATGAGTACACATAGAGAGGACTGGTACCAATATCACCATAGATGACTCCTAATGACTGATAAGCAAGCCACAGTAAAGTAGAACCTTTGAAAATCTGTTTTGTTTTACCCAAGTCGCGCTCCCTAGTCAGCTGCTCGTCTATTTCTTCAGAGGCCAGCAAGCAGTCTTCAGACATGCGAGAACTTTGAGAATTTTTACCATTTAGCAATATTCCTGACGGACCGGCGTTTGGATAAATGTTGCGAGTATCAAACTCAAGCTGCTTCGATTTGTCCATTACGGCAAATTAACAAGCACAGACGACAATGTAGCGCAATTATACACGTGTGGGCTTTATTGATTTCAAATTTAATTTTCGTAAAGAAAGTACAGCTACTTATAGTAAGAGTATTCAAGTAACACACTGATTCCTCGCGCCGTATTTGCACAATACGACGAGCAAGGGTCGGAATTACCAAGTCCTATCGTCCAATCTGGTTGCTAGACTTTGCCAAGACTCTGAAATCCAATTCAGATAGGCTGCTACGTAAAATCCCTCATCAAATATCTGCTGAAAGCTGTGATCGTAAAGTTGATATTGAAAATGCCTCATAGTATTTCCGGGCATGTCTATACGTCACGGTGTGTCCATGCGGCATGACGCAGATCAACGCAGGAAAACGCTGCCTAATTGCGTCCTTAACAGGGATTTGGACAACCCGTTCAGGAAATTTTGAGCCCAACTTGCATTACTTATGTGTGCCCGTTAGGCCTGGCCTATGCGAGGATTTCGGTTTCTGAAGCAATTTCCACATGGCAGTCTATGCGGCAAAACGACGTGAAGGGGCATCTTTTTAAGTCGCGCAATAGAAGGTAACAAGCGTTCGGTATGTCGCGCAACAGGAGGGGCATAGCCGTTTTTGGGCTTTTTTATCGCTCGATTACAACCTTCTTTCGTGTGAATGTACGGCATTTCCAGCAGTCATGAGAAGTTGGTTTGAGGCGTTTCATGGCTGACACTTCGGGAGATTTCTATTCGCTGAAACATGCAACAAGAGAGGGATAAGAACTGAGACTATAAAACAGTAGACAATGGATGTCTGGAGTGGGCGCACGAAGTATGGAAAAACTGTCTGTCGTAAAATTTTCGCCAACCTTTTAAACGGTTCGGAATATAGCAGCTAAAGAACTATTCCGGAAAAACTGCGAAAATATAGTCTCTTTTTCTGAGACAAATTTGTGGTGGTTCTATCAAATTGGAGGTATCTACATGTGAACTTGGAAAACATCGGGATATCTCAGATGCACGACTTTTGAGTATAAAAAAAAAATAGATTTACATGTAATCCAATTGAATCCATCACTACCAGTCAGTAGCTTCTGCACGGAAGCACCCCCTGATGAGATCCGGAAATACCTTTCCCTCTACGACGGTCTTCTCAACTATGCTCTGGGCATGTTGTGGATTCACCCTGGCCATCCACAGGCTCTCGCCTGAGTTAAGATAAACAAACAGGTTGGCTGCAAACTTATGGCCACCGACATGATTGACGTATATCACAGACACACCTCCCGCGCGGTCGTCACCAACGTCTCTGTAGAGCTCATGGTGCCGCAGTTCTATCTCAAGACGCTTTCGCAAGATTGGCGCTGTGATGCCGCATCGTTTATCCCTAGTCCGGTGCGAGCACAGCAGCAAATACCCCTTATTGGTACTGGGTTTGAAGTGTGCTGGATCGTTGGCAAAAAGGCTTTGTGTGGTTCCTGACTTCGCCGCCTTCACAGCTTGCTTGACAAGAGAAACCACATTTGCCGGTGTCACAGCGTTGACAATGATGAAGTAGGGTAGAAGCAGCACCGAAGTAGTGCTGTTATCATCAGCGTGTCCGGGAAGCTCATTAGGTAGCACTGAAGTGGCATTAATTTTGAGAGCACCGCCAGCAACTGTCTCAATAGAATCTCTGTCAGCCTGCAGCTTTTCTATAACATGACCCCCCACAGTATCTTCTTCAGCAACATCGTGCTTCCAATCATCTTTGCCAGTCGATACCAGAGCGTGAGCTGCCCACTCCTTCGCAGAACCCCATAGTGGCAGCGAAGTCTCTATTTTGATGCTTGACGGATAATGCACATCACAGGCAGCGCAGTCGTCCGGACCGCAATCAGCTATAGGAAAAGTTTTGGAAATTTCCTGTTCCGGATCAGCCACCGAGAAGCGGGACACGAGTTTCGTGAGGAGACCCATGATTGTAACAGCAGTTCGCGAACGTTAGCTGTATAGGCAGCTATGCTATTCTTAATGGCACAAGCAACAGCGGACTACTCTACTTATAAGCTGCACTCGCCACATATTTTGCGTCGCAGCAGTTATTTATCAGATCGATCTGCATCCGATATCGGATCGGTTCCGTTCCAGGCTAGCGCCGTGCGCTGTCACCATTGTCCGGAAAATTGACGAGCCCTAATTAAACTCGACCAAGCAAACGTGTCGCACTCAATACATGTGGACGAATAGTTAGCAAATGCTGATACTGTGACCTACAGCAGCGGTAGTAGCCACCGTAGGTGATAAACGTAGAAGTGTTGAAGCAAAATTAAGGCGCGCCAATACGATATGTAGGGGAGCGTGAGCCCCCATTCAAAGCTGCCTAATTTGGGTTTGATGTGTCAATAAAAAAAATCCCTCTGACATTAAGCAGCGCTACTATGAATATGCAGACGGCACGTGGTAGAGCTATATCTGATAGAATGATCTGGATTCGGCTTTAATGTAGTATAGAAAAATCTAATTAAAAACTGAACCGTTTCTTTCATAAGATATATAACAGAGTAGAAGATGCATCACCAATTGTGGTACTACTTCTGGATTGTCATGTTAGTACCTGCACACATTGCTTGAATCTATCTTCCATGTTAGCGAATTGCAGAAGGAGCAGGCAGATTGCGTCCATGATTTCACAGTATTTTTTAACTCCATTTTCGAATTGTACTGAATGCGCACTTCATGAATTCTATAAAAGATAAATCCGTTTAGGGAAATAATTGCGACGATCATCTTCTGCTACGTTTCTGTGACTTGGTAAGGTACTCTTTACGAAAACTTACACACAAAACTTGACAGCCAGCCTAATATCTATCTCTCATTTTTAAGCTTTTGGAATTCAGGGTCTATAATGACAATTGTGTGCAGGCCGCTTTGCGTTGCTAAAGCGCAATGAGATATAGGAGAATTTAACCTAGTAATAAATTACAATACCCATATGAACTGCCGTGTTATATTCTACATAGACTACAAAGAACTACTGACAGAGCAGCATATGTCAAATATTCCGAATTCTCTATTATATTCAATATTCTAATAATTCCTCGATATCATCGATTACCTCGTTCGTCACGAATTAGCACTAAAGGTTAGCTAATATTATGGTTCTTATATAGGGTAGCAGAGTCGACGACCTCTCCAGTCAAGGAGGAAACATATTCCTGGGTTAAGTGTGTTGAATTGTGGAATATCAGCTGAGACCACCCGTACAGATCATAGTTAAGGTAGTCCACAAACCCTGGAAGAGGACTTTCAGGAATACTATGCCCCTCATAGTTACCAGCGGAGCCTATTGTGAGGTACCAGGGTGCCGAGGGGTTATCAAGACCTTGCGGATCGACAACGTTGTTGGCAATTGGAGCGTCTCGCTCGTAGTAGTGCACATGGCCAGCCCAATACAAATCGACTCCATATTTGATAAGAATATCTTCGAAGGCATCTCCACACGCTGTGCAGTTGGTATTGGCACTGTACCATGGTCTGTGGCCTGCCGCAATCACCCAGGGAGTGACTGACCTGTCAACTGACGCGAGATCTCTCTCGAGCCAGGCGAGCTGTTGGTTGGTAGCACCAAAGGGACCTGCCTTGATATCACCATAGTTACCTTGGTCAGGAGCATCCGGGAAATCAGTCTCAGTGTTGAGCATAACAAGGTGCGCCATACCGTAGTCAAATGAGTACCACATGTTCTGGTAGAACCCGTCTGTCTGGCCAGCAGTTGGCATACTGAAATGGCTGATATATGACGTAAAGTTCTTCTGGCCCACTGGACAGATACTGATATTTGACTCATCACACTGGGCCTCATGATTGCCAGGTCCAACCATATAAGCCTTATACTGAGTAATGTTGGAAAATTCCTCGTAGTATGCGTTCATGATATCAGTATAAGCCCGAACACCAGTAATATTACTAGGATACACGCCAGATGTCTCCTCATCTTTCCAGTCGTCCGCGTATCCCAAATCTCCTGCGTGCCAGATAAAATCATAAGTACTGCTATAATTTTTGAGCGAATCAAACGTCGCGGGAACGTGCTCTGAGCCTGCAGCGTCTCCAACTTCAATGCCGAGGTCCGCAATTAGAGCTATTGTAAAAGGAGTCTTATCACCAGCCTGCCGAGAAGTGATGAAATACTGGGTTTCAAACACTCCATTCTGCCCGCTCAATCGATAATAATACTTCGTGTATGGTCTCAGGTTGGAGATGGTGACATGATTATTCCATGTATCCGACGTATTGAACGTCTGCGAAGTGCCAATTGCCCACTGGTCGAGACTGTAAGCAGAAGAGCCGTACCACACTGTAGGTATGTCGGTCTTATTAGCAGTGCTCCATGATACCGTCATACCATCTTGCCCATTGAAGGCAACCCGAATCTGAGTTGGCGCCTGTTCTACAGGTCTCGGCCAAATTGGCACATCTGGCCAAGCAGCTCCGGATGGGAATGCCCAACACGAGGCAACCAATAGTCCAACTAGGAAAAAGACTTTCATCTGTGTTTACTATTACACTTTGTGTCGTTGGGATGAGCAACATTACAGAGGCTTCTTATATGTCCAAGGATATTCGGTTAGACGGAGCAGTCTCCGGTAGCACACGAATATCAAATGCCGATCACAGTACCATGGTTTTTCCTTAAAACCTATCGACGAACATTCATGAACATCTAGAAAGGATGTCAGCTGTCACAACAAAGCAGGTCATACTCAGATGAGCTATCTGGAACAACACCACTCGGCACTTATTTATTGGCACTCATTTTAATATTCTTTTTCAATTGTCAGCAGTCTTGAAGTGGACTGCACAATGTAGCTTCACAGTTCAAATGTTGAACATATCAAAGATCGCCGCCGTGGATTACTACAACCGATAACGCCATAGATCAACACCATAGATTGTCTATGATCTGCACCACCACGTTTTGGTATTCAGTCAATTTATGGCTATAGCATACTTGATGTGCGAATCTCTCCAAAACTGCCATCCAATCCTGGTAAATATAATTCACCTCTATCGTTGATCAAAATGTGATTCGCACTAACTGGTCAGAGCACTGCAGTTACCGGCGGGAATAAGTCCGGTGCCTACTGCAAAATATCCAAATCAAGAAACACTGAAACCAATTGAAGCCGGCTTCTAGCACACACTATGCTTCAATTGGTTCTTCACGTCCCTTTGCCACAATTCTAGACGGTCGGATTCCTGTCTCAACGGTAAATCTTTGCGGATCCTTGTAAATGCTCCTAAGTCAATCTTTACGTATACGGCTTCCTCGGAGACCGCGCTGTGACGCTACACGCTAAAGGCCAATTAAATGGACTGGTTTAGCACATCTAACGGTGGTCTGAGTTATATCTCCTTTCTGTCAAAAGTGATGTGCGGGCTCGTATTTTACCATTCGCGGGTTCGAGTGTCAGTCTGACAGAAACATCAGACAGATACTAATTTCTCACTTTCAGAGCATGTCCAACGTAATTAATACACCAGCTTGCTCTCAATTTGGGTCACAATAATTCATATTAGATGATAGGATACAATTTGGCCTGCTGAGTCTTTCTGATTTCCACCAACGATTAAGCCCTGTCGACCAAGAAGGACAGACAGTTTGCATTATTGTTATAACGAGTTGCATGGTTTGAAACTTTAGATAGTGACGGTCCTTACCACCTATAACGAAACAACCCTTATTTAAAATAGGAGCATTTTGACGAAATGAGCACATTTCACATGTGTAACCTCCTCTGAAAACATTTGAAGCTATAGTTGGAGCATTGAAAAGAGACTTTCATATAGTATTGCTAGCTACGGCCATATCTACAGGAAAATAAGACTTCCCGTCCGATCAGTCATATTCAAGCCTGTGAGAGCCTTACTCAGTATTGTAGTGGGAGACCATACGAGAACGGAAGGTGCTGTAGTTTTTTTTTTTGACTTCTAAGACAACTTCTTTTTGATTGGCACAATATGACGAATGAATCACTCTTTTTCACGTATATTGGTCGTTTTCTGACATCACGTAGATACTTGGCTGAAAAAATCTCGCTCGTGCTTGCAAATGTTTGTAGCTGCCTCTAGGACAAGAGAGCGATCAGAATCCAAAAATCCAGCAACTGCAGAGCTCAATGTTTCCACAAAAGTATCAAATTTGTCATTCAGACCCCACCAGTTGATGAACTCCTTGAGAGCTGGATCAGACGTATCAATAAAAGCTTTAGAGCTGGCTACGTAATGAAATGCATCTCTATAGCACAATTCCAGCATCCAAAGTGATGCCACCAGGTACTTCCAGGAAGTCGAATTGTCAGCAACAGTGGACAAAAGGTATGTGATGTAGCCTAAATTGTAATCAGCAATCTCATTGTAAACGGGTCCATGGTAACTCTGAAGTTTCTGGATGAATTGTGCTCCGCCAAATGCATGTGCTTCTTGGTCAATTGTTTCGCTAACTTCGGGCAGCTTCGGCAGGATTACGCCATTTTCGGCAGCACGTTGACGAAAAAGAACCAATTCTTTTTTGAGAACATCAAACGAACTGATAATTGCAGTCCTCAGCTCGTCATACTGGGCATTATCTGGAATTCGCCCTACTACTTGGGTGCTGAACACAATTCCTGCTCTGACAAACAGATAATCCTGGAACAGCCACTTGTTGAAGGAGGACAACGAAAGACGCCCCTGTGCCAATTCTGAAATGAATGGAGATTTGCGTGAGGCAGCCTCAAATAGACTCTCGATACCGAGTTCCCTGATAATACTAGCCATTTTTGACGAATCTCAACTTCCGAGTGGGCTATTGGTGAGAAGGCTAAAATATATAATATGAACGAATTCGGTTGCTTGCAGATGGTCACTTAGATATGCGGCAGTATGTATCATAGGGGAGCTGGATAGAGGAAGTAGAAACATCCACCGAAAAAGTTATACAGTTCCACGGTCGCCAGTTGACGCGAGAAAAAATAAATAATGTTCTACTCCACAAATAGTAGCTGTTATTCGAATTCTGGTGCTCAGTGACAGTCGCCCCGTACGCATTCAGCAGTTTATTGATATCTCCACAAGCTCCATGCACAATCATGCATTGTAGTCTTACTGCGGCTCTAAAAAATTACATAGCTTTTTATATTGTTGAAACGAAGCATCACTTCTAGCATTACATATTTATTGTCGAGCATAATAAGGGTCGACCATGGTGAGTACTGCCAGCCTGATAATACAGTTTTTCTAACATAGCCGAAGAATAGCAGCAATAATGGAGGACCACTTCCGCCAAAGCCGGGATCAAGAGCCAGAGCTGCCAAGAAGAACTCCACTGGCCTTGGAAGGTCGCTTATCAACCAGAAACAAAAGGCAAGAAATGCCTCGCGCTACATAAATGATGATGGTGAAGAAAGATACACTACGGAAATGGAGTCAGGCCGGAAAGAGGCGAGCTGGGTCAAGTTGCGATCCGTAACTCAAGAGCGGCCGCTGGACGAGTTTTTGTCGACTGCCGAGCTTGCGGATACAGACTTCACCACGGAGCGAACTGCCAATATCCGTATTATATCGCAGGCAAATTCGGGTGTCAGTCGCTTGCCTGCAAGTTCTCAGAATGCATTTCTCCTGTCTGCTGAAGAACAACATCAGCTGGATGAGATCCACGCTGCCAACAGTGGACGACTCACCGTCCCTCGACGGCCCAAATGGAATACTGAGATGACGTCTGCGGAACTGGATCGGCTGGAAAGAGATTCGTTCCTGGAATGGAGGCGAGGGCTGGCGGACTTGCAGGACAATGAGGACTTGCTGTTGACTCCTTTTGAACGTAATATTGAAGTGTGGAGACAGCTATGGCGTGTCATCGATCGGTCCGACCTTGTTGTTCAAATTGTTGATGGGCGCAATCCTCTGCTTTTCCGGTCGATAGATCTCGAGAAGTATGTCAATGAGTTGGATCCCAGAAAGAAGAATCTACTGCTCATTAACAAAGCAGATCTGTTGACACTACAGCAGCGCAAGGTATGGGCTGAATATTTTACTGCAAACGGGATAAACTACGCCTTTTTTTCTGCTGCTACGGCTCTGCGAGAAGTAGAACAGGCAGCTGATGATGATAGGCATGGACTGACCTCAGAAAACCGAACATCACAGGGAAATGAGTCAGAGTCCGACAGTGAGCCGTCTTCAGATGACGAGTCTGTGGATAGCGAGTTAGTGTCAGAAGAGTCAGATATTGGTACCGAATCTGACGGGTCAAAGTCGGATATTGATGACGAATTGGACATCCAACTCAAGTCGGGTGAGGTAGCGACGGGGAAGCTGGCAAATTCAGAGAATGACAACAAGCTCCCAAAGTCCGGCTACAAAAACTACAAGGTAATGGAAAAAGACCCAACACATATACTGTCAGTGGATGAGCTGGAGGAGCTGTTCCTATCTGAAGCGCCTGAGCCAATGTTCATGCCTGCCACTGAAGACAAGCCGGGCAGACTACAAATCGGCCTCGTTGGATACCCCAATGTGGGAAAGTCGTCCTCCATCAACGCACTGATTGGAGCAAAAAAGGTATCAGTTTCGTCGACTCCTGGTAAAACCAAGCATTTCCAAACTATAATGCTGTCTCCAACGGTAGTCCTCTGCGACTGTCCGGGACTGGTGTTCCCCAACTTTGCTCAGACCAATGCGGATCTCGTTTGTAACGGTGTTTTGCCCATTGACCAGTTGCGCGAATTCACAGGTCCAGTTCAGCTGGTAGCTCAACGAATTCCTAAATATTTTCTGGAAGCAGTTTACGGCATATCTATCTTTACGAAGCCTGTAGATGAAGGTGGTTCGGGAGTTCCGACATCAGAGGAGTTGCTGACGGCATACGCGCGTGCTCGAGGTTTTATGAAATCTGGACAAGGTAACCCAGACGAATCTCGAGCTGCCAGATATGTGCTCAAGGATTACGTCAATGCCAAATTACTCTACTCGCATCCGCCTCCCACATACCTTGCTGGAGACGTATCTGCCGGAATAATATTTAACAATGAAAACTACAGATTGGATCGTCTTCCAGAGACCCGAAGAAGCCAGATTGTTGCAGCCCTCAAGGAGGCATATCCAGGTGTAAATATTGACGAGATAGACCTTGCCAAGGAGCTGGACAACTTGAAGTTTTCACAGCATGATTCTGTTAACGAAAGATCATATGCCTCTTCTAATTTATCATTAACTGTGTCGACTGCAGGAAGTAACCTGGATCGCGACTTTTTTGCTTTGGGCAATGTTGGCTCTCATGCGAAGAAACCATTCCATAAGAACGCACCAGTTGAGACCAAAGGTAAAAAGCATTTCAAGAAAAACAAAAAACAGCTGCTTAAAGCAGGTGGTTCAAACCCGCTGAGTTTTGGAGGCCAGTATGGTGACCTCTATTAGGTTGCCTAAACCCCGCGGGGTTTATAGGTTGCATTGATATCCCGGTAGCGTCTGCAGGAGTGAGCATTGTGAAGATATTAATTTATTTGTGCAACCAGCGACCGTAGACTTTGTGCCCAACTCTGATAGCTCAGTTGTCACATCTTCAATTATCACTTCTTAACTATTAAGCAAGCTTAGTAACTATTATTTCAAAGACCTTATACGGTACACACCTCAGCAACGCAGAAGTTGCTACAGGACAGCGAAGTCACACGAAATAAGTTTTATCGTATTCACTGACCAGCGTTAAAAACCCGGGAACAAGCAATCTCACGTCACTTAGAACCTGATTTAACTTAACTTAACTATGGCACAATCACATCACATTTTCTATACGTTATTCGATTCCTCAGAGTCCCTCACCTCGAAAAGGGAGAGGGTTTGGCTACAATTCTAGCTCTTAGTTAGATGAGATAAGCAAGTCTCTCAAACATGGACACAAAGGAATGTGGGCATTGAGAAACAATAGCATTGTAAGAGCCATCGCGATCTTAAAGAAGGCTATTATTAGCGGAATAAGGTTAGTGCGTCAGCATTCATTTCTTGGCTAGTTTCGATAACATGTGATTGTCTTTCGATAAATCGGCTAATACCAATAAAGACTCTTCCAACTCTATCTCAAGAATTTCACCGATAATTTCCTATCTATAATAATAAACTCCAAAGCAAACCAAAAAAAAAAAAAAAGAACGGCAGAAAAACAAAGTTTACTTTACAATAGAGGGACGATTATGACGTTTTAAGATAGCAAGCTCGCCTATAACACTGCTCGGTACGTATATGTATAGAACACTCAAGGTTAATGCAGTGTTCTCAGAACTGCAATAATAACAGTATGCTAGCCACCAAATTGAGTGCCAATGCCGTCAAATCTCTACGCTTGCGAACTCGACATATATGCGAGTCACGTACATATACATGATGCCGACCACCGGAATGGGGATGCACACGGTCGGTCCGCGAGCCGATGATCGGCGGCTTTTCGGAATGCTTAGCTAAGCCGACCGCCGATAACGTACCGATGAGAGCACACACCCCCAAAACCATCTGATAATTATTCGGACAAGTAATACATACAATCTGGTCATTAGCAACCCCCCAAAATCCCACACATATAGTCAGTCATCTATGACAAAATATATATAAATATATAGTTAAGAGTATTAATTGAAAAGACACAGAGACGTTAATTGACATTATCATAACCAATCCTAACCAATCACCATGCAAAAGTGAATAAAAAATCCCATCACAGAACACGGACATCGTTCGCAAAACTGCCCACGTAGCCGTCTTCACCTCCCATAAAAACGACTGGCGACGACGTTGGAATTGTCGCAGACAGCTCGTCCAGATTGCTGTTCAGGTCGTCCATTCTCACAAATGGGCCATACCTAGGGTCGTCGCCATCTGCAAACGTAGTGGCGGTATGTAGATGCGACAACTGCCTTCCACTCGTCAAGCTGTTTGAGATGCCTGAGATGTTTCTCATTTCATCGACGCTCGACCGTGGAGAAGATGGCTTCGACCGTGACCTGTCTCTTCTTCTGGAGCTCGACTCCTTAGCGTAGAACGGATTCGACGAATTCGTGCCGTGATAATGAGCGTGGGCATGCCCGGTTACACCTGCTTTGTGTACTTTATTATGATGAACCGGTGTTGGCACCCTGCCCACTCGCTGGTTGGTGTCTGCTGGCTCCTGCTGGGTCGCCTGGGTCGCCTGCTGAGGCGCTGCGAAGTTTGAAAATGAGTATGGCATGTTCAGCGACGAAGTTGGAGAGCCAGACAACACTGGAGGATGAGCAGACTGGTCAATTAGTAGTGCCGGAGAAACTGTACCCCATGGCAAGATCTCGCTTGTCTCATAGAGCTCCGTAGTTGGGCTGGATCCCGTAGGAGAGATGGATCCATCAAATCCACCAGTTACGGCGGCTGCCATAGACATAGCACTCTTATAAGGGCCCAAGCTGAGACCCTCAATGTCGAAATCCGTGCTCGTGATGCTCAGCGCGTCAGCGTTAAAAGTCGTGGCTGGCGATACCAAGTCAATGCTAGCATTGCCATTGAGTTCAGAGCTCAACGCCGAGTCTGCTGAGGCAAGCGAACTGCCGGTCTGCTGCCTAGCAAACTGATAAATAGGCCTAACTTCGTCCTCAGCTAAAATATTATCTGCCTCGATATCATTATTACCATTTTGGTTTCCATCGCCATCGTCGTTGTCGTCGTCGTCGTCTGCCTCGTCCTCTATATCGTCCTCATCAATCTGTCTGCTTGGCCTCAATACATGAGTTGCCTTAGCAGACCCACCTGCAGAGCTTGCTGGCGAATCAGGCTCGTCGTCGGAAGAGGACGAATGGTCGTGGTGGCGATAGTGATGGCCTGATTGTGGCACGATTAGGTCTATAACTTTGTTGATCGAGAAGTCACCGTCAGCAGGAATGTACGCAGAAATATCCTCGTCATTTGCGATTTTAGACACAAGCTTCTGGAGCCCATCCTGGAGGATCTCGATTCTGGTCTCGAGGAGTTCTACATAGCTGCTCGAGTATGTCTTTTCCTGCTGCTTCTTCTTTTCCGAGTATGTACATAGCTTGTCGTCCTGGGCACACCGGCTGCAGGGCTTTCTGCCGTCGCATTTGGTCTTCTTCATTCTGAGTTAGTAGAGAACATAGGGATGTGGAAGGAGCATTAGATTCAATCCGCTCGTAGTTGTGCAAACGTGGTCCAACATATCGGTAATATATATCCAACTGCGCATCAGCCACAAACAACACGGCAAACTCGTAACAATTCCATATCTTAACAATTCCATATCTTAAAGATAGAGCACAGTTTTGCGACTTCACTGCACTGTGCTCACTTTTGCCGTCGCTGCTGCGTGGTTCGTAATGGAGGAATTCTGATCATCTTGTGTGGCTTGCTCCCAAAATTCCGTGCTTGAACTTTCATAGCTTATTCAGTTCCGCATTTTTTTATGATTCTCGTACTTGTCCAGGTTCTTTTGCACCACTAAATATCACCGAGCTCTAGAGGTTGCGTATGGAGCAACATTACACTGAACTTGATACAAGGCTGGCCCTGAACTTTCCAGCTTCGCAAAACTCTGGAGCCCTTTCAGACCTTCCAATTGTCAGCACCAAGAAAATAGAGACCGTCCAAAAAATTCACACCAGACTCCACATCAGACTTAACAGCAATACTTGGCCCATACTAGCCAACTAGTATGAAAGCCAGTGGGCCGATTGCCAATACCGCCAACGGATGCTGTCGATACGATCGTATTCTGCCAGCCATCCGCGCCACTCAAAATCCACAGCACTAAAATACAAGCGTCCAGAACTGTTGCTCCCCACAAATAAAAAGAAAAAAAGTACTCACCGACAGCTGTCGCACGCCTTGACTACCCGCTTCTTGCGACCCCCTTCATCGTGGCCGTCTAACATGGCGATTTCACGACCAACACCACCAAAAGAATTACTCCCACTACGAAACAATCCAAATACGCAAAATCCCCGAAATAAAGTGACTTATATAAGTCCCCCACACCCAATGGATAATACCGGCCCGCTTGTCACCCGCCTTTGGTCAAACCTAGAAACGTTTTGTCGCCAAATCTGGATCATTAGTAATTTGCCCCAGGTCACCAGCTCGCCTAACTAATACTTACCTAATAACGGGTGTGTGACGCCCAGCACTAAACTAGCCTGTGTATAAACCGACAAGAAACAAAAAAAAAAAGGCCAAGATAACGATCCCTGTGAACTGAGAGGTTATTGTAAATAAAGACGTCAGGCAATTTCAATCAGTCAACAGAAGCCATTAAAAGCAGCGCACTTGTAACTTTTTATACGAATTCCGTGTGGCTAGAACACCGATGTGCATAAACACCGCTTAACACCGCACCGCACCACACAATGCGGATCACCTTTTTTAGAACACCGAGATGGAGATGTGCTTAAGCCTCGCAGTCGCAATCAGCTCACAACAATGCCGGCGTGGTCACTAGCTGGCAATGCAAAAAGATTTTATTGTACCACTTAAAACACGGATAATGATGATTTCCGCAGTGGAGGGCGATGTAGGAATCTATTATATACTAGTATGTTCGCGTCGGCTACACAGGTCGGGTACAAACTTTCCGGTCGGATATCAAATATCCGTATCACCGACACCGTTGCCGATGGGCATGGCGAATGCAGCTCTGCTGCACTAACCGTGCAGGACCTGCCGGAAGTGCAGCAGGGATATGGTGAGGGTGCAGGTCGATGCAGCATGACGCAGCGGCTGAGCAGCGAATGTCCACAAACAGACAGCTGCTTTTGGAGCAGGGCGCATCCAGCAGGTTCATACACCAGCCAAAAAGCATCGTCACAGGGCTGAATGTCTCACTCAAGCTGCAACCTATATGTCGTCGGCTGCACCTTAATCGAAACAGCCGACCCGAGCACCACGTATTAGGTTTGCGTGTGGCAGATCGTAAACTCTGTGCTGCTGTCGCCGCAACTGAGAAGCTGCCGACGCGACCTCTAACGTGCCACCCAAATGAGCCTAGCCGCGTTGCTTGTTAGGGCTGCGATTTACACGAGCAGTGTTCTCTCAAAGCCGCGATCATCTCTGCCGTTCAATGTCGTTTGCTCGTTGCGATTCTGCTCCGGCTCTCTTTGTTGTGACTCACGCTGATGTCCCGCTAAATCGACTGCTAGCCAGGTGCGGAGCCGTGCGGCGCTAGGGTGGTGGGGCGCTGCCGGTATGCGGAGGTATTTGCGGTGCACTGCTGCTTAGTCACGACATATCAGGCCCAAGACATATCTGGCTGTTAGAAAAGGCCTCGTACCACTGCATCCTTCCACTATGCGACTGGCTGGGCATGCGCCAATTGGCTGGCTGGGACTGGGTGTGTGGAGCGTGGGATCGCCGCCGCTTGCTAAAGTCCGCGGACGCATCTTAGGCGCAGGGCTCTCGCCCGCGGAGACGCCAGTTTTTTGACGTGCATGCAGCGAGCCAGCGCTGTCACCAGCCGATTCCGGATAAGCGGCAGGAGCTGTCAAACTGCCCGTCGTCTCGAGTCTCGCTTGCCAATGCTAGACGCTGATCTAGCCCATGCTGTGCACTAGCTGACAGTAGAGCTTGCTTCGTTAAAAGTTGAGCACATTTGCGCAGTTTTGATGTGAGCCGATTGCAACGCAGCTATTAGTGCCTCTATGCCGTAACCTTTGCGTCCGCCGCGACTACACGAGCTGTTTCAGCAGCCTGTTTGGGATGCCTCTTAATGCACCTTGATAATAGCCATCGGCTGCACTTCTACATATGATGCAATTACTCATCATCTTGCGACTCTGTCGCACTTGTAGCACCTGCTGCGCAGTTGGTCGTGGACGTTGACGGCTGTGCTGAGTCTTGTTCGTATATCTTAGATCGCAATCTACAAGCTAGATACCAAACACCTCTGCTCACAGTGCATTCACACAATTGTGCAGTAGTTGCCCGTGGCGTAACGAGCTCACAAAATATTTGATACTGAATAAACTGCGACTGACGACACTGGTGCGTAGGTACATGTAGTAGACACTTTGACGTGCAAGTGCATGTAGACGCTGGCATACGTCGTTATAGAATATAGAATCCCGATATAAAATACGGCCACAACATATTCTGGTATGCGTCAATTGCAGTAATCAGCCATTACTTACTTATCAGGGACGAATCAGGGACGAATCAGTGTGTAGTTTTCCTGTAATGCATGTTCGCTGGCTTCGTCTTCGTCACTGGCGAGGGTACAGCTGCCACTGCATCTGCCGCTGCATCTGCCACCTACTCTGCGCGTCTATCATTGCGTGCTTTCGAATGTCAGTTGAATGTTATCTCAATTCCATTCTCACTTATGATTTTCGTACCGACTTTGCGGCAATCTGAATTTTCCGATACAATTTATCACAATCTTAGAGGATTGCTCGGCATGAAGTATGTTTTTTGCCCCATAAATCCGCTTCGTTCTACTGGCTGCGATCTTGCAGACGTCATTCAGCCGTGTTGAACCCATCAGCATAGAACAGCCGTACGGGTCTGACTTTTGATCTTCATGAAGGAGAAAAAGGCTCCTCCTGGGAAGCAGAAGAAACCCACTCCCAAAGCATCTCCAGAGCCCGCAGTAGATGAGAAGGCTGCAGCTCGTGCTCGTGCCGCTGCTGGTAGAGCCACTGTAGCCCAGTCATCGTCGTGGACAGGGAAACTGCCGGCGACGCTGCTGTTTGAGCACTGCCAGAAGCTCAAGTGGGAAAAAGTCACATTTGATCAGGTAAGTCTTGGTTAACCTGGTATTTTTATTGCGTTTGCTTGTCATCTTCATCGATCTGTGACATTGGGGGAGGGTTGTTTAGTTGGTTGTTGACTGCCTTAAAAAAACTCATCGAGTCTTGAATGTTCGCAGCCATCCTGTTTGATCCCCGACTATTTATGGATTCTGATCCCGAATCTTTCAGCTAACTTTAGAAACATACGAAGAGCGGATATGTGGTCACTTGTGTTTTGGGCCAGAAGAACCCCAAGACTAATCAGATCGAGCACATTCGCTTGACTCCACCCACTGACGTGGTACCTCCCCAAGAGACGGCCCTCGAGGCCAGACATCTGGCTGCTACTTATGCTTTACATCGCATCAGTTCTCACAAAAACATGAAGATGCTTCTTCCTGGTCATCACAAAGATCTATGGGTCAAGCTGGATGAGATCAAAAAGGCCCAGTTGCCTCATGGTGCCCACCTCTACGACCCCGACCCGTTCAAAGCGGAGCGCGAATATATGGAGAAAAAAGTGCAAGATCATGAAAAAAAACAGGAACTGGCAAAGCACCGTGAACATCACAACATTATTAAAGCTGTCAGAGATACCATCAGGCAAGAGCAACAGGAAAAGGAGCGGTCTTTGAGCCCTGTTCTACCAGCTGATGCTAGCTCGAATGAAAATTCCGGTGCTGCATCAAGTGCTGTGACCAATTCTGGTTCCAGTAATATCGATTCGAAGAGCATCTCTTCTGGGGCAGGAGCTGAGTCTCGGCGAGTTTCTTTCGATACTATGCTTACAATGTCCAGAACTTCGCGATCAGAGGTGGAAAAACTCATTCGCAAACACCACGGATTCCGCATGTCGTCGCGATCAAACGGCCTTTCCCCGTCAGATTCTAGCTACCCTACAATTCTGTCAACGCTTATAAAACTGGGCTTCGAGAAGTCGCAGGCGTGTGAAGCTCTTCTTTACTCTAGTTCGCTGAGTTCGGCGTTAGAATGGCTTCTTATTCACGTTCCAGAAGATGACCTACCCCAGCTGTTTTCGAACCAAAATCTCGGCATGACTGCCAATATCCAGTCAAATGCTCTAAAAATCGAGTACGCGGTGAGGGACCTCAAAAGATATGGCTTTTCTGAGGAAATTGTCAGAGAAAGTCTGGTCACTTTTAATGGCGACAAATGTCTATCCATGACGGATCTCACCCACCAGCTGGTGTATGGCTCTAGGTACACGCCGTCGGATCCAGCGCCTAACGGAGACTCATGGACGGATGAGCTAGAGAGCCTTCAATCCATATTCAGTGCAGGTGAGCTGTCCGTGACGGAGTCTTGCGTATGCAAATTCACTGCTCACTTGGAGGATGTCTCAGAACTATTGATCCAGGTGTGGCCATGTCCCGACTACCCCAACAGCTTGCCGGGCCTTTCTATAGAACCTACCAACAAAATACCAAGATATATAATTCTCGACGTCGTCAAGCAGTGTGGACAATACATCAACGACAATTGCTTGGGCGACTACATGATCATGTCAATTCTGGAATGGATCAAGGAGAACTTTTCGAAAATCCGCCACAGTCCTACCAGCCTGGTTGACATATCTGGTGCTATTTCTGGCGATATTGAACGTCGTTCGGCTACCCTGGCGCCCAAGTTGCGAGCTAAACCGGCTGGTAGTAGACGGTCAGCAGCTTCTCGGACTGCCAAATCATCTGAGGCCATCAAGAGCGAGTATGCTGAAAAGTTGGCCAACTCTAAAAACCTGAAAGCTATGCTGAAAGCTCGTGAAAGCCTCCCGGCATGGAAGAAGAAAGAACAGATAGTCCAGCTCATAAGTGATCACCAAGTGGTGCTCGTAACCGGTGAGACTGGTTCTGGAAAGTCAACTCAAGTTGTCCAGTTTGTTTTGGACGACCTTATATCAAAAACTGCCGGCGCCACTTGCAATATCATCTGTACTCAGCCGAGGCGTATCTCTGCTATGGGCGTTGCCCAGCGGGTTGCTGACGAGAGGGATAGCCCAATCGGCCAACAAGTAGGTTACGTTATTCGGGGCGAGTCACGAACATCTGAGGATACATTGATTAAGTTCGTCACTTCTGGTGTACTGCTGCGGATGATTCAATCTGATCCAGTTTCTGCCCTGGATGGTATAAGTCATGTGGTGGTCGATGAAGTCCACGAACGGTCTCTGGACAGTGATTACTTGCTGATTCTGCTGAAGCGAATGTGCAGTCGAAATAAGGCCCTGAAGGTCATCCTTATGAGTGCCACCGTGGATCCGAAGCAGTTCATTGATTACTTTGGTGGCTCTGTTGGCTACACCCATATAGAGGGTCGTACGTTCCCAGTAGATGACTACTATTTAGACGATGTCATTCGCAAGACTGAATATGTTCCTCGCGCTTTGGCAGAAGAGGGTGTCACATATTCGGAGGTTGGGCGCATCATAATGGCTATCAAAGATGCCATGGATTACAACATTGTGTCACGGCTCGTCAATTGTATTGATCGAGACTTGGGTGCTGAAGATGGTTCCATTCTTATTTTCATGTCTGGAGCCGCTGAAATAGATCGCTGTATTCGTTCTATCTCCGAGGCATCTTGGGGATCCAAGTTTTATTTACTCCCCTTGCATTCCTCTCTGACTCCCGCTGAACAGAGACGAGTGTTTCCATCAGCACCCAGCGGGAAGAGAAAGGTGGTTGTCTCGACAAACATTGCCGAGACTTCTATCACCATTCCTGACGTTGTCGCTGTAATTGACTCCGGACGAGTAAAAGAGACAGTTTACAACTCTCAGAGTAATGTTGTGAAGCTTGTGGACTGCTGGGCCTCCCAGGCTGCAGTGACACAAAGGCGTGGTCGAGCAGGTCGAGTCCGCAGAGGAATGTGCTACAAGTTATACACTGAGAAGATTCAGACAAACGAGATGGTACCACGGCCGGCACCAGAGATGTCGCGTGCTCCTTTGGAACAGCTATATCTCAGTGTGAAAGCAATGGGAGTCGGAAAGGTAGATAAGTTTCTATCTGAGGCTTTGGATCCTCCGGATACTCAATCTCTTCAAACAGCGCGTGACTCGCTGGTGAGTGCCGGGGCCATTGACCGTGTGTCGGATAACTTGACATCACTGGGCCGCCATGTGTCGACGATTCCAGCAGATGTACGCACAGCGAAGATGCTGGTGCTGAGTGCAATTTTTGGATGCCTCAAAGTGGGTTTGACTGTAGTTGCGATATTATCGTTGCGAAGTCCTTTTACCAGTCCTCGTGAAAAAAGGGACGAAGCAAAGGCTGCAATGATTAGTTTCGCTGGCAATGGCAGAGGCGATCTTTTGGCAGCAGCAAAAGCTTATGATGAGTGGCTCTCTAAGAGGTCAGAGTCGAATGCTGCTGCAAGAAATTTTTGCAGGGAGAATTATCTCTCCTGGCAGACTTTGGAAGACATCACGTCTGCAAGGAGACAGTTTTTGTCTTCACTACAGGAAATTGGGTTCATTAGTGTGGCTAACGAGAGTAAGATCCCTTCGCATTATTTTCGGAACGATTCAAGTGACAGAATGATCAGGACGGTAATTGCTGAGGCTATGAATCCAAATATTGTCAGAATTGCATTCCCTGAGAAGACATATAAAGCAGTAAGCTCGGGAACAATTGAGCAAGATGCAGATGCAAAGTCCATTAAATTTTACACCCAAAGTGAGCGGGTCTTCTTGCATCCTGGTTCGTCGTTGTTTGGCGTCAACAAGTTTCCAGAAGATACGCACTATTTGAGTTTCTGGACAAAGATGGCGACTACTAAGCTCTTCATCAACGGAGTGACTCCCTTGAGCATATATGGCATGCTGTTCTTCTCTGACTCTATCTCTGTTGATCCGTTGGGGGCAGGAGTAGTGTCTCGAGGCTGGCTGGGGTTGAAATGTTGGCCTCGAGTTGGTATTCTCGTGAGGATACTGCGCGACTTGTTCAACTCGCTGCTAGACGAAAAGTTTGCAAATCCTCTTGCCGATATCTCAGCCGACGACATCATGCAGACAGTAACTATGTTGATTATGACAGATGGTAGTGGCTACTGATTATAAGTTGTGTGCTTCTAATATGATTGCGATAGTCGTATGTGTCTACCAAGCTGACACCACTGCAACATACTAGCCGGAACCTACCTATTGCATTCAGAACTCACAACACAATGAAACGAATTTAACTATTTGATGCTCGACATAAAATTATCTTTGTGATTTAATTAATAATGTTGTGGAGTATAGAATTGTTGACTTAAAACTAGAAAACTACTCATTTCGGCTCCCCACTTTTCATTATCGTAACATGCACGATGCAATGTCAGTTAGTATGCCCTAATATACTCCCTTGGGATATTCTTATAGCATTTTAAGAATATGAGGCTTGCGTATCCAAACAGGTTTTGGTATTTACTTTCACCGTAATACAAACACTTAAGGGGCTGTAAACACCCAGAGATCAAGTGGCGGATATGGCCAGGTCCCCATCGCCCAGGCGTACGTCTCATCGGGATCATAAAAGTGATAGGTATGAGAAACGATTTGCGGATGACCGCCATCGAAATGGTAGAGATCGCTATGACAGAGATTACGACAGAGAACGGAACAAGCATGATGGATATCACCGATCCCACACTTCACGCCAGAGAAGTAGAAGCCCTTATTCTGACTCACGTCGAAGAAGTCCTATAAGACAGGAACACAGGCATATCAAAGTTTCTAAACCATCCGACGATCGTCACGATCAGGTAAGCAGTCGCTCAACAGCATCTCCACCGGTGAAAGATGCCAGCAAGAGCCCTGCTCCTGGTGCTCAGCCTTCGACGGTTGGAGATTCTGGGTATGCTAATACAGAACCGACAACTACGGCGGAGAACCAGCTAAATGGCCAGATTGAAGATGCTGAAGAACTAAGAAAACGTGAGAGACGAGAGAAACTTCGGCTCTGGAAGCTACAAAAGGAGCTCGAGGCAAAGGCTAAAGCTGATGCAGAGTCTACTACTGTGAAAGCGGAGGCTCGATTAGAAAAGGAAAGTAATGGAAAGTCAGATGAAGTTGGCAAGAATTTAACGAAGAGCATCACATTCAAGCCGTCGCAAACGGTGACGACCACCTCAGGTGGCGTGACAAGGTCACATTTTTCTCTAGGTAAGCGTTTGTCTGTGCCAAGTGCGTTGAACTCTAAGCTATCATTTGACGACGAAGAAAAGAAGAAGTTCCGTAAGATCCCGCTCGCTGCCGACTATTCGAATGAGGCACAAGTCAATGATCACCCTATGGATGATCAGAATGATGATGTTGATCCTTTGGATGCCTTTATGTCGGGACTATCTGCGGAGCAGACTTCAGAATTGAATGGAACCGAGCTGCCTTCTAAAGTCATGGATGATGTAGACGGCGATAGTGCGGAAGACGTTGGAGACGACGATCTCCTTGGTGAGACTAAGGAGTATCTACAGATGTTGGAGAAAAAGAAGAAGAAAGATATCCCTCCAGTGGATCACGCCAAAATGAATTATGAGCCATTTAGGAGAAACTTTTACATAGAGCCAAAAGAGTTGGCTGATCTCAGTCCCGAAGAGAGCGACATGCTTCGCTTGGAACTTGATGGCATCAAAATAGCAGGTGTTGACTGCCCCAAGCCTGTGAGGAAATGGACACAATTTGCATTACCCGTGTCTACGATGCAAGTCATACAGCAGTTGGGGTACGAAAGGCCAACTGCTATTCAGGCGCAAGCGATACCAGCTATTATGTCTGGCAGAGACGTCATTGGTGTTGCAAAAACGGGAAGTGGTAAGACAATGGCATTTCTATTACCGATGTTCCGGCATATAAAAGACCAAAGGCCCTTGAAAATGATGGAAGGGCCCATCGCAGTGATAATGACTCCAACAAGAGAACTTGCAGTGCAGATTTACAAAGAGTGCAAGCCCTTCACGAAAGCTCTCGGCCTTCGAGCTGTGTGTGCATATGGTGGGTCGCCAATAAAGGATCAAATTGCAGAGCTCAAGCGTGGAGCGGAGATTGTTGTGTGCACTCCTGGCCGTATGATTGATTTGCTCACTGCCAACTCTGGCCGCGTCACTAATCTTACTAGGGTGACATATCTAGTTCTAGATGAAGCTGACCGGATGTTTGATATGGGTTTTGAACCCCAAGTAACAAAAATAGTGCGAAACATCCGGCCCGACAGGCAGTCAGTTCTGTTTTCTGCTACGTTTCCACGCCAGATGGAGTATCTCGCTAAGCGCATTCTCGATAAGCCGATTGAAATTATTGTTGGTGCGCGAAGCGTAGTTGCTCCAGAGATTACTCAGGTTGTGGAAGTCCGGGCTAACAGCGATAAATTTCTGAGAACGTTGGAAATTCTTGGAGATTTCTACAATCGCAATGGAGATGACGGGCGAGCTCTGATATTCGTCGAGAGACAGGAGGCTGCTGACGAGCTGCTAAAGAATCTACTTTCGCGAGGTTATCCGTGTATGTCGATTCATGGTGGCAAGGACCAGATTGATCGAGAGTCTGCCATTAGCGACTTCAAGAAGGGCAATATCACTCTATTGATTGCGACATCTGTTGCTGCTCGAGGGCTTGATGTGAAGCAGTTGCGACTTGTGATAAACTATGACGCGCCGAACCACCTTGAGGATTACGTCCATCGGGTGGGAAGAACAGGGCGTGCAGGTAATACGGGTACTGCTGTAACTTTTATAACCCCAGATGAGGATCGAAGGGCTGCCGACATTGCGAAAGCTTTGAAACTCAGCAAGGTGCCGGTCCCCGAAGAAGTGCAGAATCTGGCGAATCGATTTTTGGAAAAGTTCAAGGCCGGCCAAGAAAAGTACGGGACTGGATCTGGATTTGGCGGCAAGGGCCTTGACAAGCTTGATGAAGTACGCAATATTGCTCGTCAGCAGGAACGCAAGGCATATGGCGTCGATGACGGTGGCGAAGAAGCTTCGCGAGGCGGTGATTCAGACATTGACGATAGCGTGCCCCAGGATGCTAATGGTGGACCAGGCCTTGCAAATGCCCCAGCCATTGTGGCTGGTCGCCCTACCGCAACAACTATCAGCAAGACGACAGGCAAATCCCAGTCTGGTACAGTGGCGAACGCTACTGGTGCAGGATTTTATCATACCAAGCTGGAAATCAACGACTTCCCACAGCAGGCACGATGGGCTGTTGTTAACAATAGCAGCGTGTCGAAGATCATAGAAAGCAACGGCACCCCTATTACTACCAAGGGCATATACTATCCTCCTGGTAAAGAGCCTGGTGAATTCGAAGAGCCCAAGCTATACCTACAAATTGAAGGGCAATCGGAGGCGGCCGTGGCTAAGACTTATAAGGATCTCATTGAGCTCGTAATGGGGGCCGTAAACTCGTCAGATGGTGACACAAGGGCTCCGAATACTAGATACTCATTGTAACATAGCTAGTTATATATTTATGTAGAGACATAATTATCCGCATCAGCAAGTCATAAACGTTTCTCTCACTAACAAACAATACATCTACTGTTCTTGCCGAAATACCATTTCCATCGTGATATTATAGTCAATATCTTCTCATTTCTTGTTGCTAAACGAGTCCTGCTGCACCTTTATATCATCATCAACGGATCCTGTTGGTCTAATCATAAACGAGTGGTTCTGGGGGTGCCTGGCTCTCGCTGAGAAGCTGTTTTCTGTTCAGCTGTCTTTGCTGCTCTAAATTTTTTCCTAGTTTACCGTGCTGTTGGTCTCGCAAATTCTGGCGAGCCTTTTATTAGCTCGTGTTGATAATTTAATGACGACTTACCTCTGCTGCTTCAGCAGCAGCTTGTCGCGGATCTATTTCAGGCTGCGAACTTCCAAGTGTCCGCCCTGATTTCCCATCACTTGGAGCTGTTCGAGTCCTGGCAGCTTCCTTAGCGACCCCCAGTTCTTGGCCCGTCTGAGACTTGGGTTTGCTTACACAACTGCCCATTAATGTTGAACTCGTATGTCGCGCATATACACTTCGAATATTAGAATATTAGGGCATCAGATAAGATCCGCTAATCGCCGAACATGAAATGAAACTTTGGACTCGCCCATCCTTTTTCCAGTAATGGCTATTTTACAGAAAACTGAGCATTGAAATACTAATAAAGCAATAAAATAAGAACAATTTTTTCGTACTGAAGATCTCAAAGGATGATTTATTGGGCTGCCGCCTCAGAGGAAGATAGGAGTTGTATTTATCTTTCTCTCGCTACTATTGTCAATACCCACTAACAAAGTAACCTCTCAAAATAAAAAAGAATTGCATATTATCTACATGGTTTTATTTACACCTTGGGCTCTTCGTTTCGAGCCCAGGAAGGGCTGTCCTCGGAAGGGCTTGCCTCAGAAGCGCCTACCTCAGAAGCGCTGGTCTCCGAAGGACTGTTCTGAGAAGACTCCACTGTACTCTCTTCAGCTGATTCATTCTGGACAACCTCCTGAAAAGTGCCCTGGAGTGAACCATCCTGACCAGGACCCTCCTGAGCTGAGCTATTTTGAGCAAAACGCAGTGCACGAGATATAACCAAGCAGCCGTTGCTGGCATTGTGAAAATAGCCTTCAACAACTATTGTATCTTCAGGTCCAAGCCCCGATTGCTCTACAAATGTACGCCACTCGTCTAAAAAGTACTGTACACGGTCTTCTCTGTTGCATGCCTTTCCCAATGCCCAGAAATCGTACTTTTCCAGCGGATCTGCCTGCGACAAACGCAGATTCCAATGCTTAGTGATGAGATCCATATCGACATCAACGTTCTGCAGTGAGTTCAGAATGACTCGGATGCTATCATATCCCTTGGTCAGGTTGTAAACATCATAGCTTTCTATAACTCCAAGAACCACTTCGGGATCATTCCGCCAACTGCCCGCAACGCTGGACAAGAGGCTATTTAAGAAAATGGTTGACATGGACTCCATCGCTTCATTGTAGGTAGCGATAATAGACTTGAGCTTGTCATATGCCTCTGGCGTGGCGTCAGGGTACTTTTCAAAAAAGCACTTGAACATACAGTAGGTTAGCACATTGAAGTTTGCCTCTCGGTACCCCCGTACTGCTTTAATATAACTGCTCCAAATCTTGAAAATCGTGTCAAAATTCTTTTGCTCGGTCCAACTGAGGGTTATAAGACGTTGCACAGCCGAAGGATGGCTTTCAACGTTGTAGGGAGTCTGGCCTTCTATTCCCTGAAAATAGAAGTTCAAGGCAACTTCGACATCAGAACAGTCTCCCACAAAAAAGTCGTGAACTCTGCCAAAGTAGTATTCGTTCGACGACGAATTAGGATATACTTTGAGGATGTTGGCATACAGCTTCAACGCTTCCGTTACTCGGTTGTTGACAATGTAAGCCTGGACCATGTTGTGTTCGAGATTCAAATCACTTTTGTTGTTGGCCTTCAACTTCAAATAGGTTTCCTCGATATCTGCAATGGGGACGCCGCTCGCTATCATCAGATTGATGACTGCTCCCTGCACCTTGGAGCCAGTTATTAGTGACTTTACGTCGTCATTCTCCGATTCCTGGAATCTCCTATATAACTCGATACCACGAGCAGGCCTATTGAGTGTTCCGAATGCCGTGAAAAACTGCATGATGCCAAACGGCGATGTCATGACTTTCCCAGCCAGGATGTCGTTGCCAAGGATCTCGAGGTAGTTGGCAAGCACATCGGCAGTCTGCAACATAGTCTCCTTTCTCTTGCCAGAGATGATGCGTGCCAGTGACCTAACACATATTCTGGCAGAAGCGTGAAGGCCCTGGATCACCGTAGCCACTTCAGAGCGGGTCAGCACTCCTGCTTCCTTCAGCTGTGAGTAGAGGCTCATTGCACGATGAATGTCCACCAGATTCGTCGACCCACTAGCAGACCTTTGGTTAGACAGAGTCAGCCGCTCTCGCAGCTCCAGTATATCGTCCTTGAAAGGAAGCTGCTCCGGCCGGAACTCATCCTGGCCAGGACTATTTGCTCGCTTGTTCCATTTCCCACTTGCATTTGCCGGACACGGGGACGCAGACGAAAAGTTGGCAGCCTGGAACTGAAACACCTGAGGCGTCTGCGGCCGCATAGCAGCCGTTGCCAGCCGCCTGCTGAGCACAGAATTCCAATGAACTCTAGTCAGCTTTGACAGTGACATCTACTGGTGAATCTAAGGCTCGAAATTGTTTAAAATTATCGATACTCGAACGGCTGCAGATATGGGTCGTTTTCTACAAAAGGGTGAGGGTCTACTATGCGCCTCTCGTTGTGCGGCGTGACAAGAGTATGTTACCCTGGCTGATTTGTCGCGAAGATAGACAGGATAGTTAGTTTCACAAGAGGTCAAAAACGCGATTTGTATAGTTTTCATTTGGCCGAGTTGGACCATGTCATCGACCATAAAATATTCGCACACTCTGTGGTCCCCGTCGGATACTGTGAATGATGTTGCTGAAATCCTAGGAATCAGCAGTCTGCCGACAGAGGTGGCCAAAACGTTGGCCATGGACATCGAGTATCGAATCCACGAGATTGTCGAACAGGCATTGAAATTCATGCGCCACTGCAAACGTACGACTCTGACCACGTCGGATATCATGTACGCATTGCGGGTGCTGAATGTTGAGCCAATGTATGGCTATGATACCAACCGGGCCCTAAATTATAAGGAAGCGTTGGTAGGTCCAGGACAGACACTGTACTATATAGACGACGACGAAGAGGTCGATTTCGAGCGAATCATAAACCAGCCCCTGCCAAAAGTGCCGCGCGAAGTATCTTTCACTGCCCACTGGCTGGCTATTGAGGGAGTGCAGCCGGCTATTCCACAGAATCCCCACATGTCAGAGATCAAGGCGATGCCTGCGCAGCTGCGAGGATCCCAGACAAACCACTCGCTTGCTTCACTGTCTAGTGACATCGATGTGAAGCCGCTGGTGCGACACGTTATTTCTAAAGAGCTTCAGCTGTACTTTGATCGAGTGGCAGCTGCTCTCGTGTCGCCAAGTGGTTCCGAGTTGAGAACAGCTGCTCTATCTAGTCTTCGCAATGATCCCGGACTGCACCAACTTGTGCCGTATTTTGTGCACTTTGTCCAGGAGAAGGTGTCACAGAACCTCAAAAGCAGTCTCGAGATTCTGATCTCCATGATGGAGGTCGTCGAGGCGCTTCTTAATAACCCCACTATATTTATTGAACCTTACATCCACCATCTGATGCCCTCAGTGCTGACCCCTCTATTAGCCAAGCAGGTAGGCCCAAAACCCCAGGTTGCAGATAGCTATACTGTGCGGGATTATGCTGCGTCGCTACTAAAGGCAATATGCGACGCATACGCCGACACTTACCACACACTGAAACCACGAGTTACACGAACACTGCTCAAGGGATTTCTTGATACTACTCGCCCAGCAGGCGGTCTGTATGGGTCTGTTGTGGGAATCAAAGCTCTTGGTCCTGAGATTGTGCGAGTCATTATCCTTGGTAACATACGACCGTGGATCCAGGGTATACTGCCAAGAATCTCAAGGGAAGAAGACAAAGCGCTTTTGCTGAAAGCGGTGGTTGAAGCTCTGCGGACTTTGAAGCAGCAAGCGCCTCCTCTTGGGGCCAACCTAGAAACTGCTACTATAAAGACGCTGGCAGATAAAATAGGTCCTGAATTGGCTGAGACGGTATACGAGCAGGATGATGGGCAGGAAATAGCGAACGCGATTCTGTCTGGCGATTTGTAATGCAAGCTTCTATTGAAGGAAAAGGAGTCATTAAACATTTTGTACGATATATGACTTAACAATCGTTTTACAACTCATGGTCACGAATGCGGGGACGCTTGGCAGATGTTCCTTCCGACTGGAATTAAGTTTCAGCGATATAGATTGCTGGCAGAAAGACGACGAAGTCATAAATAAATATAGAGAAACGTTCGTGATGAAAAATACATAAATCGAATCTCTAATAATCTCGTACACTAGCTATCAATTTCTTCAAAACTCGGTGGCCGAAGCAGATGCTCCTGATCTTCTGACTGGGGTATTTCGCTGTTGGAATAATACGCCTCCGGGGGCGAATTCAGCAAGTCATAAATGCTGTTCGTGGACAAGCTGCCTGCCAGATTGCCTTTGTCCATTATTAGGAGGTACCGTATACCCAGCTGCTGGAACATCTTGACCGCCAGAGTGATATCAGCCCCGACTGACAGCTGGGGAGGAAACTTCTCCATAAAGGGTGATATATCTACGGATGGTGTTGGCACGGTTTCTCCACTGGGAGACCAACCACTGAAATAACACTGAGTAGAATCATCAATGCGCAAATTAGTTAATGCCAATCCCAGGTCCTCCCTTGTTACATAGCCAAGCAGAGACTTGGTGTTTGAGTCTATTACCGGATATCCACTATTCTGGCTGCTCGAGACCAGTTCTGTGAGCTGATGGCCACTCAGCGGAGCACTACCGTCTATAATATGCATACCATGTGTTGGCGTCATCAAGTTAGATAGCGGAATATCTGGAATGGGACTATTGTAGCTGTTGTCCAGCAGTGGATACTGGAGGTTTCGGAAAATCCACATTTCGTAGATGCCGGTCTTTTCAAACGCCTGGGCTGTCCACTTAGAAACCATAACTCCAGTCATTATTGGCAGCACATATGTCAGTGCTCCAGTGAGCTCAAAGAGAATGACCACCGAGGAGACTGTGAGCCTGGTAGCGCCAGTCAACGCTGAAGCAGCCCCGACTACGGCATATACTCCTGGAGTGATGCATACTGCACCGCTACCTTGAGGAGGACAGCTACTAAACAAAAGCGAGCCGGCATTTTTCTCCTGTAGTGCTTGCATCACAAGTCCAACGGCTCGTCCTCCTAGCGCCCCCGTAATCATCGAGGGCATCAACACGCCAGCAGGAATTTCTATGCCCAAGGTGTACGACGTAAGGACCACACCAACGGCAGCAGAAAGACATAAAAGCGTCAAGGTAGGGAACCAATAGTCCACATTACAGAGATTCCCAGGCATTGTTGCGTTGCACTCCTGAAATAAGAAAGACAGCACCACAGAAGGTTGTAATCTCATATATATTACGGGATAAGAGATCACGCCTGTTAGCAGAGAAACTGCGCACACTTCAAATACTGGTGGCATACCACTCAACAGCGAGAGCTTCTTTCGCAGCTCGCCAAATTTCCGGTTCAATTTTATGATGGCAGCTCCGTACAGTCCTCCCAACAGGCCAATAACTGCAAATGGCAGGATTTCGAACTGATGCCAGCTTCTGTCGTATGTCACCTGGAACAGCACCAGCTTACCCGTGCGAAAGGGATTCATCCACTGGAGTGTCACCGATGCAATCATGGCACAGACAAAGCCATGCCACATCGTCTGGGGATCATTAGCATGGTATGCTGAAATGGCTTCTAAAGAAAACAGCACGCCGCCTATTGGAGCGCCAAATGCCACCGAAATGCCTGCAGCCGATGCCGCTGGCAGAACATCTCGAATACGAGCTCTTGTCAGGTTCTTGTCCTCTTTTGACGTATTGAATAAAAATTCCATAGCGATATTGGCACAGCAGCACGCAACATGGACTAACGGTCCTTCCTTTCCAGCCCACAGTCCCGAACCTACCACCAGACACAAACCAATGGTCTTGATCATGACGGTCCTAGCTCCCAGAAAATTGGGCCGCAATGCACCATCAACCATGGTTTTGATCTCAGGAATGCCGCTGAGCCGAGCTTCGGGGGCAAATACTCTGACCAAAATGCTTGCACAGGCAGCAAAGCCTATCGTCAAGACAATATAAATAAGATACCGCAGCACATAGCTATTTGGGGTCCACTGCTTCCAGAACGAGCAGCTCGCGGTGTTTGCCATATATCCTACTCCCCCGTAGCAGCAGAAGTCTTCATTCAGATAAAATGCCGTTGAGCAGTGGCCCGTTTTTATGGATCCCAGCCATTGAGAAACTATGTCGATTCCGGCTGCCAGAACACCAATTGACAGCCCAGTCCACAATAAGACTAACCAAAGCTTTGACGAATGGAATAAATCCACCAGCCTATCATGAGGCCTGTCGTCGTCGACAAAGAGCGGTGTCTCAGACCGACTCCTGTCCGTTTCCTGTTGACGCTCCATCAAGTAGTCAAAGGCATGGAACTAACGTCTGCGGCACTGTGCATATATAGCAGTCAACTGGAAACAGTCCAGTGGACTGAAGAACCCTCGAAAGTGCTTAAAAGCCTGCGCCAACTATAAATATTTTGTTTTCTTTATAGCATGCAACACTTAGCTGGGAACGCGCAATTCCTCTTCTTTGTTGTAGTTATTATTCAGTTCTCTAAATTTACCTAACTATATGCATATTAGCGGTTGTTTTCCTGTGCATATCTGTGGTCGCTTCCGAATGCCATCTCGGTTGAATAATTTCTATATCAGTAGACATAGAAACAACAATGGTGGATTCTGCTTGAAGACAGCATAAGTGAAAATGATGGTGTGCAGTGTTTGATAGAGTATCGTAGAGTTTTCTTCATACACAGAGTACTGATGAAAAAAAGGAGTGGCTTTGCCAAACTGCGATCAGCAGTCATCAGCGGTCAACCCGCTTCTTAAAAATATTGGATTGGTTCATTTTGGCGTAATAATGCGATGCATCCATCTTCGGAGTAAACATGTTAAGCAAGATTGTCTAACTTCATATTGAGACGAATTTGCCGAGCTATTTCGGAGTGAAGCAGAATCACAATGGTAGAATTAAGCCCTGAAAGAGAGTGGACTCGAACCACTGGTACCATTAGTGATCAATGCTAGTGATCAGGCACAACTGTGCAGCAGTTTCCTAAGCGCGACGTGGTCGCAAGGTGTGTACTGAGTCGATATCAGGTGGTTTGAGTAGCTTCAATTGCTAACTTTTTGAAAGAGGTCCTAGTTTTGTCAGGATCATTATAACCTATGCATCATTTGAGACTGAAATATGAGAATATCTCAAGGATTGCACATATCTATCACGAGGTTCTTAATGATAATATGAATCTATGCATACTTTGCTTCGCTGTTGGTAAAGCTAACAAAATGGTCTCATGAACTTGAATGTTCTAAAGATGACTTTTCCCTGGTACTTTAATAGTACTAGATGTGTCAAGAGTTATCTTGCTGAGGTTTTACTACTCAAGTCATATTTCGCGCTGTAAAATTCAATTCAATTCAATTCAATTCAATTCAATTGTTAAAACCGCCAATTTCTATGATCTTGAATATGCTGCCTGGAGCTAACTGGTTTGATAACATGTTAATTCTAGTAAACCGCAGGTGGAAATTGAAGTTAAAGACCAAAATAAAAATGCATGAATATTGAATAATATGGACATCAAGAATCGTCACTTCGCACTAATGGCCGTCGTCCGTATCGTTGGTCCCCGGTGTAGCAGGGATAGTTGACGGCGATGAAAACAGATTTCTGCGAGTTGGCGTGTCAGATACGATTCCCGGCGATGGATAAACGCCAGTCTGTTTCTGCTTCTTTTGTGGAGTTGCAAATATAGCAGTAGGTGCTGGCAGACTAGACTCAGGAAGCTCAATCGACCGCTTGCGTGTAGGAGTTTTCTCAACACCTAGGCTAGTTGCTACCTGGACGGTCGAAGCTTTTCTTGCAGGCTGCTGCTTGCGGGTAAAAATGGGTCTACTCATGGCCAGCTCACGAGTGACTGATACGCGATTGGGTCGTGAAATGTTTTTGATAGCGTCCGCCAGGTCAGATGCAACCTTATCTTCTTCCTTCCTTTTCGGCACCACAATCTCCCACTTATTGGTCGACGCATAGATGCCTCCTCGGAGAGAAGTAGAGGCGGTAGCAGAAACGAGTGACGTGACAGGACGAGGAGGCTCGCTCTGTCGATCCCGCTGTGGACTTGAGTCGGGTGCTGCACCAGTCGGATTTGCTGCCGAAGAAGCTCCAGTAGTGCTTGGGGTGCGGTGGAGTCGCTTCTTTGATCTCGTCGACATGCCTCGGGACTTCTTTAACAGCGCCTTACATTTTTCGGGCAGGCGAGACACAAAGAAAGGAAATACGATTTCGCGACAGAATTCTTGGACCTGGTCCTGCTCTTCCACAGGCTTGTCGCCAACAGACCTCTCCTCCTGTAGAGCCTGATAGATGCATAGCCTATCAAAAAGAAGATCCACCAATACATCAGGATCATCGCTGTGGTCATCATCGGCACCGTTACGTAGGTCAGTTGCTTCTGCCCGCGGGTCGGTTTTCTTCTTCTTCTTGCGAATCAATGCAATCGAGGCAGTTCTTTTTTGTGGTCTATTTACGGCCGTGATATCCGGGGGAATGTGCGACAGCAGTTCAAGCAGCAGGATTATTTGCAGCTGGAGTTCGCGGATCTTAAGCGACCACACATGGGAAGGCACATTGGACTCGATGAGAGAGGCCCACTTCGCATAGAATGGCAGCTCCTTGTCATCCAAATAATCGGTGTTTGCAGCCAGTCTGTCTGAATCTACGAAATACTGCCTGCTGTCATATTTCAAGTCCAGCATGCTGACTCTAATAATGCGCTGCTTCAGGGTGGCTGTCAATAGGTCTGGGCTGTCTTCCACGCCTGTGTTCTTGATACTGGTGGTGTCGTTGCACACAGACCTTAGCCGCGAGAGTGTGGATTTCGCGAAATATGACAGCGGCGTGTTGTGGATATACAGCGTCTCAAAATACTTGTTGTTGAGAAGCTCGCCTGGATCACTATTGATCTGGGCCGGTTCCACGCGTTTCCGTTGCGGTGGAGCCATGTTCAGGCGCGTATGTTGGACATTTCGCAAGCGGGGCACCTCCACCAGGCAGTCAGCCATATCCTGTGGTAGATCTAGCTCCGACGAGAACATGCCACCATCCTTGAACTTCTGTAGAGCATGCACGTCGCGTACTCGCAGTCCTCGATCGAGACGGTACATCAAGCACAGGTTGCCCGCCAGACTTTGGAGAGCCGCCAGATGGCTTGATGGCCGCTTTGACGAGTTGTCCTCATACACTTTGGCAAGGGTAATGGCAGCTGGTGGCAGTTGTGGAGAGTCGGATGGCCACGAAAACACTCGCCAGGGACGCGCTGAGTCCCACGCGCTGTCACGCGGCAGATATGCATAAGGAAAGTCGAGTTTAGACACCGATTTTATGAGCAACAGCTTTGGATCGTTTGGTGAAGGAATGGGGCCATTCTGAAGAGTTAGTCATCGAGTTGCAAACAAATGCCTACCTGAATAGTGATGTAGCTCATGCCAAGTTGGAATCTTGGCGCCGCAACCAGTTTGACAGGCGTGCAGCGGCGATCTTCTCAGGGGTAAGTGGAGTAAACATATTTAAACAGCACTGCAAATGTATGGCTGTGGTGCAAGTTCTGTAGACTGTAGATCTAGCGGAACCAATTAAGTCGTACCGAACTATTGTGACTCCATCGCACTGTGGTAACTACTGCACACTTGGCGAGGACTGTATGGGATCAAATTTCGCTTTGATATAGATGCTGGACACAACTGCAGATGTCACATTACAACGCTTTCATGCAGATCTTGCTCAGCGACTCAGCGATACAAAAACGAACATCGAATCTACGGTAGTGAAAAAAGTGCTGGATGTCAGCAGACCTATTAAGGGCTTGGCAAAAACTTTTATCCAGATACCAATTGAGCAGGGGTTAACGAGAAAGAGAGTAACAAGTCACTGCTGCGACTTCTTTTCATGTATTGTCCACTTCTCAAATTTAAGTATCCTTTTAACCACTCTTTTAGGCGTCCTTGGGTCCAACCCAGTTGACGTAAACAATCTTGGACCCATAGATGTCACCCTTCTTGAGGGTCACCCATGGACGCCATTCAGGTCGGTTGGCAGCATTGGTGGGTCGTGCCGGCTCGCACGCGACACCAGACCGGTTGCCATAGCCGTGCGATTCGCCCTCCAGCACGGGGATGTTCATGTTGTCACCAGTGTACACCTGGAATGAAGGCTCGGTGGAGTAGACTTGCACGTTGCGGTTCGTTTCCGGATGGTACAGGTGGATGTGAAACTTGGGCTCCTCGGTGCGGGTGTCGAGCGACTTGAAGTCAGTGAGATCGCCTGGAACAAAGCAGTAGTCGAGGAATGGACCATCCTTCTCGAGCGTGAAGAATACCGACTCAGTGGGGATGCCAGGCAGCGGAACAATTTCGCCAGTGGGTGCCTTGGTCTCCTTGTCGTGCACAATGTACTTCGAGGTAGCCATGCGCAGCTCGGTTCCAGCATGCGACTCCAGGGTGGGCGCCACATTGAAGTAGTTGTGGTTAGTCAATGACACAACGGTCTCGTCCACAGGGCTGTCGGCTACCAATTGAGCCTCGTACTCGATCTCAAGATAGGCCTTGTTGCCCTTGACATACGACGTATAGGTAGCAGTGGCCACCACCTTGCCAGGGAACCCCTCGTCGAGATGGTCCGAGGTGTGCCTGAAGATGGTCTTGGTCTTGTCACCAACTGTCTCGGTCAGAGGACCCGCCCAGTCGGATTTATCCCAGCCTTTGGCGCCTCCGTGCAGCGTTGCCTTGTTGGCAACATCGTTCTGAGCCAGCGGATAGAAAATGCCATCGACGGTGACTCCACCTCCGTAGATGCGGTTGGCGACTCTGCCAATTGAGGCACCCAAAAACGAGGCGTGAGGGCCCTTGTAGTTGGCCTTGTTTTGGAAATTGAGCGCCAGCTCGGTGCCGTCCACTGTCTTGAACGACGAGATTCCAGCTGAGGTGGGGTGGAACGCGGAAGTCATAATAATGGTGAAAGTCTGTACAAATTGCCAAGCTGGAGTTCTACAAAGAATTGACACTAGTCACAGCAGTCGAATTCGAGGCAAAGAAAGAAAAATTCAAACGATTTTTAAACGTGGGGGTAGCAGGAGTCTGGGGTGCTTTTATATCTACAAGTGGCTAAATTGGCGCGGGTCGATTTCCGGCAGAAACACGCAACCCAGGTTGGCCCAGCTCTCACCCCACCTGCCTATTTAGCCGGTGTACCCCAGCTTTTGAGCATGTCAACGGTTTTGTGACGATGCAGTTGAATTCGTCGGCGCAGTGAGGATATCACCGTACTCCGAGTCCTGGTCTCGTGCTGCCTGCATCAGTTCGTAGAGCTTGTGTTAGCGGTGTCAAGGCAAGTCAAGTCAAATGCGGTGAATTGCCGGTCATGCCAGATCAGGCAGGCAACGCAGTACTGCTGGAAAAATCAGCCTTGCAGCCGACACAGCAGACCGGCGAAAACCACATGAACTCAAAACAAGACATACCTGGATGATCTGCTGGTCGTCCATGCGCGAAATCTTGTCCATGTCGAGGCGCTGGTGCCGCCACTTGTCGCCTGGCAGACACTCGAGGTAGTGCTGCCACGAGCTCAGAAACCCAATGATTTGGGCTGGATTGTCGAGTGTGCGGTGAAGCCGGAACTCGGACTTGACATACTGGTCGCCCAGCACCCGAGCGTCTGGAGCCAGTTGCCTGTGGGCTCGCAGAAGTCGTCTGTACAGGACCAGCGGCGGTAATATAGGACTATCCCTGACAGGAATCTTACGCCGGGCAGCCAGTACAGGTAGGCACGGCTTCATTGTGAGTAGGAAAGCCGCTGGTGCGGAAAATGTGTCAGCTTTAGCTGAAGCTAGTGGGAGCCGTAGAGAAGAACAAAATAATTATAATATAAATGCTAGTATAAATAGCATATAAAATAGATGTAATACAATGAAACAACATTTAAGAGTTCTGTCGGGTGGAAGCTTGTATTGATGGTGGACTACCCTTGGAAAAGTTTATTCTTCATGTCTGGATTACCGGCAAGCTGCTGCTGCGCATGTGCATGCAATGGACAAGCATCGCGGAACAGCAATTGTATAGCAGCTGTGGTTCACGGGGAAATTGAGGAGCAGTATAAATGTACAAGACCAGCAGTTGTCTCATTGCGGAAAAGCAATTGTTTAAGAACAGCTGCGAAATAGGCGTAAAAGAGCAATTGAGCTAAAGGCTACAGTTCCTCTACTACTCTTTACGAGCTGCATAAGACTGATAAAAACTGACTTGACTCAGACTCTTGCAACGGCACTGCTAGCAAGGGAGTATAAGGTAATCTGATTTAAATAATTTCATATTTCAATCTTTTGCATGTTGTCTGTACTGGATTACTATGAGATATTGTAATACTGTTGTAATTCCATATTGTTCTTCTGTCGTATTGTTCTTCTGTTGTACTACTGTACTGCTTAAATCTGCTTCGTAGAACTTGTAAAGCTACTGTTCGATTGTTGTATAGAGTTAGATGATATATGTCTTATTTTTTTTCGGTTATTTTCATACGTAATACCCGTGGTATTGGCATATTTCCAAATGATTTTCAGTGTCCATAATGTCTGTGCTAATTAAGCAATTCCGTTGTAGTAGTGATGTTGCGTGTTGCATACTAGTGGTAGTGATCGAGTAGTTTGACTGCATAACCGCTGCACATCCATGACAGCCACATAGTATATAGCGTAGTGCTGTGCAGAACTTAGTTCTAATTGCGTGATTAATTATTTACTGTCATTACAGTTCACAAGTTTTTTATTCTTCTTTTATATTCTTGGTCTTGTTTTCGTTAAAAAGACCAGTTTTCGCGACTCCGTCGCGCTGTAGCAACCGCTTCGCGGTTGGCGTTGGATTTTAGGCAATGGTTAAGTCCCATGATCAAACCACAATTACAAGTACCCAAGATCATTTGCTCAGCAATTCCACCGTGCCACGGAGTCGCAAGAAGAGAAACCATTTTTCCAGCGCTCAGAATCATTCTGTAATGTAGGTCATGCATATCGGTGTTGAAATCATAAGCAATGACCTTCGTGAAGTAAGCCATAAGGAGTTCGATGTTTGTATTCCTCTCAATTTCTAGATATTTGTCGTTCTTTTAGTCTTTACTGGTGTCAGTATCGGCTGCTGAAGGGGAACGTCATGAGAGTTCTGCCTGATGCAACCATTGCTGTGGCCAAACGTTTGACAGATCGTGACTCTAGAGTACTTCTGACCTGCTTCGATTGTTTTCCAGTTTGCAGCTTGCAGCGACTGACTGCCCATTGCTGCGTTAAAACGTCAACAGAAGCGTAGATGGTGCTTGTTGCTATGGCATGTTTTAACCTTATGATTACATCGTACGTCTATCAACATATATGCTTTCTACAGAGGTACATTTTTGCACCCGTTAAGTTATACACACATATACACATACATACATACATACATACATACATTTATACCGTTATGCGTTACATTTACAGCTTGCTGCATACACTCACAACTTGTTCACCTAATTTAGGACATGCCGCCACTATAAATACAAACCATCTATGTACATATTCCATCTCACACACTATTCCCCCAGCGTAGTCACTGTGCCATCAATTGTATCACTCAGTTTGCTGTCATCAGCATCTCCCGACCCTCTCTCTGTCGCACCACACGCACTGCACAGTCACCAACCCCCTGAACGCCGTCCAGTGCCAGTCCCAGTTTTTCACCCGACGCAACCCACAATTAAGTTTTTTTCGGCACTCGCCCTTAACACCTGGTTTGTCTCCTTACACACAACTCGCACAAAAGATTGGGGTGGGCGTTTTGGACGCACTGATTTTTTGGGCCACTATATAACGACTGTGGATTTTCCTCGACGGATCGATTGTGACGTACTTTGCTTTCTCTAGGCTGGCACTTGCAAATCACCTCCTCTGCTGCTGAATCACCATGTCTGCGTCGGGCCCGTTGTCGTACGCTGCTGCTGCTGGATCGGTGGCTTCTAAGAAGCCTGCCGCTGGCACTGCTGGTGCTGCTGGTGCCTCCAATGCAACTCCCTCGGCCTCGTCGGCGCCTTCGTCGGCTCCATCGTCGCGAAGCTCGTCCAAGTCCAAGCAGGAGGCCTCTAAGCCCTCGCGAGCCGACTCGGAGCCTGCTGCTGCTGCCGCTGCCGAATCGGACAAGAAGTCCAGTCTGACACCCGCACCGGTGCCGGCTGTCAATGCATGGGCAGTTCGCCAGAAATCGGTGTCTCCTGCGACGGTGGCCCCGACTGGCGAAGTTGCTGTCTCCTCCTCGTTGCTCTCGTCCGCAATCGGCTCTTCCAGGGCTAGTGATGGTGACGGGGCTGGATCGGGCGCTCTGAGAAGCGTTGAGTCCATAGCTGCTGCTGTTGAAACGACTGGCACAGGGGCTGCTGGAGCATCTGGCGCTGAAATTGCGTCGGAAGCTTCTGGAGCTTCTGGGTTTGCCTCTGGACCCACTTCAGGACCCGCTTCGGGAGCCGTCTCTGGAGCTTCCTCTGACGCTGGTGATGCTGTTCCCAATGGTGTGTCTGGCGGTTCTGACGGTGCCAGCAAGTCTAAGCGGGATCCCAAGTTGGATCCGTCGAGTTGGCCTAAGCCTGATCCGTCCAGCTGGCCTAAGCCCGACGAAAGCAACTCCACATCCAACGGCTCTGCTCCCCTGGCGCCCAAGGCACGATCTGGTAAAGAAAAGTGGGTTCCATATACCCCCACTGTGAACTCGGTAGGCCCTTCAACGGCTGCCAAGCTCACCAAGACTGCAAAACCGCGGCCACGCCAGCAGACCAACCAGCATCAGCCCAATGGTCTTGCCACCAGTGCTGCTGCCGCCTCCACCAACAACAACGGCAGCAACAGCATTAACAACAACAACAACAGCAATAGCAACAACAATGGTGGCGACAAGCGCAAGGGACACTCGAAGCAGAACTCGCATTCCCAGCCTCGTCGTGACTCCAAGGCCAAGGACGCCTCAGCCCCTGTTTCTGCTTCAGCGGGCAGTGGTGCTGTCGGCAGCGGTGGTGACAAAGACAGGCGGTTCAGCGACACCAGCTCGCTACAAAATAATATCAATAGAACGCTTGGTGGCCTTCCTGGCGGCCCTACTGGGGGGCCTGGATTCCAGCCGTTCCTGCCTAACGGGCGTCGACCTTCGCATTTCAACCAACCGCAGCAGCAGCAGCAGCAACAGCAGAAAAACTTTTACATGCAGCCCGACTATTTATATGGCCAGCAGGTGTTTGCTGCCCACGCACCTGCCTCACAGTACGAAGTGACAGTGTCGCTCATCGTGGCTCAGATTGAGTACTACCTGAGTGTGGAGAACTTGTGCAAGGACATCTACCTGAGGCGCCAGATGAACTCGCAGGGTTTAATACCCATCTCGACACTGGCGGCGTTCAACCGCGTAAAACAGCTGTCAAATGGCGATATCAACCTGGTGGCTGACGCTGTACGGTGGGCACCATCTGCAGAGGTAGTGGGCGATAAATTCCGCGTCAAGGTCGGATGGGACAATTGGATCATGCCCTATAGCGAGCGCACAGATGTAGGTCGTGACGAGACGTCGATTGTCGACGAGTCGGCCCCCAAGTTCAACGCTGCTGCCGCCATTCCGTTTATCCCCAAATCCCGAGCTGACAATTGACGAGTGCCAAAAATGGCTGCCAAATGAACTTGAGAAAAGGCCCCGGCGGCTGCCAAAACATGTGCTGGCTAATGTTTCAACCAATTCCGATCCATCGTCAAAAGATCAACACAAATCAACACAAATCAACACAAAAATTAAGCAAATCAAGCAATATCAGCAAAATCTTTTGCTAGCACCAAAAGCCCGTCGCACTATGTATATATCTAGTGTGCGACTCACAAGGTACCACCTTTTAATTTTTTTTTTTTTTATTTTTATGAAACTCGGAGCGAGCGCTGTTCGTGGGAGTAGTAGTTACTTGTTGCGTGAGAACTGGTTCACTGGATATATGCTGCTCCGCGCTGGCTCATCTTGGATCCCAGTGCTTCGTTAGCATTCGCTTTGTTACGTTGTGAGCATACTCCGCATCGTGTTTCTATGTACGGCAAATTGCCAGAAGTTGTGTGATGCAACATCGGTTCTGGGCTGTATATTGCCATGTCATATTAGCTGTACATATCATGAATGTCATATTTGATCATTTGCAGCCAAACTGCGTGCGCAGTGAGCAAGCACTTAAAGTAGCACTTCTAAGTAGAGAAACGATACTGTGGTTCATGAGTGTGTACTTCGCGTCAGAGAGTACGTAGTGCAAAATAGACTCGCAGAGTCGTCGACTCATGACATTTTGCGACTCCGTCGCGCTGGTTGCAATTGTTGGTCTCTTTTTGGATTTAGAAGTTCTTACCAGGATATTATGACCTCATCAGAGCAACGCTGAGAGCCAGACAATGCACCGTGAAACGCTGTGAAACGTAGCCGTGAAATGCACTTCACCGTAACTCTAGCAAAAGTTACCGCAATGTGGATTACAGAGTAGACAATTATTATATGAGCGTCTGCAATGTCTGTTGTGGTTCATCCGATGTGATTGGGTGACTAGTGAAAGTTGAAACCTTTTTGAACTTTAGTAATTGTAAGCTGTGGTCTTAACAGTTTTGACTGGTGGTGCTTTTATTATTTTATGAAGCTATTAGTTCGGTCCATATTGGTACTGAATTTTGACGGCTTAGCATTCAACCAGACCACTTAGCTACTGGTAATATGCCTCCACACCTGTTTCTTGCGACTTCGTCGCACTATGGCAACCGCTGCGCAGTTAGACCGTGGTCTCTGTAAATGAGTTTGTTGAGACAAGAACCTCAGCTTTGTCAGTCATATTTGGTTATATATATTGTTTGTATGTTTTTTCCGACGAGGCCAATGTCTCTTCAATTGAACTTGTCGTTAGGAGTCTATCTGATACCGGTCGAGTTCTATCCAAACCCGGTTCGAAACGACTCGACATCATTTAATGGCTGCCTAATGAGAAAGCTTGGCAGTTAGAAGAGCGGAATAGTACGTCATTGCAGCGGTTGGTAGCATTGTTTCATTGATAGCGAGCTACCAAATGAACTTGAATAGAGCACACTGACCATACCACATAACTTGCATCACCGCAGATCCTCATTATTATACATCGTGTGTCGAACCCGTCGACGGCGTCCATGCCTCAACTGCGCAGCAGTTGCCACAGCGCGACGGAGTCGCAAGATCCTCCTCTTTTCAGAGCGACAATAGATCTCATTACTTGGGAGTCGACTGCTACAATTGCTTCAGCAGCTGCGCCCAATTGCGCCTGCTGGCTCCGTTATAGACAAATTTGCTTCCACAAAAGGCGCTTTTGGCTAAACAAAATCTGCCAAATCGTGCCACGTCTCTGAGTCTACGTAGAGAAACTTCATCGAGTGTAGCATCGAGTGCTGCAGGACCGAGGGGTCTGCACGGAAAAGATACATCACGATGGCCCACGACAGGCTCGCAAGCACCGTCCAGCTGCCCGACGTCAGACGCGACGCGGTAGGCGCTGGTGCTCGGGCAACATGGCTCGTCAGGTACTTCGCAGTGCCCAGCACGATGCGCGAAAATACATACAGCACCATCTGCTGGGCGACCGAGTTGCCTGCTGCTGACGGCGAGTTGCGACCAAACACCAGGTAGCCGCCCACGAGTCCCGCCCAGAACGCGTCCATTGCGTGTGTTCTGTCTTTGATCTGGCCGAGCACAGGCTCGCGGAGGCCTCGTAATCGGTTGAGAGCGTAAAGCACCGATTTGTAGATGAACACAAATGATCCCAGCGCCCTCGCGTGGTTTACAGTGGCCTTAAGGACGCCCCTGAGCCGGGTTTTTATACTTTTGGCGTCAGCAAAGGTGCTCCTGGCAAGAAGAGCTACTTACGGACCAGACCTAAATAGCACCGACATGACGAGGGCATGACAAAACCGCAGCCGAGCCCCGTACACGACACCTGCTGTTAGCGACACACAGCACCGTCACTGACCATTGCGAGTCCCCTTGAGAATAGCAAACAGCTCGTGGTACTTTGGATCCTGGATCAGTCTGTTGAGCTCATCCATAGCAGCGGTTTCGGGTTTTTTCGACTGCGCAGAACAATATGTGGAGAACCTCGGATGCGGCGATATTTGGACCCGCACGCAGCACATTTAATGCATATGCGACGCAGCTAGGCATATTAGGTTTCAGCTGCCAATAGCTCATCTCCAAACCTCCAGTTTGACTTGCTTGTGGATTTTATTGTCATTGGTCTTTTTTTCTTTGGTGGATGGCTATTCACAGCTATTCGTGTACTGAGCTGTTGATTTCGACGTGCTTGTCGACTTTTGTGTGTTTTTTTTGCTGCTGCTGCTGCTGATTGGTCCTGCTTGGTCCAGTTCTCCTTTTAGAGGCCTATTCACCGACACGTGGGGAAATGGTGAAGGTTCAAAAGGAGCTTGTTGGCTGGTACTCGTACGCGTGGGCGGCCGAGCCCTTCGTGGTGTCGGCAGTGGGCACCTATGTTCCGTTTCTGCTCGAGCGGTTTGCCCGTGAGAATGGCGTGTGGGTTGACGATCTGACGACGCCATGTCTGGCCAACGAGCCTGCTGACCCCTCGCTGGGACCCCCGTTGCCCACGCCAGGCCAACCCCATCACCGATGCGTCGTCCCGTTTCTGGGAACGTACATTGCGACCCCCAGCCTGGCCCTGTACACGTTTTCGTCGAGCGTGCTGCTACAGACGCTGGTGGTCATTTCGATGAGTGGAGCTGCTGACCGCGGCTCCTTCCGCAAGAAATTGCTGGTCGGATTCGCCATTGTGGGCGCTCTGTTTACGACGATGTTCCTGTTTGTGACTCCCCGACACTACTATGTGGCTGCGTTGCTGGCAATGGTGTCGAACGCCTCGTTTGGCGCTGTTTCGGTGTGCGGTAATGCGTTCTTGCCAGTGCTGGTCAGCAATATTATACGCGACAAGTATGCCAATTCTGAGCAGCCCAGTCCTGTTGATACTGCTGCTGCTGCTATTGCTGTTGCTGTTAATTCGGATACTGTTGCTGCTGATTCTGCTGCTGATTCTGCTGCTGATTCTGCTGCTGGTTCTGCTGCTGATTCTGCTGCTGGTTCTGCTGCTGATTCTGCTGATGCTGCTGCTGTTGCTGCTACCGATGCAAGCTCGTCTGTGGACTCTCCTCTGCTGGACTCGCCCAGCGCCAGTGACCTCAGCAAAGAGCTGGCGCTGGAGCGTAGTAGGCTGTCAAGTGAGATCTCTGGTCGCGGGTTCGCCATCGGATACATTGCTGCCCTCATTGTGCAGGTGGCTACGCTGGTGGTGGTGCTCAAAGTGACGCCTGCGTCGACTGCTCCGGGCTCGACCATCACGTCCACGTTTGGCGTGCGACTGGCGATATCCATTGTGGGTATATGGTGGCTCGTGTTCCAGATCCCGGTGGTGCTGTTTCTCAAAGCGAACAAGGCGCGTCCACTGCGGCATCACCACCATCTCCAGGATGGCGAGACTCCGCACACGAAGTCGGCCACCGTTATCACCCGGCTGTGGGAACTGTTCGACTACATTGTCTACGGGTGGGAGACGTTGTTTGCGACCTTCAAAGAGGCCAGGCAGATGCGCGACGTCGCGGTGTTTTTGGTAGGATGGTTTGTGATTTCGGACGCTGCTACCACCGTCAACTCGGCGGCGGTGCTGTTTGCGACTAGTGAGCTGCAAATGGGTCCGCCTTCACTGGCTATGATTGGCATTTTGACGGTGTTTTCTGGCACTTTCGGCGCTATGTCGGTGCACAGGGTCGCGAAAAACAATCCTGTCAATAGTATCGTGACGTTTATTCTCATTGCTGCAGTTGTGCCGCTGTATGGCCTGCTCGGGTTCGCCACTACCTCTATAGGCCTGCGCCATCCATGGGAAATGTATCTACTGGCGGTGTGGTATGGATTTGCACTTGGCGGCATCAATGCGTCGTGCCGGAGCGTTTTCTCGCTGCTGATACCCAGAGGCAAAGAAACCACTTTTTTCTCACTGTTTTCTGTGACCGACAAGGGCTCGTCTGTCATTGGGCCCCTCATCACAGGGCTCATCACCGACCAGACCCACGACATTCGCTACACATTCTACTTTCTGTTTGTGGTGGTCATAGTGGCCGCTCTAGTATTTTACCTGTTTCTGGACGTCGAGAGGGGTCGCAAAGAAGCCCACTATCTGGAGCACATTGGCGTCGACGATTAAAATTGCACAGCAGCAGGCGCCCATACCGACTGTTCTGCTCGTATGACAAGCTTATGCGGTTGGCTATTGTTCGTTCTGAATTTCAAACAAAGCACATCATACAAGTCGTGCGGTGCTAACTTAACTGGAGAATTTGTTGCTTGTGTGTCAGTGCTCCGTCACACAATTAAATTCATTTTGAGTCGTTTATTGTGAACCTGAATGTGAGAAGAGCTGTATCATAATGACGTCACCTCATGTTCGCATTGCATCTAATTCATCATTTGCTCCTGTTCATAATAGCATATTATTAGTTTTATCACAATTAGACACTTGCAGAGTGAATGCTCGTGTTATTGATTCCAAGTCCTTGATCGTGTAATGGAAGTAGATCTACGATTGAAACTTTTTTTTTTTAATGAGTACGTGACTATCCCCATATTAGTGTAATCTGCAGACATGTCAAATATGCAAGTTAAACAAGCAGCTTACTTTTTAGAACAAGTCATTTCTACTCCTGTCCTTCCACCCTTGTCTCGCCCGTCAGTTCAGATCTGGCGACTCCGTCGCGCTGGAGCAACAAGTTTGCCTGTGTAGGCGAATTATATTTTGCGACTCCGTCGCGCTGTAGCAACTGCTGCGCAGTTGTGCGAGGACTTTGTTGTAGTACAATTACTCGAAATGTGTTATTCTATAGTTAAGATTGCCTGACTGCTCGTGGTTACAACGTCCTCGATACAACTGCGCAGCAGTTGCTACAGCGCGACGGAGTCGCAAAATATTATTCGGCTACACACCCAGCAGCTGCGCAACTGTTGCTCCAGCGCCATGGAATCGGAAAAGAACAGTTAAAGTTTGAATGCAAAAATTAAGTCTCTACGGATGTCAGAATTTTTTTTTTTTTAATTTTATTTCATTGTTTTTATCAGGACCAGATTATAAACACTTCGTGCCTTTGACCGCCTAAGCAGAGACTTTCATGTAATAGGTAAATATATACGAGTCTAAACTTATTTCTTGGCAGCCTTCTGGGCAGACTTGGTCACCTTACCACCAGTGTTCTGGGTCTTGTCGACAGACTTGACGACACCGACAGCAACGGTGACACGCATGTCTCGGACGGCGAATCGGCCCAGAGGAGGGTACTCAGTGAAGGTCTCCACACACAGAGGCTTGGAAGGAATGAACTTGACGATGGCAGAGTCACCGGCCTTGATGAACTTGGGGTTGTCCTCAGTGGCCTTACCGGTTCGTCGGTCGATCTTGGTCACGAGCTCAGCGAACTTGCAGGCAATGTGAGCAGTGTGGCAGTCGAGCACCGGCGAGTAACCAGCAGAGATCTGACCAGGGTGGTTGTAGATGATGACCTGGGCGTTGAACGAGGCACATCCCACAGGAGGGTCGTTCTTCGAGTCACCAGCAACGTTGCCTCGTCGGATTTCCTTGACAGACACGTTCTTGACGTTGAAACCGACGTTGTCACCGGGCAGACCCTCGGCGAGCTGCTCGTGGTGCATCTCGACCGACTTGACTTCGGTGGTCACACCGGCAGGGGCGAAAGTCACAACCATACCAGGCTTGATGACACCGGTCTCGACACGGCCAACGGGCACAGTTCCAATACCACCAATCTTGTACACATCCTGGAGAGGCAGACGCAGAGGCTTCTCAACAGGTCGCGAGGGAGGGTCGATGGCATCGATGGCCTCGAGGAGGGTCTTGCCCTTGACAACACCCTCCTTGGTCTCCTTCTGCCATCCCTTGTACCAGGGGCAGTTGGTGGAAGGCTCAATCATGTTGTCACCGTTCCAGCCAGAGATGGGCACGAAAGCAACACCCTTGGGGTTGTAACCGACCTTCTTGATGAAGTTGGACGTCTCCTTGACAATCTCCTCGAATCGGGCCTCAGACCACTTGACGGAGTCCATCTTGTTGACGGCCACAATGAGCTGTCGGACACCGAGGGTGTAGGCAAGCAGAGCGTGCTCACGGGTCTGACCATCCTTGGAGATACCAGCCTCGAACTCACCGGTACCACCAGCAATGATGAGGATGGCACAGTCAGCCTGCGAGGTACCAGTGATCATGTTCTTGATGAAATCACGGTGACCAGGGGCGTCAATGACAGTCACGTAGTACTTGGGGGTCTCGAACTTCCACAGAGCAATGTCGATGGTGATACCTCGCTCACGCTCAGCCTTCAGCTTGTCGAGCACCCAGGCGTACTTGAACGAGCCCTTGCCGAGCTCAGCAGCCTCCTTCTCGAACTTCTCGATGGTTCGCTTGTCGATACCTCCGCACTTGTAGATCAAGTGACCGGTGGTGGTCGACTTGCCAGAATCGACGTGACCAATGACGACAACGTTAACGTGAGTCTTTTCCTTTCCCATTGCTGCTTAAACTTTATTAAAACTCAGAGAGAAATGCCTTGATTTCGGGTGTGAGTAGACAAAGAAGAAAAAAAAAGAAGAACAGACTGCCAGGTGCACCTTGTCTTTTTATACCGCCAGCCTGCGCCAGTGGCACTTCCCAAACCGGCAGGGTAGCCCCAAAAAATTTTTCACTTTCGGCGTACAACAGGGGCCGCCGCCGTAGACGTGGGTCCGCGCCCTCTCGAAAAAGCAAGCGCGCCCTCCGGCACCGAACACCTCTCCGGTTAGGGTCTCTGCAGGTGGGCAGTTTGCGATTCTGAAGCTGATAAGGCCCGTAGAGGGGGGCCCCTGTCCGGCACTGGACCGCCGACCGCCGGGCCACCACCGCTCGAGACCGCTCCTGGGTGCTCTGGTTGGCGGTACCAGCGCCAATTCGCCGTGGCGGTGCTGCTTCGGACTGCTCACAGCCCATTCTCTAGGCCATCTTTGGGGCCATTTAACTGCTGCAGCATTGTGCATAATATTTTTTTTTCTCGGCCCACATATTTACTTTTGCCTTGATTTGACATGGCCCAAACTGATAGCTGTTAGCGTGACACGAGCTGCCAGACGGGGCACCCGAGTCGGCAGTAGGAACGGCTGGTGGGGGCAACAGCAGTATTATAAAAGCCAACGGATGCCAATGGAGTGGCAGCTCAGCACTCACTCACTCACTCACTCCCTTGCACTGGATCGCACCTTTATGTGGCGATTCTCATTGGCGTGTGGCCGGATGGATATGCCCTGCTCGACGCACCACCGGACTATCTGGCTGCTCGTTAGCTGACCGGTGCCAGCAGCTGTAGTGTGCGGGAGTGTTAATTGGCAGTGCGGCAGCCGTTCCATCGCCCCTACCTATACAGCCACCCCTACTGTAGTGCGCTACCTAACAATTAAGCGTTTTCATGTGCTGTTTGGGCTCATTTGATGTTTTGGTCGGGTTGTGACTGTTGTGGGCTGGTGAGCGCTGGTGGTGATTTTGGGGGCTTTTTTTTTGGCCCCCATTTGAGTGAGCATCGACTGAGGCTGCCCTTTTGGCAGGCGGTGGGTGTGGGATTTGCCCAGCATTGCGCACCAGCAATGGGCCAGAAAGAAAACGCGCCTGCATTAGATCGCTGCCAAAGCAGGAGCAGGAAAAGGGCACCGGCGATCAGTCTGCGACATGAGCGTGTGAGCTACGTATTGCCAGCCATGCCATGCCAGACGCCTGCCTAGCCGCAACTTTATCGTGACACGGGCAACTTGGCGTTGTTTTTGTATTTGGCTCTTGAAGTGCACCATTCTAGTTTGGTGACGACCGCTGGTAGTTGCACACTGTGGTAGTCTTCCCCTTGATAGTGCGAGATTAGTGGTGCATACAGCCCCTTTCGTTTGAAAAGTAACACTTGATAGGTGCTTGAGCCGGCTACGAACTTGCTGACAGTGCGATCTCAGCAAGGCCTGAAAAACACAATCGGTAGACACCGTTCGAGATCCCAGCGCTCTCTTTTCGAGCTCGACACCCAGCTTATCTCCGTCGACAGCTCGGCGTGATCACAGATCAGTCGAAAGCAAGAGATTACATAGTCTTAATCAGTCGGAACGGGTCGAACCCTTTGAAAGCCAGCAGTTTTTCTAATCAACTGTGTCAACCAGCAGCTGCCTTACTAGCTGTCTCGCGACCTGCGCCACCGGTTGCCTCACCAACAGTCTCAATCAACTGTCTCAGTCAACTATCAGACTCAGACAGTTGTTGATCGCAGACATTACTGATCTGTGCGCTGTGACAACCGATCTATTTGTATACACTAACATCTGACTATACTTGTGATACTTCGCGTCCTAGTGATAGTTGGTACGTTGCTGATCAACTGTTAGCGTGGTGTCGTATTGCATCTTATTTTCTTATATCTGTGTCGAGACAGGACTTTGACACCGCTGTGATGGCTGTGGTGGACGCCGTAGACCATGTCAAGCAGATGCTGACTGAGCAGGGCCACTCCGACACAGTTGTCGAAGACGACACGCCGTTCTGCTCGGCCACGTCGACACGCACTGGCGCTTTTGTGGACCTCTCGCAGCTGGCGGCGAACGGAGTCCAGGATTGGCACTTCCGGGGCGTGGACTTTCCCTACAACTTCACAGTCAACATCTGCAACAGCGTGGTGGATATGCCTCCCCGCTTCACCAATATCAGCAACCCTGAGTCCGTGGCGGCCTACTTCACTGACGACAGCGGCGATGCGCTGGCGCTGGGCCTGCTTGCTCGGCCCTTTTTCAGGGGTCGTACCATGGTGCTTGAGTACCACAACGGCTCTGTGTGTCGAGACTGGCACGGCAACGACACGCCGTTCCGCATGTCGTCGACGTTTGCGTTCCGGTGCGACCGCGACGTGACGGCCCGCAAGGAGGCCATCATCTCGTACCTGTCGTCGCCCAACAACTGCTCGTTCTTCTTCGATGTGCGCACGCCCTACGCCTGCCCAGTCGTCAACTCGAGCCAGTCGATGAGCCCCGTGGCGATCTTCTTCGTCATCAGCCTCGTGGCCGTCGTGGTGTACTCGACAGGCACCTTCCTGTATAGACCAGCCATGGTGCTGCAGCGCATTGCAGCGCCGTTTGCTGACCAGCGCGCTCGCAAGCGGGCAGAGGACTTCAGTTGAGCGGTAAACTATGGTTGTGCAATGTTGGTTCTTTTATTTTCATCTTGCGACTCCGTCGCGCTGTTGCAACTGCTTCGCAGTTGGCTGAGATTTGTCTAGTTCAGCAGCAGTGCTCTTCTTCTTTGATCGCCAGTGGACGGTGTTAAAAACACCATAGCATAGCTGGCAGTGATGCGAACAGTGTGTCTTGCTTCAACTGCGCAGCAGTTGCAACAGCGCGCGACGGAGTCGCGAAAGCCTAGTTGCACAGTCTTGTTTTTTGTCTTGCGACCCTGTCGCGCAGTTTGCTGGGATTTGTGCAGCTGCTTGGCGGAAGTATACCCCGAAAGTTTATGCGAAAACGTGGAATTCAATTTGGCTGACAGTTTATCTTAAAGCTTGAAGCAGAGTTTATGTGAACCGCAAAAAAAATACACAGACGGTGGACTCCAGGTGTAGCATGTTCAGACTCAATTGCATGCTATTGTTTCACATTGACGAGGACTGCTGCCTGGTTTGTTTTATTTATTATATATATTCTCCCGATCAATGTATTCAAAGAATTTCCTCCTCAAATTGTTTTTATTACGGCACTCATAAATTAAATGAAATAAAAACTCACCTTATACACCACTTTTTATTATTAAGATACAAATTAAAAGTACATCAACGTACTAATTGTCTAACTGTCACCAGCTGATAATGTGGTAATGGAACTTCTCCACACTCACACACACATATATATATATATATATATATATTAGTCTCCACCATTTCTGCTATCGCCCAGCAGCACCCTTTTTTCTAATAAATTAATTACAAGTTGAGAAAGCTGTTCATGCCCGATAACTCGGCGTTCTGGGACAGAAAGTCGTCCCAGCTCTTGGACGAGAACATGCTCGAGATGCTGAGCCGGCGGTCCTTGGCGCCCATGGCGTCGTTGTTGGACGCTGGTAGCGGCTCGGTGCCCATGTCGCCAAAAACGTCGTCATTGAGATGGGGCATCATGAACGGGGGCAGGAACTTGCCAAACAGCTGGGTGTCGACCTGGTCCATGATGCCGGGCACGTAGCTCTGTGGGATGCTGTCGTAGAGGGACGCCGTGTCGAGCGACTTGTTGGCGGCGTCGAACCGCTGGCTCAGCGACTCGAGCCTGTCGAGCAGCCTGGGGCCAGTAGGCACCACCTTAGGCCTGCGGATGACGTGGTCGCCGCTCTCGTCGCCCGTGTCGTAGTTGGCGACCTCTGGGATCGAGGCTGCCGACAGGCCTCCGCCTGCCTCCTTCATCTTGGTAGCTCGCTTGTTGAGCTGGTCGAACATACCGTTCAGCAGGTCGTAGGTGCGCTGGGCCGAGCTGCTGTTGGCTTTGAGCCGGTCCAGACAGCTCTTGCCGAGCTCGGCGTCCTGGCCAATCTCGGCAGCGTCTGGGGCGTTGATGTTTTCGAACGAGTAAAACACGAGACTGGCCACCGCGAAGAAGATAGTGTAGACCGAGAACCAATATGCACCGTTGAGCATGTTCTGGCTCACCAGGTCGTCGGCGATGTGCACCACCTGGCGCGACATGTTGATGCACTTGCGCGCGTAGTACAGCGCCTGCTCGTGGCCGTTTCCGGTCCCCGAGTTCTGGAACGACGACCCCAGGTAGTGGATGAAGGGTCTATAAAGCAGGATGTGGCAGTACAGGTACGCCAGGCTGAGCAGGCGGTTGGCCTTGATGTAGTCGTGGCCCACGTCGCCCGCGAACTTGAGCTGGTCAGGCAAGTCGTTCTGCCACGCCGTCAGCGCTGCTTCGAGCTCCACGATGGTGGCGAATGTGAGATTCACTTGCCGTGAGGGTGGTGGTGGTGCTGGTGGTGGTGCGCCTGGCTGCTGCCCTGGAACTTGACCTCCGCCAAATTCGTCAGACACAGTGCCACCAGGCAGTGGCTGCACGCGATACACTTCCTTGGTGATCTTGGTGAGGATGTTCATGAGGCGGGTGTGGGCGTTGGCGATGCCCGCTGACGACAGCTTGTTGCGCTTCTGCTCGAAGTAGCCGTCCTCGGTGATGTTCTCGTCGTCGATTTCGAGCGGCAGCTCCTGGTCAAAGTCCTCGTCGCTGAGGCTCATGGGCAACCCGAGCACCGAGTTGATGTAGACGTCCATCTTGCGGATGGTCCAGAACAGCCGCTTGCGGGTCTCGAGCTCGATGGGGTTGAAGTTGTGGTTGACACGCCTGTGCAGGCCTGCCCGCAGCGCAGCGCGCATCGCGATGCCGATGTACGAGTAGCATGTCGACAGACGGGCCGAGCACTGCAGGAACAGGATCATCATCACGATCGACTGGATGGCGTACAGGTCGCGCGCGTCGGTGATGTCGATGAGCTTGCGGGCCGCCACGAAGTACCGGTACCCCTCGCTGGCGTCCTTGAACCCCAGCTGCTCCGACTTGTCCATTGAGAACAGCACCCCGACCGCCATTATCGAGTACACGAGCGGCAGAATGCGGTACTGCTTGTCCGAGTAGTCGTCCGGGTCCGTCTCGTACAGCAGATCGAGGTCGCGGATGAATGAGGGGCGGTGGTAGAACCGGAACAGCACGCACGCGTTGTCCCACACCGCCTCGATGAGCTGGATGGCCACCTGCTTCGGAGGCAGAATGATGCGGAACTCAGCAGACTCCTCGACGCTCGAGGGCGACTGGAACACCGACCCGCCCGACCCTGGCGAGTTGTACACGATTGTCGGCGACCGCTGCTTGTTCCTGCCTGTTTGACTGGTTGGCGACGACGCCGACGCCGACACCGACACCGACCCGCCTCCACTGGCTGCGCCTGCCTTTATGGCGGCGATAGCGGCGTGGATGTCAAAAGTCGGCGAGTTGATGTCGACGCCTGGCAGCAGCGACTCGATGATGGTTTCTGCGAGCTTGATCTTGGTGTCGGACTTGACTTCGGGCAGCCGTCGCCGGTTGGTCGGCTGCTCGTAGGTGCACTCGTACGAGTACACAGTGCAGTGGGTGCAGGGCTGCTGCCCGTCGCACTTGACCTTTTTCTTGCGGCACTCGTCGCACGCTCGCATCACTCGCTTTCTCTTGCGGATGGGCCCAAACGGATCTGTGGCTCCAAACTCGAAATCCCGAAACGACGCTGCCGACGAGGTGCCAGACCCTCCTGGCTGGTGCATCTGCTGGCGGAGCTGCTGCGCCTGATGCTGCTGCTGTTGGTGCTGTTGATGTTGCTGGTGGAGATGCTGGTGGAGCTGGTGGAGCTGGTCGGGGATAGCCGCTGCTTCTGCCCCGCTCACGAGCCCCGACGACACCACAGGCGCCAGCTGCGACGGCTGTTCGATTCCCGTCCACGGGTACTCGCTGGGATTCATGGTTGGCTGGCGTTGTAGAGGTCGCACTTCACAGCAGTCCGCTCATAAAAATCCCTCGCTTAGATATGTCTCAGTGGGGAAGAACTATCTAAATGTAAATGCATGTTCGAGCCGTGCCAGCCATTTGGGACGGAGATGCATGCGCGGGCCCGACTCGGTCAGCAACGTCCAGCACTGCGGAATAGCCGACTGGAGGCCCTTTGTTTGTAGAGGGTGTTTGATTTTATACGGCCATGATGTTTGGGATATTGTAGATTCTCCGCTATTTTAGCGGTGTTGCGGAGGTAGTAGCCCCAGTCGCCTGCTGATGGTGGCAGTCCTCTCTTATCGCAGGGGCCTTGTTAGCACAACACTGATATGCAACACTGATATGCAACTATGCTGGTCCTGGATACGTTTGGTGCTCGATCCATATATGTATAGAATATATATTTATATATAGCGTCGGTCCTTGCGACTCTGTGACGGCGGGACAACTGCATGGCAGCCGGGATCACGACACATAATTTCAACCTGTGCGAGTCTTTGAGAAAGCAATCGTTTGGATTTCTCCGGTTGTCGAATATAATCGTACTTGAAGCACACTGCTACAGGGACCACCCAAGCATATGCATCTGACATGTAAAATGTTAATGTGGTGAAACAATTTATATTGCCCCTATATCGTCTTTATTATCGTAGCAGTGCTGTATATGTCTTAGAACGCACAATGGTCTAATAGTGTGCCCAAACGGCTACTCCAGATACCACTCAATGCCACTGCTGACGATAACCTCGACTTCCAATCTAATAGCAGAAAGTTTCTTTCATGTTTTTATTTTTAAGAGATCGCACAAACATCATTCCAGTGTCCTTGCCTCAACTGCGCAGCAGTTGCTACAGCGCGACGGAGTCGCAAGACAAAATAACAACAAATAAGCCGTTGAGGGGTTTTGTTTTTTCGCATATTCTATCATACTCATTGTGCCTGTTATGCAGTACGCATACTACAAGCATATAACTGCTAGACGTATGCCACTACTATGCCAAGCTGTGTCTGTATGAAAATGGGCCCAACAGAGCCGGCACAAATTTGGACCATTTTATTATATTTCGGCCCTGTGAATGGAATATACTACACCATTGTCGTCAACAGTATTTGGTGATATTTGCTTGCCTTTTAGATGTGAGTAGCACGGCTGCTGATGATGCGAGGCTGATCAGGGGTACCTGCGTCATCGCATGCCTGGTAAATCCTGTACGTTTAGTGCTGCAACCTTGCAGCTGGTCAAGGCTGTGGAGAGTCTACGATGAACGGCAGCGCAGCACTTGCCACAGTCCAAGGGAGTCGCAACTACTTTGATTACACAATTATTTATACAGTTATTTATCTTGCGACTCCGTCGCGCTCTAGCAACTGTCCCGAGTAATGTGCTAAGTGCTGTCGCTAGACCTGCTCCCACTACACAATTGCTTCACCAGCTACTTATCTTGCGACTCCGTCGCGCTGTGGCAACTGCTGCGCAGTTGATCGTGGACTCTCTACAGACTCGTCATATGCAGTATGCTTTTGCTTACACTACAAACGTAATTCTTCAAACCATGCTTTTCTGACTGTCAGCCTACTTTGGTTGTTCCCACAACTGGGCTCTAACAGTATGCTCCATGCTCCAATTACCACCTAAACCCAATTCAAGGCCACCCAGTCTGATGCGTTTCCAGTGCTTTGCATGCGCTTTCTGCGTTTCGTTTCTGCGGGCACTCTTGCATGGTCCGTTGCATGTTTAATTGCATACGCTGCCTGCTTCGTTCGGTGCTCGCCCGCCGCAACCGCTGCTGCTCGACCGCCGCTTCACCACGCGTCGTCGCCCTAGCAACCCCAAGGAGCATTTTGTTTGTTGCCCGGACCCAACTATTACTGCCTATTTATCACTCCTCCGGCGTCCAACCAAGCCACCAGCCGCCACCCCACACTGTGCTTCCCCGTTGGTTGTGATTGAACAGCCGTTGATGTTGTCTGGATCACACACCAACCAATCAGAACCCGCAACTGTACTACCAAATCCGCTGGTTTCGACAACAACCGACAAGCTGCTGACTGACCAGTGAACTGGACGTTCCAGCATGCCTGCGAGTCCCCGAAAACGGCCTGCTCTGCGGTCCTCTGCGTCCGCCTCGCCGGCTCCGTCAGGGTCGGTGTCGCCCAAACGGCGGCGTGCTCCTGACGATGACTACGCTGTGGTCTCGGACGACGAGGTCAACGCAGTCGTCGCCAGCCTGAGCCTGCCCGACCCCAATACCGTGGTGGCTGTGGACCATGCCAACCACCGCACCTCCAACACCGAGGTCCAGGCGTACGCCAAGCTGGCAGGGCTCTCGTGGACCTACTACGTGCAGAGCCTGGTGGTCGTCATCGGTCGCTCGTCTGAGCCGTCGGTAGCAGCTGGACCCGATCAGCCACCAGCCAGCCAGGTACACATTGATCTGGGCCCCGCCAAGGTGGTAAGCCGGCGCCACGCGGCCATCCAGTATAACCAGGACGGGCGGTACTGGGAGCTCACCATACATGGTCGCAACGGCGTGCGCATCGACAAAGTGTCGTACAAAGAAGGGACCCACCGGCTGTACAGCGGCAACATCCTGGACATTGGCGGAGTGCAAATGATGTTTGTGCTGCCCGACGTGGCACCTCGAATCGCACCCGCCTTTCTCAAGAAGTCCAAATCCCTGGCAGCAGCAGTTGCTTCTGAATCTGCATCGACTGCCACCGTCACCACCAACTCGCCAGCTCTGGACGCCAGTACGGGGTCTCTTGTCGACAAAGCTCGCCATCGCAAGACTGCCAGTGTAGACAGTCACCGAGCACATGATGGTGACTCGCACCAAGCGCAGCCTTACAAGGAGAGCATAGAGACCAGTGCTGCGTACCCGAGAGGTGTCGCCATCATCACCAGACCGCAAATCAGAGGCGTGGTGCAGACGAGCCACTATGTGGACCAGGACCTCAGTGTCGATGATGCCAAGGACATAAAGCCGCCGTTCAGTTATGCAGTTATGATCACGCAGGCGATAATGTCGAGCAAGGACATGATGATGTCGCTGTCCGATATCTACGAGTGGATCATGAGCCAGTATTCGTTCTACCGGCACTCCAAGAGCGGATGGCAGAACTCGATCCGCCACAACCTGTCGCTCAACAAGGCGTTCGAAAAAGTGCCTCGCAAGGCTAACGAATCTGGCAAGGGCATGAAGTGGCAGATAAACGAGGAGTACCGGGACGAGTACATAAGAAAGGCCAGCGTCGGCAAGGTGCCAAAGCTGAGCCGGTCTCCTGTTGGAAACCGCCAGCAGGACGACAGTCAGTATCAGCGGGCCCAGTACCAGAGTCAACAACAACAGCAGCAGCTGCTGCAGCAACAACTACAGCAGAACTCACTACCACAACAGCTGCAACAATCACAATCACAACAACAACAACAACAACAAGAACAACAACAACAACAAGAACAACAACAGCAACAAAAACAGCAGCAGCAGCTACATCAAGAACAGCAGGAACAACAACACCAGCATCAGCAGCAGCAAAATGTCTCTGCGCCGATGCAGTTTCGGTTTCAGGACCAGAACAGGTCGCCCCCCAGAAGTGCCAGTGCCATACAGGCGCCAGCAGCACGGGCAGTTTCCACGTCTGGACATGCGCCCAGTCTGCCGCAATTACAGACGACGTTTGCTTCACTGCCTCCGCCTCTATCGGGGCCTCCTTCGGCAAGAGGCGAGGCCAAGACAGAGTATTCCACTCCTCAAAAAGCTGCCAAACCTGGTCATGGCGCAGCTGCGTATGGATACGAAAATGTACAATATTCCGACCATTATGGACTCACAGGGACCACCCCATCACCCTCGCGCTATCTCAGCGTGACACAGATCGAAGCGTATACGCCAGGACGTGGCAGCACCAAGGAGTCGCCACCGCCTAAGAAGGAGGACTCGAGCGATGGCCAATCTATCAAGGAGACTGACACTAGTCGCAGCAGTGCAGCGAACATGGCGAGCACCGCTGTGGCCAACGGGACTTCAAACAACACAGTTTTGGGCGCCGTCCCGCAGCTGGGCATTGGGATGACCCCGGCACGGCAGAGCCATCTCCAGCTGGCCCCGCCGTCTTCTGCCCAGCAGCAGCAGCTGCCATCATCATTCATGCCTGGCAGCTCACCAGCACCGTTTTGGAAAATAATGCAGACGCCAGTCAAGGGCAACGACTTTTCTCCCTCAAAGTTCTCTAGCCCACCAGTGTCAACCGACCGCCGCGACGGCGACGACGGGCTGGGCGATTTGCAGGATGTCGATCTCACGAAGTAAGTTTTATTTTTGGTTGTTTTTGTGGTTTTTTTTTTTAACTCGAAGGGGATTCAGACAGATCGGTAATTGGCGCGACAAGACAGACTCGCCCGAGGTGAAATCCAAATAACTATTTATTGCATATTTATTACGCTTGACTGCAAGCAGAGACGATTCAAATGTAGATGCGACGCCGAGAAAGCACTGAAGATTCCAGTTGATTGCTCGCGACTCCGTCGCGCTGTGGCAACTGCTGCGCAGTTGTCAACGATACAGACCGGAGCTCAATATACCTAGAGCAGCTCCGTGTAAATCAGGCTATAGATTCCTTGTCTCAACTGCGCAGCAGTTGCCACAGCGCGACGGAGTCGCAAGATAATTCTGAAATGAGGATCTCCAGAAAGAACCTAAAAGTCAGGTTCATCGTCGCCGAAAATAATGTACAGACCGAGGCCCAGTACCAAAAAGCAAAATATACTGGCTCCACAATGCAAGAGCCCCATTGCGAAGTACCAGTGCGAAGTTTCACTCATAGAGAGAGGGGAGGAGAGGAGGTATATCCTCATTGTTCCCCCTGCATGCGTAGTACACACTACTGCCAGAAAGCAGCTGCTGCCCCAGTTAAGATTAACATTGACATATGCAACAGCTGCATGCGTCATCTGCAGACAGGGAACGTCTAACAAAGGTAAAAGATGCCGAAAGCATGCGACAAAACACACGACGGGTTCGATATCTCAACACTGATGATGGTCGAAATCAGTAGAACTCAAACTCGCGATGCGAAATGTCAGCAAGCTGAAAAGCTTAAAAGCATGTAATATTCTTTGGTCAGGTAGTGTCGTACAACTGTCGTATGGACTCACCCATCCTCACAGTCTTCCAACTAACGCACAATCTATAGTTCTTCTTAAAATCGTATAAAATCAAAGCACGAACTATAAAGCTACTAAAGTTCAGAATGCACACAGAAAACATGTAACCCCGCTACAATCGTGTATTCACAACACCAGTACAATGCAATACAATTTAAACCAATTTGACCGACGCTTCCCTCATTCAACCGCACCTCAATCCCATACAACTCATCTCATACAAGCTTATCAGCGGAGGGCTCACCTCAGATATCGATCAACCATACACAGTTTGGTGGCGGTGCGTGACTTGCGGTCAGCTCACTCTCAGTCTGCCAGGCTGGTTCGTCAGAAATCGTATATTCGTCCTACAGTTACAGAATCAAACAGCAACCTCCTGACCGTGGCCTGTCGCCCTCGGCCGAGGAACGGCCCCGAAACCCCTTCGACGTCTTGGAGGGCACCTCGAGCTCGAACGACTCGGGCTTAACTGACAGATGCACGACGTTGTGGGCCCTGTCTGCAGACACCCCGCACTCATCGAGCGTCTGCGAGTCCTCCAGCACCTTGCCGAGGTGGATGAGCCGGATGTTGGAGGTGCTGACGGGCGCCAGACCCCAGTCGTCCTGCCATGTCGCAAACAGGCACTCCTTGAGGCCCCCTATGGTGATGAGCTCTGGCCCCCCCACATGCAGTGAGTGGGATGCAATGTAGTTGTCGTCGAGGCGAAGGCTCACGCGGAGCCCTGTAATTAGCAGCAGTGTGAGGTCGATGCCCGGTAGCTGGGGGTCAGCGGTCTTGAAGCTGGCGTGGTCCGACATCTGCTCCTGCTTATCGTCAGCGACGTCAGCCGGCTGCTGGTGGTGTTGGTGGTGGAGCTCGACTTCCGAGGTGCTGCTGGCGACCTGGCTGGCATCTGCTGCCATCGTCTGCGAACCATCTGCTTCCTCAGTGCTCGACTGCTTCTCGTTGGGTGTGCTCTGTTCGTCAGGCTGGTGCTGCTGGTCGGCAGACTGCTCTTGTGCCTCGAGATCTGGCTGACTGGCACCGGCACCGTGACTGGCCAACGCCTCTTCACCACCTAGACCGACCGGCACAGCGACGCCAGCCGGGTCCTCAGTATCAAGTGTAGACGTCATCGCGTGGACCCGATTCCATACACTTGGGGAAAAGGGGGTTATCGCAACCAAAGCCAAGCGATATCAGTCAAGTGGGGAAGATCTAGCAAGCGGCTGAGCACCGTCAACAGCAGCATGCAAGAGCGGGGAAGCACCTCAACACAAACAACAAAGCCACCAGCGGGATGCCCGACCAATGGCAAAAAAAAAATAGTATTCACGGCATGAACGTGCTGACTATCATTTGGCATTACTAGCATACTAGTTGCTGAGAGAGATCAACGAGTGCTGTCTATCCAGCACTCTGGGCTGCAATCGCACGGCTGTGGCCCCCCAAAGCACAGAATGGTATGATTACCCCAAATATATATATACCCTCATCTACGAATAGCATTGTCTTGGTTGCGTCGCACCCAGAGCATGTTGATTACTAGCGATTAGTTGCAGCTGACCGCATCTGACGGCAGCTGACGGCAGCTGATTGTCGCTGACTGCTAATTTTCGCTAGTTATGTTGAGTTCTATTTGTTGCAGCGATCACTATTGAACTTGCAGTGAGCGAATTGATTACACCGAGATAGCATGATTCTATTGGCGCATTGACTGCGCTAATGGCACCCATACTTCCATAACAAGATCACGCGGTGAAAAATGTAAAACAACTACATGTTGAGTTACATGGTTATATGGTAGCACGGTCACGGTTACGGTACGGTTGCGGTTACAGAGCTACACCAAATCATCGACTTCACCGATTCCACTGATTGCGCATTCTGCCTACAGTGTGCATATGCTCTTCTGTTCTGTTATATACCTATACCTTTCAGCCAGCCCTGCAGCAGTTTTACCCCTGAGTAGCAGGGCATGGCTGAGAGCGGCTCGTTAGGGCATCGACTGTAGTAGGGCAGGCAGCAGTCACGGCGCCGCATCCGGCAGGCGACGCGCACCATTAGCCACCCGGACAGTCGATATTTCACCCACCGACTCATCACCACCCATCCACCAAAATGAGCACCTTCGAGCCTGTCATTGTTATCGACGGAAAGGGACACCTTCTGGGCCGTCTGGCCAGCACCGTCGCCAAGCAGCTGCTCAACGGCCAGCATGTCGTCGTTGTGCGAACTGAGGCGCTCAACGTGTCTGGCGAGTTTTTCCGCACCAAGCTCAAGTACCACGCCTATCTGCGAAAGGCCACCCGATACAACAAGAACCACGGCCCCTTCCACTTCCGCGCACCCTCCCGCATCTTCTACAAGGCGGTGCGTGGCATGGTGGCCCATAAGACGGCCAGAGGCAAGGCTGCTCTCGAGCGACTCAAGGTGTTTGAGGGTGTGCCTCCTCCCTATGACCGCAAGAAGCGAGTGGTGGTTCCCCAGGCCCTGCGGGTGCTGCGACTCAAGCCGGGTCGCAAGTACACCACCATTGGTCGTCTGAGCCACGAAGTGGGCTGGAAGTACCAGGATGTTGTGTCGCGACTCGAGGAGCGACGCAAGGTCAAGTCTGCTGCCTACTACGCCAAGAAGGCTGCTCACCAGAAGAAGGTTGCCGGTGCTGCCCAGTCGGTTGCCGGCTCGGAGGCGTCCAAGGCGCTGGCGGCGTTTGGCTACTAAAATCATTCACGATCCGGTTTCATGTATATTCCTCTGTATAATCTAGTTGAGGGCTGATGCAGCGTAGCAATACAGCATGTGCAGTGTTTTGTTCACTTTCTTTGTTCAGCATGTTCAGCATGTTCAGCATGTTCAGTGTCTTCGTTATTTTTTTTTTAGCTGTCTCAGCCTGTTTGGACATTCGTAAGATTTCCCACTGACGAGTAAGCAGTCTGGAGACTCTGCACGCTGCGGTAACCGCTTCGCAGTTGAGGCGTGAAAATCATAGCTAACAAGTAACACGTTTACATTAACAACACATTTCCAGCAGAGCACTACAGCAGAATTCCTCGCCCAACTGCGCAGCAGTGTTCATCTCGCAGCGGAGTCGCAAGATGTAGTCTGTAAATGTTGATCTGATTATTTGCAGCAGTGTGTGTGCGAGTGTGTCATAGCTCAACGACTGGCACACACCTGCACGATATATTCGATCGAAATTTCAATAGCAATAAGCTAGATCAGGATCAATTCTTTGTAAAAACATTTCGATAGGTCCAACAAGAACAAATATATTGACATTTTTCACACCTCAAGCGTGTTCCTTCTCGTCCTACATAAAAGCCGTTAGAATGCATCTTGCAGCTGAATTTTCCAGTTTTGCAGGGCAGGGGCTTTACCTGCTATATATAAAGGGTGGTACTGCTCATTTTTTCTTCCTCCAACAACAACAAATGGTATGTTGATTCTGCAATGCGTGATGACCAGTTGTCGCCCCAATCCTAATAATTATGAGGATTCGACAAACACACTGAAAATTCTGACATTGCTTGTATTACGAGCCCGCTAACTCCAGGTATGTCCTTGATGATGAACACCAAATTTCTATGCTAATCCTGACCGCTTGCCGAGTGCGAGTGCTTGATTATACCTTTTTATTGTTTCTGAGAGTACACTAACACAGGCTCCCTGGCTAAATAGACAATACAAATGGCCATAGCGTACCCGTTATCATTTGCTACCGTCACAGCAGTTGTTTCCATATTTCCACTAAATAATATGATACATAATAATATTGCTGTCAAAGTTGTAAAGTTAAGAGGTCCAGTTAGCAGGAGTTGGCTGCTTAAAACTCAAAGTAGTGTGATGATGTCAATCCAATTGCTAGTGTCCAGGCACCAAATGCGCAGCAGTTGCCACAGCGCGACGGAGTCGCATACATAAGATCGGTATTCATTTTGTTTGAGGTATTCAGCATTATACGACTGTCATTACTTCTGTCATGCACCGTTGTCATCACTAGTGCCATCGGCTACACACTATCTCTCCTAGCAGTATGCTAGCTATTGTTAAACACAATATTTCTAACAGCCGTTACCGTAGCCAAAACAACCTCATCACTGTACCCGTGACATCAACATGCCACTATAATCACTAAATGACCACCAGATCACTATATGGGTATATTTAATCGCCATTGCTCTGGTTTGTGTGGTCTGTAGCAGCGTTTTCGCGTGGTCAGCATTTTCTGCTTTTGCGTCTCCTGCGATGGGCGTCCTGCAGTGCTACCCGTGCCCTTTCCGCAGTGGTGCAACTTCAGAACACGTCCCAAGTAGCCTCGACTGACACTTCTTACTTGTGATCATTCTTCTACCTTTCTTTAATTGTTTTTTTTTCTTCGTCTCGTTTTGTTTGCACATACAGTTTCCCAGGCATTGGGGCTCGCCAATTACTGCGACTGATACGCTGGTCACGCTGAAAGCGTCTGCCCACGGTGCTCGGCTTGATATCAGGATCGTCGCGCATCTCATCGCATCTTGACTGTCAACTGCGATATCGCCAGAATGGCCGACGGCACTGCATCCGCGCCTGTGGTCCATACGTTTGATCCGCTGTTCCCGCTGCCGTACCGGATCGGCCTCGAACTGCTCATCGGACTGTGGGGATGGGGTGTCAACGTCCAAGTGCTCGACGCCAGCCACGTCGACGTCGGTTCGCTGCTCAAGTTCCAGACTGGCCATGCCATCTACCCGCCGGTGTACCAGCTGGCGCTATGGCTGACCGGCGGGTACGTGCTGTCGCTGGTCGGGTACTGGTATACGCTGCCGGCGTCGCTGGGCGCGCTGCGAACGGTGGCTGGCAACGAGTCGTCAGAACATCCAGCTATCAAGCCAGCAGACGCGCTGCCAGTGCTCACGGTGGTAGTGCTAGTGGCGGTGCTGCTGTACCCGGGCCACGCGTTCCACCACAATGGGCGGCGCCGGTTCGTGTCGGTCGTCAAGCGCGTGTGTTTAGGTGGCATCAATCTCGACAACCGGCTGCCAGACATCTTGCTCGCTGACGCGCTGACCTCGTACTCTAAAGTCATGGTGGACGGGGCCATCATGGCGTGTATGGTGGCCCACGGCATGTCGTGCCTTGGGCTGCCTAACCGTGCCTGTGGGGGCCAGTATATGGTGCCACTAGTCAGCATGATCCCGTTTGTGATCCGGCTGCGCCAGTGCTGGCTCGACTACCGAGCCACCTCGAACAGGCTGCACCTGTTCAACTTTGCAAAATACGCATCCAGCATCCCCGTGATCGTGCTGTCGGCGGTGCAACGCAATCACGGACTGAACAGCGCGGTGTGGAACCTGTGGGTGATGTCCATATTTATTAACTCCACTTACTCGTTTGTGTGGGACGTGACATTTGACTGGGACCTCGAGATCATCAGCGGCAGAGGCTCCTATAAGCACAGTGGGCTGCGTCACACGCTGTACTTCTCCAACAGGGCCTGGTACTACGGTGCTATCGCCGTCGACTACCTGCTGAGGTTCACATGGTCGCTCAAACTGTCGTCCCACTGGTACTACGTGACCGACCACGAAGGCGGCCTGTTTGTACTCGGAGTGCTGGAGATTGTCCGCCGTATTGTGTGGGTGTTTTTCCGTATAGAGGCCGAGTGGGTTAAGAACCTCAAAGAGCCGTACCACCACGAGATGGCTGAACTGTAGAACCCCCCGTGGCTGCATTGAACGTATGACAGTTGTAAATGATAGTTATATGTATCCACCGTGTGAATGTACACCAATGTAGATCAGACAGATTTTGTATCGTAGGCATCGTGCAGGTAATTGCGATAACCGCTGGGATCATCGCCGTTTGACAGTTGTGCGTGACACGAATGCATGACACCAACACATGACAGCTGTACATGACCCGCCAAACATGCATGACCGTTGCGCACGTCTACACTGTTTTGAGTTCGAACATCAGCCGTCTCGATCAAGCAGCTGAGAATTATATATCTTGCGACTCCGTCGCGCTGTAGCAACTGCTGCGCAGTTGAAACGTAACGTGAGCTATTCAGCAATTGGTTGCAGCTTGGGAAGTTACCAAGTCTTATAGACTCTTGGCACTGCGATATTTGGTCTCATACATGATTCGTGACATTACAGCTAAGACACAATTCTTTTGTTATTGACTTGAGTAACATTTAACAATGTAAGTTACAGTCGTCTTTTTCCAGGCAGACAGTGCACTCCAGTAAAGACTTCATGTCGATGCTTATAATACAACTTGAACTATGACTATATAAGAAAAGTTGGTGGTCATTTGGTAATACAACTGCGCGACGTAGTCGCAAGAAAAAGGTCCACAGGCGTAGCTGCAACTTTTCAAATACAGAAGGCGATAGTTGCGCGGTATAGCGGCTAAAAATGGCTGCTACAGGCAATTTTGTGTTTGAGAATCAAGACATCACAGTGCTATGGCTACGAGACACCCCAAAATAAAGTGCAATGCAACATTACATATATGCAAACGTATAAGTAGAAGTGATGTGTCAGTCTATCCGCTGTTGTACCATTTTGTCGGTTGTGTCGTCCTATGGCCCGGATCTTTCCATTGGTCATGTATTTACCGTCGGCCATTCACACGCTTATCACGCTTGTCTCTGCCCCGTTGCCGTTGCTTCACGACATGGGCCTTTCGCTCCGTTTTCGTCAGATATCTGAACTTTTTCTTCTTTTTATTCACATCGCTGACTTTCTTGACTTGTTTGACGTACTCCGCAGCTCTTGATACGCTGTCGTTGAGCACCTTTTCGGCTGCGTCTTCGACTTCGTCGCCGTCAACTTTCATATCTTCAATGACCACCGTGGTAACGTCTCCATTGTCTTCGTATTTTTTCTTCAGAATGCTGAACCCCTTCCATTCTGGGCCAGAGCTCTGGCTGTCGCTGCCTTCTAGAGTGTCTTCTGTACCATCGCTGTCAGCATCATTATCACTATCCGCCCCGATCTTGACGTCTTTTTTGCTATCATCATTTTCCGCCTTTGTCTTCTTGATGCTGCCGCTCTGCTTTCCATCGTCGTCATCGTCGCTGCTGTCGTCGTCACTCCAAGTGCCAACCTCTTTCATGGCCTCGTTGAATCTGTCAAGGTCCCGCTTGAGCGCCACTTTGCGTTCATCCCGCAACCGCTGTCGCTCCTCCAGCTTCTCTTTGTGCTCGAGCTCTTTCGCTCGCTCCTGCGCCCGCTCTTTGCGCTGCATCTTACGCTTGTGGAATCCCGTCAAGTATTCTGAGCGGGCATCACGATCAAATTTAACCTCCTCAACTCCACGAGCTTTGAGTTTTTTGCGGGCATATATGCTGTCTCCTCTGGTGAGGATCTCCCTGTTTGACCTTTGCCCCGCCATTGATATTTGGCCTTTGTGCCTGCTATCAGCAAATATCTACTGGGGAGTTTTTTCTGTATGCTATCCAGATAAGTTCAATTTTCTCAGTTGAGTCTGCATGCAGATATTACATATATATTTCTCCATCAGGTAGCGTGCGGCGACTTCAACATCTCTCCATCTTCGCATCATGTCGCAAGACCACGGACAGGCATCCAGTTCCGCCACTGAAGTGGTGACGGTCCCTAGCAGCTCGCGTCTGGTGCTTCACGCTGAGGGGCCTCAAGACCAACCACCGGCTACGGGTCGCCATGTACGGTGGACGGAGGAGGTCGTAGACAACGAGAACCTCAATAGAAAAAAGTCCAAAAGTATGTATTTTTGAGCTAATAGTTGGTAGTTTCTAACTCAGTATGTTGTATTTTCACCAAGCAGAGGGAGTTCGGTGAGTCGAGCGATGAATCCGACTCGAGCGACGACTCTGACAGTGACAGTGATGCCAGTGATGCTGAGTGTGACCATCACCACCACCACCACCATCGTCCCAGGGCAAATGCCTACGAGCGCAAGCCCAACAACGGGCCATCAAAGGCGGAACGATGAAGAGTATCATATTTTTTTATTTGGTGACTGTTTCACTGCTCTGTCATATACATATCGTTTTGCACTGTTTTCCGACTGCTACCGGCAGTGACGAGTTGATGTTTCCTGAGTTTAATATTATTTGGTCTCCCGACAGGTTTGTGCTAGTGCAGCTCTATTGTAAGCAGCTGCTGCGGTGATAGATTTGATTTTTCACAGCGTGATTTTGTGTGATGTTTCTTTGGTATATTCGCATTTATTTGAGGAGTCAAGCGGTGTTATTTATAATGCAACTTATTTATATTTTGTAACTATTAGCAAACTTAAGTTATGAAATGCACAGGCTATTTGGCAATCTCAATGTATTGGCGACCATTCACTCTCAACTGCGCAGCAGTTGCTCCAGCGCGACGGAGTCGCAAATCCGCTGTTGCAACGAGGAGTTGAACAGGCGTGAATTACTTTTTAGCTGTTAACGCAACAGGTGAAGTTGTTAACAGAATGACGCAACATTACACGAGTTGCTACGTGCATTTCACAGCGTCGTGCCCACTGTCTGCTATGTGAGTTAGTTAGTATTGTGTACAAATTATATATAAGTTAAGCGAAGTTCGACGTTAGACAATGTGTGCTTGACTCCGGTTGTGGTTCCTATTGTCCGTGAAGCTCTATATGTCAATAGTTGCAGCTGAATCGACTAACGACGCAATGGTATATGACGCTAGTCACTCGCTAAGTCAGATATACAACATATATAAGTACGCTAACGATTAACATAAGAAAGCCACTAACGCAACCGTTATTTGCTTATTTGTGTACATATGTATGTACGTACATATATGTAGCTTATTCCTGGCATGAGAACTGCAGTGCCTAATTTGAGACACTTGGCCACGCGCCTGCTACATGTCAAAAAGGAACAAAAAAAAACTATGATAACCAACCGTATCACAGTCGTAGCATCCTAAAAGGTGCCAGTTAAAGGCAACAGTCCTTGTTCTCCTCGTGTCCCCCAAATTGCTCGACGAAAGATATGCCAATTTCAGGCGCACCCCACACGCTGGCGCCGTCGGCCTGCATAGTGTGGCAGGGGTTACCCGGCAGTCGACCGCCAGGACAAAGCGCTCCCTGAGATGATTTGTACTTGTCTTCTTACCAGTCAGATCGAACACCACTCTTCAGCTGCGATTTTCGACCGTCAATCCCTTCAAGCGAGTGGGCAACTGACCGGACAAAGCAATTGACTGTCTGACGACGCCATTGGCCACCATACTGCCCGCCATGACGTCGCTTCCCGCCGAGTACGTGGACGAGCTCAACGTCCTGAACCGCGACATTATCACCAAGAAGCCCACCGACGTGCTGCAGTTCTGCGCCGACTACTTCAACACCCGCCTGAAGGAGCGCAGTGCGCAGTCGGCCGACCCGAGTGGCGCTTTTGCATTTAACACCCATTCGTTCTCGAGCGACCCTACTGCGCCAGCCCACAAGGAAGAAGGTCCTGTAGCTGCCACAGGCTCGTCGTTTGCGAGGTTCAGCTTTGGCAGCGATCAGGACTCTGCTGCGCCAGGGATTGGCTCTGGCTCAGTGCTTGGTGACGCTGAAGCCGGACGGGCTGAGGGCACCGGCACTAGGGCTTTCCCGACCAACTTCACGAGACGGACGTCTGTGAGCGCCGAGAGCTTGAATCCCAGCTCGTTTCCAGCAGGCAGCCAGCCCGACACCATCCCAGAGCATAATCTCAGTAGCGAGCAACTCGAGCGGTTGAACCAGAGTGTCTCGCGCAACTTTCTATTCAGCAGCCTCGACGAGGAGTCGCTGTACCTCGTTCTCCATGCTCTCGAGGAGAAGCGGTTCCCCAAGGGCGCCACCATCATCAAGCAGGGCGACGTGGGAGACTTTTATTATGTGGTGGAGTCGGGGCTGGTGGACTACATTGTAGACGGCTCCAAGGTGAGCTCTGCTGGCAGTGGTGCGAGCTTTGGCGAGCTGGCCCTCATGTACAACGCGCCTCGAGCTGCCACGGTGATTGCTGCTGAGGACACGGTGGTGTGGGCACTTGATAGAATCACATTCAAGCAGATTTTGCTCGACAAAACCGCCAAGAAGCGATCCATGTACGGAGCGTTTTTGAAGGAGGTGCCGGTGCTCAACGTGCTCAATCCTTACGAGCTCAACAAGCTGGCCGACGCGCTCGAGTCGCAGGTCTACGAGCCAGGCCAGGTGGTGATCCGTGAGGGTGACTCTGGCGACGAGTTCTTCATCATCGAGTCTGGCACCGCCGTGGTCGAGAAAGCCGGCCAAGGAAAGGTGCTTGACTTGTCCAAGGGCGACTACTTTGGCGAGGTGGCCTTGCTCCACGATAGCCCTCGCCAGGCTACCGTCACGGCTCTGACACGACTGAAAGTAGCCACTCTCGGACGGTCGGGGTTCCAGCGACTTCTGGGCCCTGTTGTCGACATTCTCAAACGCCAGGATCCTACTAATTAGTATTTATTCGTGAATCACCAATACATGTAGTGAAGACAATACGAATGTCGTCGGTGAAAAGAAACCTCTGATTTACAGCAGTAGTTAATAGCAGACGTAGTCCGCTCAGCGAAAACTTGCCTTTATATTTTGTCAATATAGGTCGTCCGAATGTTCGTATAAGAGAAAATGGCATTACCTTGCAGTTACGCTACTCAATTGTGAAGGCCATTTTGCTTTGCGACTCCGTCGCGCTGGGGCAACTGCTGCGCAGTTGAGGCATGGACACTGATAATGGAGTCGTGCTTTTTCTCTAAGAAATACCCCTGATACTTTCTACGCGGCAAATAATATATGTAAATATGCCCAAGCTCTACGAGTCGTTTTTTAAATCTTGTTTTTGACATGCTGATGATGGATTTCACAGCATTTTCTTGCCGACGATAGTTTCTGAATATATATTCAACTTGTTTATAATCAATGGTGACCTCTCAGCATTTAATCCACATAGTAGCTTCTCTCAGTAAACATCCAGACCGTAGAAACACTAGCAACCACCAGTGGCCCCGCGAGACCCTTCCCAAGACGAGCAGTCTTGAACACGAGCCACTCCGAGACAAAGTGGAATCCAGCAAGAAGGTAAGAGCTGATTGCGACGTCGTACATGCTATGTTAGATCACTATCATCAATTTAGGGACCACTTACACAGCATTGTTGATGTTATACGCAGCATACAGCCGGATGATGCTTGCCATAATAGTCCATGTTCCAAATGTTCGTGCTGATAACCCCGTCACTATATTAGCAGTGCTTTTTAGATCTCGCTCTGATGCTCACCTTGGGTGGGGTCGGCCTCATAAACTCGCCTCGTCAGAGTCAGGCCTCCAACATAACATTGCGCGGAATTGAATAACGATACTACCGAAATCTAATTAAAAACGCGCTCTTCAGTGCATTAAACTCACAAATAGCATCCATTTCGGGAGCAAACCTTCCGGAACAAGGCCAGACATTTTGATTTCAGTTTTGTCGCTTCACGATACTAATAATATAGGTTGGTCAGGGGTAAACTGGAACAGGGACAGGACATACATAGTAAAAGCACTGATTCCGTCTGGAGACCATTCCCACTAATTATCCCAACGACTCACTATTTTCTGCAATAATTCACAAGCAGTCTATACCTTTCATTGTTTTCTCTTCTCCTTCGTAAGATTTGTAATTTATTCTTCTTTTTGATCCATGTACATTTCTACGTCTTGCTATGCAATGCAGCTCATGCTAATAAATACCTAGATGACGGTCACGATATTATCGGACAGATCTTCTTCGCCCTTACGAGCAAGTTCGTACGCTTTGTCACTTCTATCCATAATTTTTGCCAGATCCTTCGTGCTGATCACGCCCCCAGCCGGTGGCTTGTTTTTGCGGAGCTCGCGCTTCATCTGCTGCATTGCCTCTTCTTGTGTCGACCCTTCATATCCAAAGCCCTTGAATCGCCCCTTTTCAATGACAATCTGCTCCAAACGCCGCTTGGCATTTGCCCTCTCGAGCAGCTTCTCCTCAACAGTATTAGCAGTTGCAAGTCGATAAATTATTACCGGATTCTCTTGGCCAATTCTGTGAACTCGATCCATAGCCTGGAGGTCCTGCTGCGGGTTCCAATCGCTGTCAAACAGCACCACAGTATCAGAAGCCATCAGATTTATTCCAAGGCCGCCAGACCTCGTTGACAGCAAAAATACCTTATAGTCGGGATTGCTGTTGAACTCGTCCATCTGCAGCTGGCGATCAGGCTGACTAGTGGTGCCGTCGATTCTACAAAACTTCCATTTTTTAAGAAACCGGGCCCAGTCCTCAAGCACGTCAAGCATCCGGGTGAACTGGCTGAAAATGAGCAGCTTGTGTCCCTCTTTGACGAGTTTAGACGCCAATTGGTCCAGCAGAATCATCTTGCCTGACGTGCTTATAATGCGATCGTCCACCGCATCATCTTCTGTCCATGGATAGTAGAACAAAAAAGGAGAATTACTAGCCTGGCGCAACTGCATGACGAGGTTTTGAAACTTCTTGGTGTTCGCCAACTCCCTAGTCGCCTGCTCCACCATCAGCTCGGTGGCATCCTTGGTGTCGTTGTTGCCCTTCACCTTGACAGAAGGCATTCCTTGCACCAGCAGCTTTTCCAGGAACTCGTCGTCGTCTTGCTCATCATCCTCATCACTATCAACATACTTTTTACTGAGCTTTCGAGCACGATCCCCTCGCTCCAACAGCTTCGGTGGCTGCTTGGCTCGCTTCCTGGCAGCTGCCAGTCGTTTCGCAGTCCTTCGCCCTTCGCCCTTTTCTGCGCGAGCTTCAAGGATTTTATCGACGACATATTCGCGAGCAGTGCCATCCAAAATGTTCTGGTACAGCTCAGTTTGGACAGTGGTGAGACCCGTATAGATGACATACTCACGCTTGTCTGGCAAGAATTTGTCAATGTCCGACTTGAGTCTCCTGAGCAGGAAGGGTCGCAAAATGGCGTGCAGGCTCTGAATAAGCGCTTTGCTGTCGTCTTCTCCGAATTCGTCCTCCTCTCCGGCGCTTTCGAACCACGCCTGGAACAGCTCGAGGTCAGAGAAGACATCAGGCAAAAGAAAGTTCAGCAGCGACCACAGCTCTGCGAGGTTGTTCTGCAGAGGAGTGCCCGTCAGCAACATCCGGTTGGCTGAGTCGTACTTCTTGAGCTGCTGGATTAAACGCGAGTTCATGTTTTTGAGACGGTGGCCCTCGTCCACGATTATATATTTCCAATCGTACTTCTGAAGGAATTTGGCGTCGTTGATGACCATTTCATAGCTCGTGATGATGATGGGCAACGTTTTTTTGCGCCCGCCCATATGGTGGTCTCTGAGACTAGCTCTCTCGTTGGGAGTGCCGTGATACTTGAGCACCGAAATTGACGGTGCAAACCGGTTGAACTCGTTGGTCCAGTTCTGAATGGTCGACAGAGGGGCCACGACTAGAAACGGGCCAGATATGCCATGCTCAATTAGATGAGCAAGGAACGCTATCACTTGCAGCGTTTTGCCCAGTCCCATCTCGTCTGCCAAAATTCCGTTGAGCCCATTCTCAAATAGCGATACCATCCATTGCAGGCCTGCAATCTGATGGGGATGGAGTTTGGTCCCAGTGATGAGCGCTGGTTGGCCACCCTGCTGGCCAACTGGCTCAGTTTCAGGTGCTGCTGCTTCTGCTTCTGCTTCCGGCTTTACGAACCGCAAGAGGCTCGTCTGCTTGAGCTTCCCGTCATCCTTTGGCTTACGGCCTCTGCGACGCTTGGTCGGCGGCTCCTCGACTTTAGGCGACCCGCTGGGGGTAGCAGCAGGCGTTGGCGGTCCTGTCGTGGAGCTCGAGCTCGCTGAAGGAGACCCCGGGACCAGACGCTCAGTCAGGATAGAAGCATAGATTTTCGACCGCTCTACAAGAAACTTCAGACGCTGGAGGCGCTTGTCCGAGTCGATATTGGTCAGCTCGGCCAGTTCAGGACCCGGCGCAGGCTCTGGCGATTTTGAGGGAGTGTTCATAGAGATGCATAAATTAATTACGCGCCACAGTCGCGTTTTTGTGCAGGAATCATCAGCCTGTCGCAGAAGCGTCTCTCAAGCGCTCTGAAATTGGCAGCTGGAAAACCGTGATTTACTATGGGGGCATAAATTTGACGATATCTGTTTCCTCAAGTCCTTTTTGAGCCTGCTTTTTGGACAATTAATAGATGAATGTAGTTAATTGGCTTATCGCTGGTTCTGCGCTGATACGCAAGATAAGCAGCCCCCACAGATGTTCAAACCCACTTGCAGGCACTGGCAGGCTAGTGAATACGTAAAAGAATGGACTATAATGAAAATCCACGGACGAACCTAACTTATAGTATTCTATTTTCGAGTCGAAACTATGAATTTTAAATATCAGCCTGCCTCTGTTATCATGACGGCCACGTATGGAACGAGGGAGGTCGCTTGGAAAATCAAGCGTTCTACGTAAGACACTCTACATTTGAGAACTACCGATTGTTCTCGGGCAGAAATTATGGATCAAAATTTAATGTGAAAGAAATGTGCTGTAAACACGGTTGACTTATGCAGTACGGCGTTACATAAAGGAGACTCGTTCAGGAATATCGCGACTCCGTCGCGCTGTGGCAACTGCTACGCAGTTGAGGTGAATACTCCACAGATACCGGGACTTAGCTTTTTCACGGTCTTGTTTAGCCTTAGTCACTTTGTAGTATATATAAGAATCACAGTTCGGCTCCCCTCTCATTCGGTTATCAGGTCCGCGTGTGTAGACCACATCGTATTAGGTTAATAATGCATTAATCTCTCGCTCGTCTGACACATAACCCTAACCAGATACTCTAGGGCATCTGCAGTGCTCACACCGATAACGAGCACTGTACCTGTGCCTGGATAAATTAGCTGTTATACTTACAAGTGTGGAATCGATGAGATGGATGACTTCTACGCTGGTCTACTAGGACAGGCCGAGTAGACCAATTGCTCACCGAGCATATGCATTACGTACTTTCTGCTGTGAGCAGGTCACACCAGCAAGAGCGCCGAAATATGTTGCCCAAAACACTGTAGGAAGGCTGTCATTTTACAGCACTGGCCGTACTTTGATGGTTACATGATGGACACAACCTAAACTGAATAGCGTCTCGGTCACAAACACCAATTGAACAACATTGCGGCCACAGTTGCCGATCGAAAAATAGCGCAGTCTGAAGCTGCGGTTGAGCAATACGAAATACACTCCCGTCGAGCACATTCAGTCAATGGTGTCAAAAATATTCAGTCAACGGCTCTGTCTATTTTTGTCACCATTGGCTGCCTAGCATTAATTCTACTAAAAGCGTCACTCTGTTGAGCTTTTTTTCGTATGATGTGGCCAACATATCACAACCAATCTAACAGTGATTCAACAGCAATTGCCCTTTCGAGCCTTTTTTTTGCGGTTGCGCCCGGTTAGGGCAATCCCCATATTAGTTGGCTCGCCATAATTAAACGGCTTGTCTTGACATCCGGATCCAGCCAGCACTCTCTGTTTTTTGGGGACAGACGCCCCCCTCGAACGGAAAATTGCTCGTTGAGCAGCTGCTGAATCGTGCTATGAACTTCGTTACGCCTGAACCGCCTGCAAATCGCCTCGCTCAGGCACCCTTACCAGCCCATTCTGGTCAATTGTCTGTCTCACAATCCGCACAGGCTCCTGCCAGCGACGCTGATTCGCCACAAAACCGGTGGTCCACCAGAGAACCTGACAAGCAGCCATGGCAGCGAGAAAACGAGCCGGGAATGGGCAATTCGCTGGACACGTCGCCCGAATCGACAACCCGCGAAATGCCATCAGCGCGACTCGACGAGTCAATCGAGCACAACCCTGGCCCTCGAGTCCATAAGCGGCTGGCTCAGTCAGGCGATGGATCTCGACATCAGCAGCAACATCAGCAGCACGACCAACTCCAGGACCAAAGCCAGGACCAAAGCCAGCAACCTTATCTGCATCACAACCAGCATCCTTCCCGGCACCAAGCGCGTGACAAGCATTCTCGTGCCGTACGAAGTAGAAGGGCCGACCGGTGGGCTGACTACACTGAGGATATCCCTCTTCAGGACGGCACCTCGCTCCACCGCGAATCGAGCAAGAGGACGATGGGCTCGAGCAGCGCCCCCAACAGCTCGCAGACGCGGCTGCCAATGAATGGCACGGCATTCTACACGTCAGTGAACCGGTCAGACGACTCGCTGGCAACCAATCAGTACATGAACGTGGCAGACGACGGTTCGTCAGACGAGCCATTGGACGACGACCCGCTGAGCGAGCGAGCAGCCGAAAACGCGCATCTGTTTCGCCAGCACCAGCGAAGGCCCACCATGACGGTCAAGGAGAGGGTCGACCTGTTTCTGCACCACGCACTGCTGATGGCTACCAAGTACGCCAAGTTTATAGGCCCAGGCATCATGGTTTCGGTCGCGTATCTGGATCCGGGAAACTACGCGACTGCGGTGTCGGCAGGCGCCCTGTACGGCTACAAGCACCTGTTTGTGATTCTGCTGTCGAACCTGTTTGCAGTGTTTCTGCAGATTCTGTGCACCAAGCTCGGCAGCGTGACGGGGCTCGATCTGGCCCAGAACTGCCGCCACCACCTCCCCCGCTGGCTGTGCATCGCCATCTACGTGCTGGCAGAGCTGGCCATCATCGCCACCGACCTTGCCGAGGTGGTGGGCACCGCCATCGCGCTCAACATACTTGTGGGCGTCCCGCTGCCTGCCGGTGTGCTGCTGACGGTCCTCGACGTGCTGCTCGTGCTCATGGCGTACCGTCCCAACGGGCCCATGAAGTTCGTGCGCTACTTCGAGTATCTGGTGGCGGCACTCGTGTTTGTGGTGGTGGTGTGCTTCGCGGTCGAGCTCGCCAGCATAGGTCCTCTGGGAGCTGGCACCATTCTGCGGGGCTTCCTGCCCTCGGCAGACCTCGTCGAATCGCAGGGCCTGTACTTGTCGTGTGGCATTCTCGGGGCCACCGTGATGCCTCACAGCTTGTACCTGGGCTCGGGGCTGGTGCAGCCACGACTGCGCGAGTTCGACACCAAGCACGGCTACTACAAGCCAGCCGACGAAGCTGCTGCTTCATCCTCCGACATGGACTCGGACGCTGCGCTCCACTACAAGCCGACTATCCACGCAATCAAGTACGCCATGAACTTCTCCATTGCAGAGCTCGTGGTGTCGCTGTTCACGGTGGCCATCTTCGTCAACTCGGCCATTCTGATTGTGTCTGCTGCCACGCTGGCCCAGTCGCCAGACGCCATCGACGCCGACCTGTTCAGCATCTATGACATGCTCAAGCAGTACCTGGGGACGGTGGCGGCGGTGATATTTGCGTTTGCGCTGCTGTTTTCGGGCCAGTCGGCCGGCATCGTGTGCACGCTAGCGGGCCAGATGGTGTCGGAGGGGTTCCTGCACTGGTCGTTCCAGCCGTGGATCCGCAGGCTCATCACGCGGGCCATTGCCATTGGGCCCTGTCTGTTTGTTTCGACCTTCGTGGGTCGCAAGGGGCTCGCGGACGTGCTCGAGGCCAGCCAGGTGGTGCTGAGCCTACTGCTGCCGTTTGTGTCTGCTCCCCTTCTGTACTTCACCTGGAACAAGAAAATCATGCGCGTGCCCATCACGGCACGAACTCATGTGGGATCGTCTGGCGACGTCCCATATGCGCCTGTAGATAATGTCAGCAGCGAATCTGTGCAGTACGCAGACCTCAGCAACAGCAAGTGGACAAACATTGTCGCCCTGTTTATTTTTATATTCATCTCTGCATTAAACGGCTTTCTCATTGTCTCGATGGCGATGGGCGTGGATGTCCACCTCTAGGTGTTCTTGATTTGCACAATTAGACCATCCCAATCAATCGAACAGTGCATGTTTTCACCATTAGGTATTTATTTGCATAATAGACTTTGCGAAAAAAATGAACAACTGTAGGATACTTCTAAACAGCTGGATGATTCTATACATATTGCAACGCACACATATTGATACATCATGCTTATTTATTCTTTTAACTCACCGAGTTGGTCCGTAACCAAATGCTTCCGCAACTCCGTCTCGCTGTGGCAATTGCTGCGCAGCTATGGCGAGAGAGACCTTGGCTGCTTATGTGTCGGTAGGTCTAGTTAGCTGTTAGTAAAAGTGATACAAATCAGAGTGTAATGTCAGACGTGTGCGGGACATATTACCAGAGGTTGGTGATCTATGTATCCAACAGTTCAACAATTAGATGATTTCTATATTGCGACACACATATTCATGGGCAATTAATTCATATTGCACGATAGACAATAAAACTATAGGATATTTGTTAATCAGTCCTGACTAAAGGTTGTAACTAGATATTCATAGTCAATTCATCAAAATCAGGTATATAGTCCAGTAATAGATACTACACTTGTAAGACATATAGCTAATGTTTCTGACCATATTCCCGTCAGACGAACCAACTGCGAGCAGTTGCTACAGCGCGACGGAGTCGCAACGTGTAACATAAGATGAAACACACCTCCAAAGCAATTCATTTACAGGAAATCAATTCATAGAGTGCAGTTGCTACAGCGCGACGGAGTCGCAAGATATAACACAAGATGAAGCATACCTCCGAAGCATACCTATCTCCGAAGCAATTCATTTACAGGACACCAGTTCATAGACAAGTCGTTCATACGCATTTCATTAATATAGGTTCATACTACAAGGTGCTGCACCACTTCACTGCCGTCGACCCCGTCTAGAGGGAGTCCCGCGAGCAGCTCCAGCTGGCCTCACGGATGTCAGCTTGTTTACGTCGGGAGCAGGCAGCGTGCCCGCGTAGTTAATCTGCAAAACTGGGAGCAGTTTAGAGGGCTCCAGCTGCATTTCTTTTAACGGCGATTCCGGAACGAGTCGCGACAAAACATTTTGGATCTTCAGAGCCAGCCGTTTCTCCTGGTCGCTTATTATAAACTCGGACCCGTCCGTCTGCGCCAACCGCTGCCGTTGCACATTCTGAAGCTCAAGAAGCATCCAGCTCACCAGTAGCGACTCGGTACCGTTCTCGGCTGCCTCGAGCTCGTCGTCGTCCACAAAACTCGCAGGCGACCACTCGAGTACTTTAACTACATCTATATCTTCTGCTCGAACTATCGCGTCAGTTGCAGACTCTCGCGAGTCAGCAACAGTTTCTTTTATGTCCTCCATCTCGTCGTCCTCGTCCTCGTCGTCGTCCCCTTCGTCGTCCTCCTCATCTTCCTCGTCTATGTCGCCGAGGAGGGCCTCCTCACGTTGCTGTTCGACAATCTGCTGTCCGACCTTTTCAAACCACACCGACGCTGTGGCTGGGCCCTTGATCACAGAACTCGAGTCGTCGCGCGTAGGGGCAAACGATGAATATCCGTCGATTTTGGTCCAGTGCGTCGCCGGCAGACTGGCCTCTGTTGGATGCATATACGAAGCCATCATCTCGGTAGGTGGCAGCGCGGGATGAGGCACACGATTGGACATTGGTGCTATCAGACCTAGCTGGTACAGGGACGAGCTCGCGAGCTGAGGTAGCACGCGCGTCACTCCAAACTGACCACGAACCTCGGCGTCTCGAGGATCAATGGAAGCTTTACCGTTGAGTGACGAAAACATGGGGCCGTTCTGGCCCATCACAAAGTACGCTTCGCTGAACCATTCATTCACGTCTGTGTATATCCTGTTGAATCCACTGAAAACCTCGGCTTCAAACGACCTGATTGTGTCATTTTCCTCTCCTGCACTGTCATCGCTCGCGTCGTCTTCGTCAACGGGAAGCTTCACCAGCGAAAGTCGGGTCGCTTCTCGGAATATAGTGTCTGCCATGTACTTGAAATAGTCATTGAGTACCGTGTATTTTGCGCTGCCCACTGGCAACTGCACCAGGAACGACACCGTCGCCAGCTTGAGATCGCGATACAGCGCAAAAACGTCAGAGCCATATATCGAGCTTTGCAATTTATCCTCGACTGTGGTCACTTTCACATCGTCATTATTTTTCAGTTGGGCCAAATGGGTTTCCACGTCCACTTCACGGTTATCCGCAGGTACCACTGGCGCTGATATCAGCTCTTTGCCTAGATCATGCAGCGACAGGATGTCCCTGAGGTCCTGTAAGAAAGTGTGGACCTTGTCCCGCAAGTTCTTGTCTCGAGACATTGCACCTGTTTCGCAGCGACAAGAGTTAGCTCCAGCAGGGTTTTGGCGCTGGTGGGGGAGGAGGGGAAGGGCAGACGATCGAAGAAAGAGCACTGCCGCGCCTAATTGCATATCTGGGGCGGATACAAGCACCAACCCTGACATACTGCTGCTGTGTGATATATAGCCAGGGGGTTGATTCACAATTGGCGACAGTTTTGTGTCAGTATGGACGACTCAGATGACGACTATGTCGAGTTTTCATCTGGCGAGGAGGATCCATTGTACAATGGCGATGGCATTTCCAAACGGACTCGCACACGGGATCCATCCGCTTCTGGAGATGCTCGAGAAAGGCGAGTCAACAAAGTTGCCGACAAGAAACTGAAGGGTGCAAGTGGAGGATACACATGGGAGGATGAATACCATCGGAGCTGGGATGTTGTTCAGGAGGACGAGGGAGGCAGCCTCGCAGGAGCAGTTGCTGGCATTGTGGAGGACTCGAAGAAGAGGCGCATATTGAAAGACACCACTCCACTGCAGCGAGGCATCATTCGCAATCTCATTCTCATACTGGACCTCAGCTCTGCCATGACCGAGAAAGATTTGCGCCCCAACAGGTACCAGCTTATGCTGACGTATAGTATTGAGTTTGTGACGGAGTTTTTCGACCAAAACCCCATTTCCCAGCTCGGCATAGTGGGCATGCGAGATGGTCTGGCCGTGCTGATTTCTGAGCTCGATGGTAATCCTAACGAACATATTCGTGCGCTCCAGGAGCTCCGCAAACAGGAGGCAAAGGGAGTTCCGTCGCTGCAGAATGCGCTTGAGATGGCTCGCGGGCTGTTGTACCATGTCCCAAATCACTGCACCAAGGAAGTAGTGCTGATTTTTGGTGCGCTGCTCTCTTCAGACCCAGGAGACGTCCATCAGACAATCGCAAGCCTTGTCCAAGATCGGGTACGAGCGAAGGTGATTGGACTGGCTGCTCAGGTCGCAGTGTGCAAAGAACTCTGTGCGCGGACAAATTACGGTGATGCCAGCTCGTATGGAGTTATTCTGAACGAGCCACATTTCAGGGAACTGTTACTGGAAGCTACGACGCCGCTGGCCGTACAAGACATGGGAGTCCGGTCTGGCGCCAACAATATCCTCGTCCAGATGGGATTTCCTTCTCGGATTTCGGAGTCAGAGCCCAGTCTATGTGCTTGCCACTCGAAGCTAACCGAAGGCGAGTACTTGTGTCCCCGCTGTAAAGCCAAGGTATGCTCATTACCCATGATATGTCCCTGCTGCAACTTGACACTCATCCTATCGACTCATCTGGCTAGGTCTTACCACCACTTGTTTCCGCTGGCGTCGTTTGTCGACGTCGATGCTGCCAAGCATCCGTTGGCACCGAGATGCTTTTCATGTCAAATACCATTCCCACCTTTTGTGAATGCTGAAAATACTTCGAGATACATGTGCCAAAAGTGCAAAAACCAGTTTTGTATTGACTGTGATGTGTTTTGTCATGAAACACTCCACAATTGTCCTGGCTGCGAGGCCCTAGCCAACAAAACACTGCCTGCGAATAATATCAAGTTGAACTTGTCGCGAGGTACCTGAATGACTTATGATAATCTAATTTTATGTACACTACATATCCAACATGTGTTCACACGCTTCCATATGGTTGAAAATGCAGCTACAGAATGCTATATTCTTTAATATAGTTGCTGTACAAAATATGACTTGGAAAGACATAGTAGTACGTACTTCGATCAGTAAACAAAGGAAAAAGAAAACAACTGTCAACTATTGGCCGTGAAGCGAAAACATAGTCAGTCCTACAATAAGAACGCGATACCGGGATCTTTGTATTGGGTAATGCTATGTTAAGTTCCCGACCAGTGTTTTAACAGCCCGGTTTGTGCCAAGCCCGCTGAAAACAAAAAAAAAATAAATAAAACTATGCACAAGGTATAATAAATACTAGACCACCACCCAAGCTCCGTTGACCTTTTCTTGCATCACTTTTTTAGCAGGCAAGTCCCATCCAACACCGCCCTCTCCGATTGCTGCTCCAAGTCGAGGCACCACCCAGCATTCCCGCTTAGTAGGTGTTATGAGTCGCGGTCCATATGGAGATCCCAAAGGTTTCGAGTAGGTAATCAGCGATGTAGACTTCGCCACATTGGACAGCTGAGTAGCTGTGATATCCGTAAGAACTTTCATACGAACCTTCGGGGTTGTTGCTTCGCCATGTCCCTGGCTTTTGTTAACTGATAAATACACAACGTAGTCTGGTGGAACTCCCCCTGTATCACACAGAAGAGAGTTAGGATGGATATACACCAACGTGTTACTGCTACCAGAGCCATCTTCAGATGTGAGCCTGGTAGGAAACAGTGTCACATAGGGATATGCAGCAGTAGACATCTTCTTTGTGACCACCACATCTGACGATACTACGTCCGCCCGAGCACCTATTTGATCAATGAATCCAGCGGAAATTATTTGCTTGAGAGCTTTGACCTGCACATCTGAAGGCGGTTTCAACTTAACATTGAGCTCTTTGACAGTGCGGTCCACCGCGGTAGGTTTGGTGTTAACTGCAACCACGTAAGCTAGCTGCAGTCTCAATTTTGAAATCTCGTCCATGATTTTGTGGCGAAGAAAATTCTTTTGGCAAAACTGCTCTTTGTGTTTATCATAGTCATATGCGCAAACTGCAGAAAGAACTTTTAGTACGTCACATTTTTTATCGAGACCGCTAAACATCGCCTGAACTTTATAGTATTCCTTCTTCAAAGCCCTCTGCGTCTCTCTTACATCGATCGCAAGTTGAGCGTCACCGTCATCGTCGCCGCTTTCGTTTTCGTCCAGCCCAGTAGACAGTCCCAACTCTTGTATGCTGATGAACGGATCCCCAACCGAAAGAGCAGAAACAATAGCAATGACATACGGTAGACAGCCAAGCTGATCAGATATAACCAATATCTTTGCAAATCTAGGACTCAACGGAAACAAGCTCATCAGCTGTCCAACCTGGGTCAGACTCTCATCCGTGCCATTGAGGGCACCAAGGAATTTCAAGAGCTTAATCCCGTTGTGAAGACTTTGCTCAGGAGGTGCAGATGGGAACGGGAAATTGACTATCTGGTGTATTCCCATGGCTTTCATCTGAAGGACGACGCCCTCAATAGGCATCCTAGAAATCTCGGGCTTTGCAAACTGTTCAAAGTCACTTTCAAAAATGGCAGACGAATAGATTCTATAGCAATGGCCCGGGCCTGTTCTGCCAGCTCTGCCGGCTCGCTGATCAGCACTGGCCTTACTCGTCCAAGAAACTTTAAAGCTCTGAACTCCAGATTCCTCATCGTAATGTCTTTCTTTGGACCTTCCACAGTCAACAACGTATCTGATTCCAGGAATGGTCAACGAAGTCTCTGCAACGTTGGTTGCCACAACACAAAGACGGCTTCCTTCAGGGGGATGTTGAAATACCTTCATTTGCTCTTTGGTGGGAAGAAGGGAATATAGAGGAAGGACATGCAATGGTGCATTTGTATCTTGACCTTCTTCTATCGTTTCTTCGAAACCTTCTTCGTCTTCTTCATCAGACTCGTGATAATCATCATTTTCAGATGCCATGATCGAGTCGTCAGCCCCCAAGTCTATATCTTCTACTTCAGTCGCTGCATCAGTAGCAAGAATCCGAACTTGTGGCTGGCTAGTTTCCTCTTGCGATTTGAATGGAAACGCCTTTCTCAGTCGCTTGCACATATGCGTGATCTCTTGCTGGCCAGTGAGAAATATAAGAATCCCCCCCGGAGGTAGCTTCTGGTGTATTTTGACGACTTTTGAATATGTGTCATCCAGATAGTTGTAGTTTGTGCGACGGTTAAAATGAATTGAAACAGGATATTGACGGGCTTCCACCCGTAGTACGGGCGGAGGAGTGGCAAATAGTCGAGGATTTTCAGCGAAATCAGCCACTCGCAACGTTGCAGACATAATGACGAGTTTGAGTGGCTTGACTCCCTCATCTGCCATGGTCATCCGAAGTTTGATAACCCTGCTGAGGACGCCTATCAGAATATCAGTATTAATGTTGCGCTCATGCGCCTCATCGATAACAATACAAGAATATTTGCGTAAAGTCAAGTCCTCGGAAAGCTCTCGTAACAGTACACCATCAGTCATAAACTTAATGGCCGTGCTGTCCTTTACTGAAGCGTCAAAACGAATTTGGTATCCGACACGGTCACCGTAGTTACCCAGTTCCTCTGCTACTCTGCCCGCCATACTGACAGCTGCGACACGACGAGGCTGCGTCACTCCGATCATTCCTGGAGTGTCACTTCCCGGCACACCATAGCCGGATTCAAACAAAAACTGCGGGACTTGAGTGGTTTTTCCACTTCCTGTTTCACCGCAAATCACAACACAATCATTATTGTGGATCGCCTCCATTATCCTCTGCTCTTCTCCTACCACGGGCAGTTGCAGACGAGCCTCTTGCAGCTCATCGGATCTTTGCACATTGACGAAATAGGACTTGCGATCGGGTGCGTTCAATGGGACTAGCATCTCAGCGGTAGGCAGCTCCTCGTCCTCTGGTCGCTCAACCGGCTTATACTCTCCATGAAAAACTGGCGTCTCGAGTCTTGGCTCGTCCTGAACTCTCTGCTGCTCAGCCCATTTCTTGAACTGCTGACCTTTGGATGATTCGTCCGGCGCTTTAACGCCCTCGGCATCCGTAAGCTCGCCTTCATCGCTCTCTACATCATCATCGTCACTTTCATCGGAGTCTTGTGTGTCATTGCTCTCATATTCTTCGCTCACATCATCATCATCATCATCACCAGAGCTAGAGCTGTCGTCGCGGCTGTCAGCACTTTCGATTCCGCTCACACCTGTGTCGGAAAATCCAGTCCACTCTTCTACAGTTTCTTCCTGAGAACTATTCAGCTCTTCTTGATCAGTTTTACTTTCTTCACTTTCGTCTTCATCAGATTCACTGTTTTGATAGAGTTCTAGTCCTTTCTTTCGAGCCTGTTCTTGGGCGAGTCTTGCGCGCCAACTGTAGGTGGATTTTTTAGTCCGCTCAACCTTTTTGACATCCTGAAATCCAGCAGCCATACCATTCGCTCCTCGCGGACGCTGATCAATGAATGTAGAGGGCACCTGTAGCTCATCATCATCATTGTCTTCCCATTCTTGAACATGATGCTCCTCGAAAAGAATCTGCTTAGTCTCTTCGTTACCAAGCCCTTGCTTTTCTAATGCCAGAGCTTCTTCCATTCTGGTTCGCTTCGAGTCTCTGCCCGAGCCTAGCGTCTTTAAACTTTTCAAAATACTGGTATCGACCTTTGAATTGGCCAATTTTTCTAGGATTTCCTTCTTTTCGATTTTCTTGACTTGTTTGTCCTGCGTTAGCACCCCGTTTTGATCTGACCTCTAAATAAGACTTACGATATATTTATCAAGTCGTTTTCTCTTTGCATTTGATATCTTGGTAGATGGAGGCTTTAACTCTTCTTCCAGTTGTCTTTTCCTCTGTATCTTTTCTTCGGCAGTCATTGGCAGTAAAACTTCAGCGTTGGGGTCCTGATGAAGCGGTTCGACGGCCGGCGGAGCATTTCGTTCTTCTTCATGGTCCTCTACATTAAAGCTCTTTTGCCTAACTCTTTTGAGAGCCAGCTGTTTGGCCACCATGCCAGCTCTCGCTTTCTCATTGAATCTTTTCCGGTACTTCCCCATCTTGAATGAGACGAGAATGAATCAAATTCGTTATCTAAAAAATAATTTGAGCCGCTTGATTTTTCACGTTGAAAAATCCAAAACGGCTGACTGTAATTATATTTATTATATACCTAACAGCTGCATACACGAATATTTTGTAGATAGATAGACAAATGATTTGACAAGTGAGAGGATTGTGGCTGAATAATGACGCGAAATATCTCTCGTGTTACATACGCAGGATACATCTTTGATACGTGGTATAGCTGTCTGGCATATTATGATGATTCCAAAGCAACTTCCAAGTCCAAAACCAGACAGCCAGACGCAGTGTGGAATGGGAGTCATGAAGTGCTCCATATCTGCGACTATTGCTTCAAATATTCAGTAGTCGAGGACGATATTGCAAGCCACCAGGCAGTATGCCAATATCGAATCCGGCCTCCTGGACGACTGGCTTACGACGGCATCCAGTATCGAATATACAAAGTGGACGGCAGTGCTCATAAGCTGTATTGTCAGTGCCTGTGTCTTTTCGCCAAACTGTTTCTGGACTCCAAGTCGATTCATTTTGCCGTCGAGGGCTTTAATTTCTTTATTTTGGTGGAAAACACTAAAGAGGCTCGTACAATGGGGTTCTTCTCGAAGGAAAAGATATCCTGGCATGACAACAATCTGGCCTGTATTCTAGTATTTCCACCCTTTCAGTCACTGGGACTCGGGAGATTGTTGATAAGCTACTCGTACTTTCTCAGCCGGCAGGATGGCAAGGCGTCTGGCCCAGAGAGGCCGTTGTCGGATTTCGGACGTCGAAGCTACGTCAAATACTGGACTATTGAAATAGCCAGGTTTGTTTTGCATTGGGCCGAGGCTTCTATTTCTATTGCTGATATATCCAACGGTACTGGAATTGATCCCGCAGACGTCGAGGATACTTTGAAAGAAATAAGTGCATTGCAGGAAGATGTTCTTCAAGTAGACCGCATCAAGGGGCTCGTCAAATCGGGGCTGGCCATTGACAGCATGCTAGATGAAGAGCGATGTATTGGGGATCCTTCTGCATTGAATTGATTTATTATTACTATTGGCATTGGCTAGATTGTGTGCTGAAATTCTAATTTCCCATCGAGGTTTTGATGTCACAATACACATCCACAGAAACCGCTGTAGTAACTACTGCTCCACAGATTTCAGCCGCTTGGACTCCTCCCCCACCCTTCGTTGTTCTAACATTTTGGGTTTATAACTTCTGTTATATAACAGTAGCAACTGTTCTGGAATAGCATCGTCCAGATTGTACGAGGACTGGCATTGGTCCGAGTTGATGTAGCATCATCGACGAGTTTGTCGCTGTCGCCAGTCACACGGAGTTGACCAACGAACTGGGGCCTAAAACCCGTAAACCCCTCAGTGCTCTACTTTGTCTAGCTCTTCCCTACTGTTATATAATTTGCATACAATGTCTCGCCTCCACCGGTGGAGCTGGCGCCATGATGAACCTAATAGTAGGTCGGCGAGTCCAGTGAACGGAGCCAGCCCAGCTTCGCTGCCTCCTTTAGAACCCGTAAGGCTGGCAGGGTACAACGAAACGACGCGTGGACGACTGCTGGAGCCATTCTTATGCGAAGAAATCCGCAGTCTGTTGCCACCACGACTCCAGCTGTACGATGCTTGGCACCTTGTGTATAGTCTGGAACAGCATGGCACCTCTTTGCACACATTGTACGAGAACATGCGTCCCGCCCCTGAGAGGAGGCCTGGATATGTTCTGGTGGTCAAGGATGCAGAGGGCAATGTATTTGGCGCGTACACCAATGAGCATTTCCACCCCACCGAGTCGAAGCGGTTCTATGGAAACGGAGAGTGTTTTCTGTGGAAGGCGACGCTGCTCAGCGACGGTCAGTTGCGGTTCCAGGCATTTCCATATACTGGCATTAACGATTTTGTCATCTTTTGTACCCCGCGGTTTTTGTCAATGGGTGGTGGCGATGGACACTATGGTTTGTGGATGGACGACAATCTGGAAAAAGGTGTGTCGAGCCGGAGTTTGACTTTTGGAAATGAACCGCTCAGTAGCACTACCAACTTTTACATTGTCGGGCTAGAAGTATGGCAAGTTGGGCACTAGAAGCGTTTACGTTGGTTCAGACAGCATCGCAGATTGAACAGAATGTTACCGAAGATATTGAAACAAAATGCTGTGCAATGTTCAACGTAATGTTGAGCAAACGCTGGAGAATAAAATATTGAACAGAGTTGCAGCCCAGGACGGTATACCGCGGAACAAAAGGTTGAACAATTCAACAGTGTTTGAATAATGCTGCTCAACAAAATGCTGCTCAGAGCTTCAGAACGCGATGCTCAACTATGTTACACAGCGGGCGGTTATAATAGAACGTGCTGCCAATGTTTATTGCAGTCTATCTGCGCTTTTAATTGCTATTTATTGAAATCTCCTGTGAACCTTCTCCTTTGCCTGAGCGTACTCAATGGGATAATCTAGTTTGACCCGTTTCGTAAGGACCATTAGTTTCTTGTGTGCCCACTCTAAGTCCTTGACAAGCTGGCGAGCCATCTTCGAGTCGCGAGCAAACGATTGTTTGACTTCTTCCAGCCGCTGTAGCGCAGCTTGTCGCAGTTGTTCGATCTCAATCGTCTTTGCGTGAATCATGCCAGATGTCTGAGCTTGTAACACCACTACTCTGTCGAGCGGGGATGGGTCGAACGCAGCTGTGAGCGAGTCTTCAATGAACTGAGAAGGCTCGACCTCGGATTCTCCGCCAGTTTCCAAGCTCTCCACGTAAGACGACGAAGAAGCAACAGATTCGATGTCCTCCGCCACACCCACAGAAAACTGCGACGCGTCGACGTGTGGTGTAAAGTTCATTTCAGTCTACTAGAGAGGTTCACGATTGTCAAGGTCCTAGAGATAATGGGTCAAGAGTAAACTTGATCAGCTTTCAGAGCACCAGGATTCCCAATTCCCAGTCGTTTTTACAGTTGATCAGTTCCCAGTGTGTAAAGATCGTTGATTTCAGATTGAGAAAGACGATTGATTCACAGTTAGCAATACTGGCCGGTCCTCGGTTCGCAAGTCAATTGATAACTGTTAACACTGTACTTCAGTAAGTGTAGCACAGTAAGTCGTATAGCAGCGTCACCATATGGCCGTCAATCACACACGCTCATCGCAACAGGACGGCAAAGAAATATAAGCAACCACACTGATCTCAAGAGTCGAGCTCAAGCTTTCCTGGCATTCGGAACGCTAAAAAAAATTAGCTGGGATCGCGTAGTCCTGGTTTAAGGTTGTGTTAGTAAACGATGGTGTTTTGGTGGGGCTTGCTCGCTACCTCTTCAATGTCAGTAGCCAGAGACGATGGGCGGTCTCGACTTCGGCCGTTTGGCATCTTGTGAGTATAAATATACGCCTATAAAGTGGCAGGATGCTAATTGCAGCTTTGAACGTTCACTTCACGACTTGATACGGGGAATTCGGGCAGCAAAAGACCCCGTGGCTCGAGAGGCATACATCCGCGATGCGTTGGCTGACTGCCGTGCCGAGGCCCGCAGTCCAGACATGGACACCAAATCCATGGCCATCATCAAGCTGGCATATCTGGAAATGTACGGACACGATATGGGGTGGGCGAGTTTCCATGTTCTGGAAGTCATGTCGTCAGCCAAGTTCCAGCAGAAACGCATTGGCTACATGGCAGCCATCCAGTCGTTTCGCTCCGACACCGATGTGCTGATGCTGACCACAAACCTGCTAAAGAAGGACCTGGGCTCGTCGAATCCACTCGAGGTTGCTATCTCGCTGGGGGCATCGGCGTCCATTGTGACACCATCTTTGGCCCATGACATCGCTGACGACATCATAAAGATGCTCAACCACTCGAGACCGTATATACGAAAGAAGGCGATATTGGCCATGTATAAAGTGCTGCTCCAGTATCCAGAGGCCCTTGCACAGGCATTGCCTCGGCTGAAGGACAAGCTGTCGGATCCAGACCCGTCAGTGGTGTCTGCGACGGTGAATGTGATTTGCGAGCTCGCCAAGCTGAGTTCCGCGAACAGTAACAACACCACAAACACCTATATTGCATTGGCGCCTCAACTGTACGAGCTTTTGACAACATCGAAGAACAACTGGATGCTCATCAAGATCCTAAAGCTGTTTACGTCTTTGGCTCCCACCGAACCGCGTCTTAAACCCAAGCTGCTCCCACAGATCATTGAGTTAATGCAGTCAACCACCGCCATGTCACTGCTCTACGAGTGCATCAACTGCATTGTTTCTGGTGGAATGATAGATGACGATGACTATGACGTAGCGGCGCTGTGTGTCAAGAAACTGCGCATGCTTCTCGAGGAGACTGACCAGAACCTCAAGTACGTGGGCCTGTTGGCTCTCAGCAAGATCGTCAAAAAGCACCCGCAGTTTGTCAACGATCACCAAGATGTCATAATGGAGTGCATAGACGATGCAGATCTGACGATTCGAGAGCGTGTTATCGATCTCATATCTGGCATAGTCACCGAAGACAATCTTTACTTCATCGTGAACAGGCTTATGAAACAACTACAGGATGACTTATCCAACCAGCCTGCCAGTAGTGCAGCAGTCTCGTTGACTCCGCAGTACCGGGTTGATCTCATAAGAAAGATCATAGAGCTTTGCTCGCGGGACACCTACAAGTTAGTTCCTGACATGGAGTGGTATGTGTATGTGCTGGTGGAGCTTGTCACACTAGCTGATAGTGCTGACGAGGTTGGTGGTAGCATTGGTGAGCAGATACGCAACGTTGCAGTTCGTGTCAAGAGCATTCGAAATGTCACTGTTGATGCTGCTGCCAAGTTGATCCAGGATTATCAGCTGATGCGTGCCATGCCTTCTATTGTCCCCTATATTTCCTGGATAGTTGGCGAATACGCAGGTCTGTTGGCGGATCCTTTAGGCATACTGGAACATTTAGTGGCTGCCAAGTACGACCAAGATGCCATGTCTCCCCAAATAACAATTCAGGCAGTAGTAAAGCTGTACACGGCGTGGGCAGGAAAACCAGACCGGTCGTGGAATGCCAATATCCACAATCGAGTGGAACAAGTCACCGACAGTGTTATTGCGTACATGGAGCATTACACGACAAGCATACATTACGAAATCCAGGAACGTGCAGTAGGGTTTTTGGAGTTGTTCAAGGTTATCAAGGAGGCATTAGAGCAACAACCCCCAGACAACTCAACGCCACCACTACTATTAACTCTAGCGCTTCCTTCGTTGTTTAACAGCTACGAGCTCACTCCGGTAGCACCGGGATCACAGCGTCGCATTGCTGTGCCAGACGACCTTGATCTTGCTACTGAACTGTGTGCTCCCTTACTGCTGTCTGACAGTGAAGACGATAACGATGACAATAACGAGGATGCTGAATACGTGTCTGCGGTGATTGGGGAATTGACTCCCGTGGAGGAACCAACAGAGGAAGAACTCGAGAGGCGCCGTGTCGAGCGCATCGAACGGCAAAAAGACGATCCGTTCTACATTCCGCTGACATCTGGCAACCAAACACCTGTTGGTTCTTCTTCGAGGTCCGGCACGCCTCAGCTGGATTCTGGCGGGGGCCAGTTTCGCGGTCCTCGTCGTAACAAGGTTGAGATTTTGCAAGATGAGCTGATAGAAGGAGAAGATATTGTTTCGCCAGAGCCTGGTAAACCAGTAATTTCAAAAGCAAAGAAAAAGCCCATTTTGCATATCCAGAGCCGTCTGGGCGCTCTGAGCATTGACGACGACAAGGCAGCAGTACAGGAGGTGGAGAAGCTGCGCCAAGAGCTTGCGGATGGCAATGTGACGGTCATCCACAAAAAAGTCAAGAAGGGCAACTCAAAGAAGAGCAAGAAAAAGGGAAAAGAAACAGGAAAAGCGAAAGAGCAAGAAGAGGTGAAAGAACAATAAGCAACCGAAAGCTTTAAATGATGTCTTAAAATACTTGTGCATCTACCATCTATTTAATTGATATTATTTTGGCACCGTGTACTTTTATTTGCTTTGTAGATTCTGTTGCGTGCATCACCATATCTTTGGAACGCAGGTGTGAATGTAATATTCATATTGAAAATGGTGCATACGTATGTAAATGTAAAGTTATGTGTGTTATACAGATCGATCAATTTCGTGAACAACCTTTTATTTTGAATTTATCATAGACCATCATGTCCACGATCCAACTGCGCAGCAGTTGCCACAGCGCGACGGAGTCGCAAGACGTGCTATGACATAGGACAAATGTCGGTACTATCTTGCGACTTCGTCGCGCTGTTGCAACTGCTCCGCAGTTGAAGCTCGGGATGAATTCACGATAAAATCAAGGAACTTTGCACATAGCGGTGCTAGTGCACGCAGTTTACTTTGTGGTTGCAATATCTTCGTAGGGTTTCTATCCTTGTCCTTGTACTATCATTGTTACAGATCATCGTAGCTTCAGCGTGATTTTACTTGTTTCTGTCACTCGCAGCCGAGATATCAGTTGCGACTCAGAAACCAATGGCACTTTCAGCATCGCTTTTTTAATTAGTAGCTATTCGTATTGGCGTGCAGTGTGAGAAGCTGTTCAAGTTACAACTACCAACTTAAATCTTTTCGGATATGCTTTACTCTTCAACGTTCATGTAACGTTCGAGGCAAGGCATGCATTTAAGTCTGCATGTTGGTGTTGATCATGCCGCATGTTGAACTTGACAGTGCTTGTCCAGAAGGACGAGTGCCTTCGAGCCTGGACAAAAGCCATCATTGCTCTAGCCAAGATAGGGGAGTATATCACATTCGATGTCACGAGCAGTCAGATCAAGCTGAGCACGTTCAACAGCTCGCAGAGCGTGTTTTCAACCGCCACTTTCCAGGCTGAGTTCTTCATGTCGTACAAGCTCATATCGACTCGGAGCAACGACCCGCACAGCATCTTTCAGATCCAGGCCCGCAGCCTCGTGTGTATATTCCGGCTCATGGATAGTGATAAGCACACCACTGACCAGTTTACCATGAAGCTGGTGGAGCCGGAGGCTGGCGAGCGACCGAGCGGCCGAGACGTGACGTCGATATTCGAGATTGATATCAAGGTTCACAACAAAATCACAAAGAGATACCGCGTCAACTGCATCGAGTCTTTGCAGGCATTTGAGGCCATGGTAGACAGAGATACATGTCCATTCTGGGTACAGTTCGAGGCAGCCAAGATGAAGAAATACATCGATCTCATGGCCATGAAGGCTGAAATCTTCCAGATGGCGTTTCGACGCGACAGCGGCAAGAACGCAGTGGAGTTTACGAGCTATACAGATGCAATTGTGTCTGGCAAAGAGATTCTGCGACACCCACTACACACCAGGCTCATTGTTTCGGCAGATCAATTTGACGGCCTCGAAGCTAAAGTCGACACTGCATTTGGGTTCCGGTTCAAAGAGTTTCGCATCTTCATTTCGCTCGTCGAGTCTTTTCAGAAGAAAGCGGTATACCAGGGATACTTTTACAAGGCTGGCTATCCTATTCTGTTTGAGGTGTCGAGTCCTCCCTGTCCGCCAGGCATGGTGCTGTCGTTCACCTTCATCACCACTGGCAAGCAGGAGCGTGCCAAGAAACGCCGAACCGACGACGTATTTGAGGGCGAGCCAGAAGAGAGCAGTTTGATTAGGAAAGGAGTACGTGGAGTGAGCCTGCCGATGGTTTCTGTGAGCAGTCGTCGACCGCACTCTGAGTCCCAATCAGCCTCTGCTACCGCCAACTACAGTGACTACAACACAGAGTATAATTCCGACTACAACACAGGTCACAATAACGACTACAATGCTGCTGATAAGCAGGGCCAGTACAAGCGAGGCAGCTATGTGGAGTCCGTGAAGTACGGAGGCAGCGTGATGTGGGACGAACAGCAACAGGAAAACAGAGACGAGGCCACAGCGAGCAGTACGCAGGACCTATATGATGGAGACCACGATGATGAGGACGAGCTTGATCGCGAGATGGAGCAGTTTGGGCGCGAGCTCGATGCTCTGGGGCCTACTCAAGGAGTTCCGAGAGCCAAGGGCCTGTTTGAATGAAACGACAAAACTATCACGAGTTCAACATCTATCATCTACTTGGTCTCAGGCTCAGTGGGTGTGGCTGGCACTTGCTTGTCACCACCAAGGTACCAGTGGTTAACGAACCGGTACCCCTGAGTGAGCTGGGCACACTCGTTGACGAAATGGCATCCGAAAAGCAGCGGGTTCCACGGAGTCACGGCAGTGCTGGTGTTAGAACTCCTAGACAAGGCCTGGTCAGCTTACGAGTATTTCATGAACACGAGCGAGTACACAATGAGAGACCCTGTCATTGGCCCCGAAATGAGCACCGGGTCCTTCTTGAGGTCCATGACGGCAGCAGCGGGGATTCCAAAATTGGACACCGGACCCCAGAAGTGGGTGGAGCAGATATCTATGGTCAGACAGCTAATTGGCCGCATTCTTCTTACATCTAGAACAGTTAGCAACTCCAAACACAGCAGCAATACTCTTACTTGATAAAATCTTTACTGAAGATAAAGTTCTGAGCTTTCTGAAGCGCAGACCCCGACGAGCTCATTTTGACTGATGTGGTGCGGAAGTGACTAAGTGAAACCTAATGCTTCGCTCGCCAAACCAAACCACAGACAACCCCCAGTTTAAGCGGATATTCCGCTGCAGCACGGCTGACTCTCCATCTCTAGTCTTACAGCTGGGATAATACTAAAAAAGATTTAAGTTGCAAAAAATAATCTGTTGATAAATTGCTGCCAAAATTAGCAGCTGGATTTGGCTTCAAATCAGTTGAGAACTTTGCATTTTGCGACTCCGTCGCGCTGTGGCAACTGCTTCGCAGTTGAACGGTCGAGCTTCCTCTTTGTGACTTTGTGACTTGGTGACTTAAGTTTAGGAGAGTTTCGAGATCTGGTGTAGATTTGGTGCAATCGTGGATCCACCTGCGGATTGTGAGTGTCGCACTAAGCCGTGCAGCATGGACGAGTATATATACAAGCCACCACCTCCACCTCCTCCGCCAGATGTGGGGTTTTCTACTATAAAGCCCGCCACGGACGTGCCAGCCGAAACAAGGCAACCACAGCGCAGCTACGAGCGTCCTCATCCCTACAAGCGACCAGAGGTAGACGCTGATGGAGATATCAGCTCTGTCCCGCCTGCTGTGCGGGAGTCAGCATTGGATATCGACAAGTGGATTCAGGAAAGGCGCAAAAACTGGCCCACAGAAAAGCGCGTGGCGGAAAAGAACAATCGTACAGACACAATTGTGAACAAGCCCGCAGACACAAGCAGTGCACCGTCAGTCCCTCTGTGCCGATACTTTGCTGCCAAAGGCAAGTGCAGGATGGGTGCCAAATGTAAGTTTTCTCACGAATCTCCGCCACAGATTGTATACAAGAGGTTTGCAGCACCCGAAAAAACCTCATTATTTAAGCGACTCGTGCAAAATGACCTGGACAAGGAAGACACTATTGTGCTGGACTTTATAAGCTACCTGCGCTCGTCTGGCAAACTTTAGGCAGGCAGTCACTCACGATACCCGACTATGTTTTGGAGTCGGTATGGAGTTGAAGTGTGCTAATTATCGCATAACGGGGTTAATGTCGGCAAATGTAGATAATGTTGGCATTGAATTGTTGTTGTTAGCTTCTGAAAAGGATAACGACGCTGCAACATTGATATGTAAAGCCTAGTGTAATGATTTATGATACAAGCTTGATTACTTGGAAGTTTTCATTGTAGTGTAGGGGACGATATATAATAGCAACGAGCAGGCAGAACTTGTATCTCCAAAAAAAAAAGTGTTAGGTTTTACGGCATACATTTGCTTGATTTATAATAATGAATTGGCTATGACATCGGTACTTCGCATGGACAGATGATATAAGTGCTCCCCTGCATAAATAAAACTAGTTGGCATAGCCCGCTAGAAGAGCAATGGTAGCAATGGACCCAACAACTGCACCGCCAATGAAGCCCTCAATGATATGCTTCACCCGACTGTGATAGTCGGTTCTGGCCCGCTTGGGATCGTGCTCGCCACCGTCATCCTCTGTGTCTCTCTTGCGCTTCGTGACAACCGTGGTAATCACTGAAGGAGGATTTGAAGAACGTCCACCAGATGCGTCAATAACATCATCAGACTCGTCGGCAGACTCGTCATCGGAGCTGAGCTCGATAGGAAGCTCCTCGGAGATTCCAGCAAATACCGCCTTCTGGACTGCCTTACCGGCACCCGCGCGATTGTCAACAGCACTGGGCAATTCCAGACATTTGGCTTCCGAGGCTTGTTCAGCTTCATCTACATAGTCCTCGTCATCCTCTTCAGAGTCGTGCTCGTCAGAATCAGACATCTCAGACCCAGACTCTGCCGACTCAGACAATTCCGAGCTACCGGAGTCTTCTGAATAATCGTAGTGATAACTTAAAGAGCTCGTATGGTCACTTGCCATCAACTCAGCGTCGCTGCTCTTCGACGAGCTGTCCAATGGACTACTGTCTGACGAAGACGAATCGCACGACGAAGCGCCACCCGATAAAGAGCTATCGGACGCCGTATTATAACGAACGGCGCCAATATGAGACCTGGTGGGCGCCTGCAAGTTGACATCAGAAGTAGAATCATCGGAATCATCAGAGCTGCTGCTATCCTCCTCTGAACTACTCTCGTCAGACATGTCATCACAAATGAAATCATCGTCACTTTCTTCGTCGTCGTCATTGTCGTCGTCGCCGTCATGCTCTCTCTTGAAATTAAGGTCGAGAAAACACGGAGCAGAAACAGGACCAGCTATCCAAGGATGGTTCTCATTGCCAAGTACACTCTGTTCTGGTTCTTGAGATGTCGTCGATCCAATCGCAGCACGATCAGTTGTAGCGTGACTTTCAATTTCAAGACCATTGTCTACTACTGAAGCACAACCATATTCAGCAATATCATGTTCGTCACGACCATCCTGCAGCTCCTCTTCCTCGCAATATTCTGATTCAACAGGAGGCTTGCAGCAATCCTCTTCCCAAACAACATCGGAATCCTCAGAATCATCTGAATCTCCAGAACGAAGCTGATGCTTAACCTCTTCAAGCTGTGCTTGGAAAAACTCACACGCCTCATCTACCAACCCCATTTCTACATCACTGGGCTCGTCATACTCTGGACCATAATTAGCCGCCGTGACCCCTGATTCAGTAATTTGGTTGCGAAAGAAGACCGGGAGAAAAGGAATATAAGTCTTCTTAACTGGGGTATCAAGTTGCTTCAGGATGAGATCGAATGCCTGCGATAGCATTGGATTGAAGCTAATAATCTTTTTGACCAGTTTCTGCACCTTCTTCTTACCAATCTGACCCTTCATAGAGACAACAGTTGTCTCATCTCGACCTTCACAATCCTCAACTTCGTCTTCATCCACCTCCTCCTTGTCATCATCATCATAGATATCATAGTCTTCATCATCGCCATCATCAGCATCCTCATTGTCGTTGTCGTTGTTAGCATCATATTTCATAATGGAGTAAACACCGCTAGGCTTCCCATAATTCACGACATCAGACGGCTTTCCGATGGTATCAGACTTCGACTTGGCACTGCTAATCGCTGCAGGCTCAGCAGTGGTTTCCAGGTCGTCATACGCTACATTGATGGTAGCCAGCTTGTCACTGACTAGCTTATCAGTAGTCTGCTTGTCGTGAACGAGCTTTTCATTAGCGATGTTTCCATTTCCCACGTTATCATTCACGGGCTTGCCATTTGTCAACATCTCAACGACCTGGATATCGGCCAAGTCGTCCTCTGGCTGTGGTTCGCCGCCGTTCGCCGACAATTGGTTGCCAACAAGGTTCACAGTCACAGCAAATACCGCCTGGGGAATCCCCAGCTTGAGCACGTCTCCTGTATGCAGTTCGCACTCCACGTTAGGTGCCAGCTTGGCGTTGTTATGATAGGATCCAAACTTGGAATCTGTATCGACAAAGAACACCTTGTTGTCCTTGGCAAACAGCCGTCCGTGATTCCGGCTGATCTGCTCATAGCGAAAGCGGGCATTGTCGGCAGCAGCCGTTCTGTACGCCGTGGAGCCCGGGAGAGGCGCCAGCGAAGAAGAAGCCCGTCCTACGACTACAAACGGACCATTCTGGCGCAACTCAATAGACCGCACCGGGAACGGTGGATTGTTGTTGCCGGCAGTATCTGCCAATTGCACCTCGACATATGTCGGTCGCTGCATAGTTTCAGTCAGTGAACAACCAAGAACCAGCAGGAAAACTGCTATTTTCTCGGGTAAAATCAAGACCAACCGCTGGATATGGTAAGTCAAAAGGGTTGGTAGTGGCGGCGCGAGTAGGATGGTGCTTATTGAGGTGATAACAGGGGAGGGAAGGGTACGCCTGCAGCGATTAAATTAAGGGCTGCATTATGCAGTTTCAGTGCATAATCATATCAGCACAGTACAGCGATGCGCGATGGCATGCGCAGCCAGAGACGGAAGTAGTGTGCGGGGGGTAGGACCAGTCGACGCGCCCTAATGTGATCTCAGGAATGGTATTGTGCTATATATATAGGAAAGAGAGATATCTGGGGTGCAAATAGAGTAAATGCATGTATGCGAGATGAGACATGCTGCTCACATAGGGCAAGAAATAACAATTATAGAACAAATAACTCTGAATAAGCAACATTGCCAACGAAAGACATTTAACAATGGAAATACTTAGACCACGCATGCTATACAGAGTACTGCAAATCAGTATAGTGAGACCGGAACAACGCATTAATATCATAAATGTGATGATATGACAAAAAGGTACGGCCATCATATGCACATTGGACAATAACAGTATGTGCCGTACTGGAGCGAAACAGAGATAGATCACTAAGTCATATAAGTTTGATAGACCATAGACTTCATTATATATGCTGCTGTGGCAGAGTGGCGTAGGATATATCTATCAAGGACTGTGTTATCGAGTAGTAATGTGTTCTACAATTGCGACAGCAGTACACAAAACGCGATATGACATGCATGCAGAATTATAGGCAACAATTTGCAGGTGCAGTGAAGTAGCGTCCACAGAAGGAATGAAATGGAATATAATAAACTAATTTACAGGCTCAACATGTTTGTGTTCCAAATGTAGTTATCGCACTTGTGGCAGTATAAGTTGACGCTGTCAAACAAGTTGATGACGTATGCTAGCTATCAAACAAGTTGATAATGGATGCCGACTATCAAGCAAGTTTGATTCCGTCAAATCAAGTTGATGTCAAAGCAGATATTTGTCAAAGTCGATTAAAACCAGAGTTGTGCCTGCAACTCTAAAAAATCATGCTGACTAATATTGATGCTCTGAGAAGTGACTTTTTTTAAAAAGTCGACTGAGCGGTACACACCGCTATAAATAAATACACTCAAATATACAATAGCCCCCCCCGGTAGTAGGATCTCATCAGAGGTCAACGTCCAGTGCTAGCCAATCCGCCTGAAGTAGGTCAGCAGGCCACCAGTCATCGACATCGCCGTGGGACACCTGTTCCAGCGCTGCGCTCTGAAATACGTCACCGTATTCCTCCGTCAGCTTCAGACTGTTGATTGCCGAGTCGTGGGGCCGGCGCTGGAGCACGGCAATCATGGCATCTAGCGTTTTGTACCATCCTTTGGCCATGGTCCACTTGTCCTGCATCAACCTCAACGAGTCGAGATTGGGACGCAAGATATCGACCACCTGAGGCACATCCACCAGCTCTCTGATGGCCAGGTACGCGATGGTAGATGCAGCCATGTAAATGGAAAATACCATAAAGGCAGGCATCAAGTCGGATCCTCCAAAGGGCTCTAAACACACCACAATCTGCTTGACGCGGTCAGTAGCGGCCACCAGTGCGTTCAGGCACGACCGTCGCCAAACTTCAGGTGCCTCTTCGTCCTCGAGCTGGAGAATATAACGTCTGTACAGTGAAATGACACACGTCTGGTGGACTGCATGGTTCAGTGCATACGCAAATCCCGTCCCGCTTGAGATATGACCGTCTAAATTGAGCTGCGAAAACCGGTGCTGGGCAGGCAGGTGACGCTCCCACAGCTGTAACCGCTCCAAAAACTCATTGAAAAGACTGTTGGGCTCCCAAGGAGCAGTGTCTTTGGCAACCAGAAGCCTGCGAGTCAGATGGCTCCATACGCTGAAGATGCGAATCATCTGGCCCATCAGTCCTATCTTGCCATCCGGAGTGGTTCCCTCAATGGGACCATGAAGCCCCTCCACAACAACATCCGTGCCAAAGTAGAAATCTGATTCTTCACATGGTAGTGGGATCTCGACGTCGAAGTCATGAACTGCTCGTGGTCTACCTCGTCCGCCGCTCTGGAATCGGTCGACCAAATAGCAGTTCCACATGACCCGCCTCCAGGATTCGGCCTGAATGAATGGCACGTTCACATATGTATCGTTGAGATGGAGTCGGAGCGAGTAAGCCATCCTGATCGCAATCCCCAGGTAGATCCATGCCAGGGTTCCGCGTCCTGCTCCCCATTCATGAGTCGAGAGAAGGGTCATGGCATAGACTTTTGAAACCGTTGGAGCGTCCAGAGTCGCCAACAGCACGTCCTTGAGTTTGTCTGCATACACCTGGCTTGATACTCCTTCCACCATGCGGTCGCGATAGCACACACTAATCATCCCATAGAGGATAAGTCGATCCACAGTTCCATCTCGCATATCTTTGATCCACGTAGGCTTGTGGATGGGCCCGACGGAGAACGTTTTCTTGAAGTACAAGTCCAGAAGCTCATTCTGAACTGACTGTGGCGGTAGATCAAGCTGCTGCTCACTTGCAGGCGGAGGTGCTGCTGGAGGCACTGGACTGGCAGCCGAGGAAGTTGGTGAAGCGATACGTCTCCGCTTCGTGTCGGATTTTTCTATAAACACGCATTCATGACCGTGAAGCGCACAGTTTCTACAGGGAGGAGATCCGCTATGCTGACATTTCGTTTTGGCTTTTCTACACCGTACGCAGACAACCGTGCTGCGTAGTTCAGGTCGCAACATGAAATGAAGTCGCTCTGGGTACCGATCTGTTACACTCTGACAGGCTGATAAGTATAGTACGGCTGATGCAGCTGATAATCTGGGGATGTAAATGTAAATGCGAATGATGCTTCAGGGAACGGAACAGTGCTACGAAGCTGTGATGAGATATTCCAACTAATTTATTAAACATTTTCGGAAAAGAAACTGATATTAACAGTTCAGTCACACCTTGTTGAAACATCTATTTAGGGGTAATCCAGCCCAGCTCCCTTGGCGGTTTCGCTTCGTCGAATGTGCGTGGCAAAGTAACTCTATTTTAGGAAATACAGTTGTAGATCGCACAGCATTTGGTAAAGATCTATTGGTGGTGATGGTGTTAGCACGGCTGAATAAACCCATTTTAGGAAATTAGGGTGAACCGTTTCATCAAAAATCATGTTTCGGACTGTTAGATCTAATAATGAAACGAAGAAGAGAGCCAATTATAATCTACAAAATTACAAGAAGTGTGAGTTAATATGAGTTTTTATTGTCGCAAAGGGCTTCTAGCAATCGTCTTACTTACTTCCCTTTATTTTCATCAGCTACCCTCAATTTACACTAATTGCGAAGTTTATTATCTAATCTAATTCACTTCCGCAACCGCCATTTAAAACTAAAATTATTCGGCTGAGTCATCAGACTGATACTTTCCGTTCTCACAATATAATCCTTTATTCATCTTCTTCGGCCTTCACCTCCTCCTTATGATGCCAGCGACCCCATCGTTCGTAGATATCGTTATGACCAAAATCAAACTCGTGCTTGGCGAAGAGATAATCATAGTCTTCAGACACATACTCAGCAGCAATACGGATACCGTGGTCAGCCTCAAGCTGCTCTACCTTGGGTTTCGTGCTTGCCGGGAATTTAATTGTCGAGTGAGCCTCGTACCATCTGGGAAAGAATAGCAGGTTAAGCATCACACGAATCTGCTCACCGCTATTCTCTCGGCCAGCGTGCCACAACCGTAGATCGCGAATAATAATACCACCCTTAGGAATCGTTGGTTGGACAGGGGGCCTGATCTTCCTGCGACTTTCGAGCAGGTGCTCATAGATCCCCTTCCGTCCGTCCTGGTCATCGATAGTGGTATCCTTGTGGCTTCCCGGCCACACCTCTGTAGCACCAGTCTCTGGACTCACATCGATCAGACTGATGTTGACTGCCAGACAGTACAAAAAGTTTGGAGTTTCAGAATGATTATCTCCGTGAACCGGCTGGCGGTCTTTACCAGGGAAGTTGGTGTTCGCCTTGTGGTAGCGCAAGGTGGGTACAGGTCCCAGACAATGCTTGACAACATCCAGAGCAAGCTTGTTGCAGAGAATGTCGTCAACCATATATTCTGGTTTCGGGACCATGTTTTGAAGAATGTTGTGCGACTTTTTGTAGTAGTTGAAGTAAACATTAGGGTCATCATGAATTGTGGTTGCGTCCGCCACATACTTTGGGTTAATCTTATCTAGCAATTCAGTGTCAATAGCGTCTAGCAAGATAACGATCCCATCCTCATGAATGGCAGATAGTGCGAGCTCCAGATTCTCGTTAGAGAGCTGCCCAGCCTTCTTCTCCTCGGGAGAAACTCGAACATAGCAAAGTGACTCCTTAGTAACCATTTTTCACGTCCAATTGAGCTCTAATGCAGTGAATTGCAAGTGAAAACAAGGATCTCAAATGTTATCGCTTTTATATAGATAGCGGGAATTATCGAGGATAGATAGGCCCCCACTTAGTGATCGGCCCGTGTCCTTGCATACGGCAAGGACGATATGCAAGGACACGGGCCGATCGTGCGGAGAAATCATCCAGGCACGGGCCGATCAGGGCTGCCATCTTCCCCACCACTCGGCCCGGCCGTTATCAATGAGCTTAATTCACTGGTTTATATATTTCTACACAGATGCCATACTCGGGTCATAAGTTATACTATGCTTGACTCTGTAACTAGAATTTACCGGGGGTTCACTCCTACTCTGGCGTTTTCAGTGGTTCTGATTGCTATCTCCACCTTGAACTATGGTGTTGACAATCAAGGATTTAATGCCACTCAGGCCATGAATCCCTGGCTGCACCAATATGGTTCATACAATCCCGCAACTAAGACCTATGTTTTGCCAGGATACATGTCGTCCATTTTTAACTCGGTTGTGTATGCTGGTTTCGCTACAGGACTTTATATTGGGAGTGTCATCAGCGCGAAATACGGCCGGAGAATGACCATGTTTTGCCAGTCCATCTATGCTCTTATCACTGCGACTATTATTATCAGTTCCAAGACGCTTCCTCAGATTATCACCGGCAGAGTGTTGAACTATATCTATGTAGGAATGGAGCTGTCGGTTGTGCCGGTGTTTCAGTCGGAAATCGCTCCTGCTCCTCTTCGCGGATTTGTTGTGGCCACTTATCAGTTGTGTCTATCAGGTGGTGGATTTATTATTCTATCCATCTGCCTTGGAACAAGTTTTATTAATGGGTCAGCATCTTATAGAATCCCTTACGGCCTTTATTACGTGATTCCATGCACCATCATCTCTTTGATCTGGCTGATCCCTGAATCACCTAGATGGTTGCTCATGCAGGGTAGAGATGATGAAGCTTTGAAGTCACTGACGAGGTTGAGAGGGAAGAATGCTGCAACTCCCCCAGAGGAAGAGTTGCAGTTGCTGAAAATTGCTCTGCAAGAAGAGGTAGAACAGGGATCTTACAGGGAGCTCTTTCAAGGCTCAAATCTAAAGAGAACTCTTATTGTCATTGGTTCTAACTTTTTCTTACAAGCTACTGGCCAGGGATTCGTGTCTAACTATGGAACTACGTTTGTGAAGCAGCTTGGTTCCATTAACCCGTTCGTTGTTTCAATGTCGACGTCAGGCGCTGGAGTCCTGGGAGTCATTCTGTCCTTGTTCCTGATGGATAAAGTTGGCCGTCGCACACTGTTATTGTGGGGTGCTGCCATATTGACTGCGTCTCTCATGGTCATGGGTGGTCTTGGTGTTCAGCAGCCTGTTACGCTAGTTCGTAAGCACGGCATTGTCGCAATGTTATACTTCTGGCTGTTTGCCTTCAGTCTCGCACCAGCTCCGGTAAATTACGTGGTTACCACGGAGTTACCAGCATTGCGTCTTCGAGACAAGTCACAGAGAATCGCGTCGTGGACAAATATCTTTACCAATTTTGTTGTCGCGTTCACGTTTCCATACTTGGAGAACGCACCGTATGCGAATCTTCAGAGCAAAGTCGGCTTTATTTATGGTTCATTGTCTGCTTTGTCGTTTGTATTCGCCTATTATTGCGTGCCTGAATGTAAGGGCAAGTCTTTGGAAAGTGTTGATCGCATGTTCAGAGAGGGAGTGCCAATTCGGAAGTTTGGCTCTTACAAGCCTGAGGGAATATATGCCGACATCGATGATATTGAGCAGAACAATCCGAGAACCAAGGGCCATGTTACAGTGGAAACTATTGAGCTTTGATTAGAGATCTGACGGGTTATATTGTCTTTTAAGTACGTTATTAAATTTTGATTGTGTGAGATTGAATGGTAAAGCAACTTCTAAACGAAAAGCTGTTCCCCAAATGAAATAATTAAGTTGTTTTTTATCTGAATTCTCTTGAAACAGATTTCTATTGTACTTACGATCGTTCTAGATGTAATTATCAAATCAGTCAAGGGGAGATGTGATCCTCTCTCTGATTATCACATCGGGCACAAGCAGGGAAATGAATAGTGTGTTATTAGGATGGTAAAAGTTAAGTGACGACGACTGTAACAGCTGCAGGAACAACAGCAAGAAGCTGAATATTTGGATTAATACCATTTACCCATACAAGGGTTTTATACATTGAAGTCAGCTAGTAGTCGAAGAAATTGAATATCAGATTTTAACGATTTTACGATGTTTTACTAGTAATCAGATTTATTGTTTGTTCGCTGTTCCTTGGTAAACTGCTGCACAATCATTGACCCACAACTATGTACAGAGCCAAGCGGCGTAACTTTGTCACCATCTTCACTATGCCTTCAGCTGCTTTTTTAGATGCTGTAAGTAACAGCTGAAGAGTGCTCAATATCTAACCAAGGCCAAAGCTGTTCAAAACTTGAGCAAGCGACCTAACAATGATGAATTGCTTCAGGTATGTCAGGTGGACCACCACGTTTTCTAATTTCAGTTGTATGGATTGTACAAGCAGGCAACTATTGGCGACAACAACACGCCTGCACCGGGGATATTCGATATCTCGGGCAAATACAAGTGGCAGGCCTGGGAGGACTTGAAAGGCAAGTCGCAGGAAGAGGCAGACGAGGAATATATCGAGTTGGCCAACAAGCTGATTGCTGCCTACAACTAGATTCGTCCAGATGAGACCATTAATACATTATTTTCACTTTCAATCAAGAGTTGCTTTATAGACGCGTAGTATATCAAATATCTGAAGCGCTAACTAAGCGGTATTACATGCCAATTCACGGTGGTTTTGATATTTTGTCTCTGCTGTCCTACATTGCCACTGCCACACTGGCGGGGAACTTAGCATCCTAATCCGTGCTACATGGCGAACACGACCAGCATGGTTGTCAGGTACAGGCTGTGTTTCCTGATCGAGAGGTTCTGCTGCGCATTAGCAAGTCTTTTTCCGCGTGTTGGAGTCAATGTTCTGCTTCTGTGGGGTGCGTACACCCATGTCGTGGTCGTTTGCGAAGTCAAGTTTGCTGGATGGTCGCGTCTGATCTTGCAAGCATTGGGCATCGCATGCTACGCGCTCGCGGTGTCCTCCTACTATAGAACGGTGTCGCAGGGGGGTGGCTCGCCTCTAGAGGTAAGCAGCCTATAATAGACCAAATCGCGAGCAGCTGGCTAACTCAGATCCCAGGATTTCGGGTCCGTGACGAGGAAGAAGGCACTATGACAATGCCTCCCCAAGTTGCCCACAATGTCACAGCCAAAGAAAACGGCGAAATGCGGTTCTGCTCTAAGTGCTCGTGCTGGAAGCCCGACAGGACCCACCATTGTCGGTCGTGTAACAAGTGCGTGTTGCGGATGGATCATCATTGTAAGTTGCTGCACAGGTACAACGAGGACACATTGCTAATGTTTTCACAGGTCCGTGGTTTGCGACGTGTATTGGACATCGGAACCACAAGTTCTTTGTGCAGTTTCTGGTGTATACGGTCCTGTTGTGTGGGGTGTGTTTCGCGAGCTCGCTGATGACGGTGGTCAACTTCCTGAGCAGCAACGAGATGGCCTCGAACTACATGGCTCTGAGCTGGGTGTTTCTGCTCATCATATCGGGGGTCATGGGACTTGCGGTTACCATTTTCACGAGCGTCTCATTATAGTATGTTGGAAATAGCAGCGTAGGCTGCTGTTGTGAGAATATTGGAATTGCTAACAGCAGTCTTGTGTTTAGGAACAAGACTACTCTGGAGGCCATGGAGCCTGTGCGCTACAAGACCACCATGGCTGCCTCGGCCTATCGTTATAGGGAGGCTCCTTCATCGCAGTCTGTGGGCAACATCTTTGATCTTGGATGGAGGAAAAACTGGTGTGAGGTGATGGGTTATCATCCGTGGGAGTGGATACTACCATTGATCCCGTAAGTTCAGGCAAAGTGATTGGTTTGGAAACTAATGCAGCGAGCACATGGGTGACGGGACGTCGTTCACGATCAATGAAGCACTGTGGGCGCAAGCACAGCGTGAGTGCGAGCATGAGGAACTCATACTGGCACGGCAGCGAGCATATCAGGAGGAGCAACGCCGGCTCCACAAGCTGTCCATGATGCGCGAAGAGGATATTCCACTCGCGGAGTTCGTAGATCGTGAAGTTCCCTAACTGATGTACTTCTACACGTGGTCGTTGAGGACCATTTTTGCATTGAGTTGAGTGATGCTGCTCCTAACATAAGTAGGGGACTATTTGTATGTAGCATAGGTCAGGCATCTTCACCAAACACTGAAATATGGCATAAATGTGTGCATTAGCAGATATCTTAGCAACTTGTTCGCCTGCCAAGGATTGAAGTTTGCTTCAATTGATGGTTCTACCAGCTGAACTATCTTGTCTGGAATCACGCATGGAGAAGGAAGATTCGGACATATACTCGAAGACGTAAAATCTATATATTCGAGGTCTTCTTGAATTGCAGTCATTTGAACGATCAAGTCAGTGTGAACTCAGGAGAAATGCGTAACGTATTTGATATCTAACTTTTGGGCGTATAATTCTGGGACTCAATTAGAGGCTAATTCAATGAAAGGCATTTATTTATATTCAAGATCCGTGTCGCATTTGGAATTCAACCTGAATTCAAACTAGCAAATTGCAGAAGTTAATAGAAGCATCAACCCCCTCCCCCCAGTGTCCTCGCCTCATCTGCGTAGCAGTTGCTCCAGCGCAGACAGCGTCGCGTAAGAGAAGTTAGGACACCGTACACGTTAGATACATGGAAACCGCTGGCATCAATCGCTCGTAGAATCGAATGTAGCGAATTAAACGAACGAGTTTAAGCGCAGGCTTATCAAAGTAACATATATCGACCTGGCTCAAGTACAACTGAAAGACGAATGAACTACTCGCTAAATTCCATTTAGCGACAGACTAATTTAATGCCAATTCAGGATCAGATAATTTAATTTATAGAATTGCAGCCGAAATAACCTTGCCTGCGTTGACCTGCCTGCATACAGCCATTTGGACATTTTTGGACCAAAACTGAGTCGAGGGTTTGACTTCTCCACCTGCGGACCCCACTCGCAATGGTATGCCAGATTTCAGTGGATTTGGATTTCTAACGCAGATCCCTCTTCTCGTGGCAGCGGGGCTAGCTCTCGCTTTCACATCGGTAGGTGTGTTTTGATACACAAGTTCTAACGAGTCGCGAGCAGCCGTGAGAGCGTACGCCCGCTTCAAACAGATCCCGCCAGAGGCGTTCAAACAGAAACAGGTGTACCACTATGGAGGCTTTGATCACCAGATGACGATCCCGGAAGCGATGTTGATACTCGGAATACGAGACGTCAACAAACTAAGTGCAGACCAGCTCCGGGAAGTCCATCGGAGAGCCATGATCGCTAACCATCCCGATAGAGGCGGATCATCCTATTTGGCAATGAAGATAAACGAGGCAAAACAACTGCTGGAAAAGACTACAGCTCACAGAAAACATATCCATCGCTGACTACTCAGTACTTTATGAAGCACACATGTATGGATGGCTGGTCCATCAATTGCCAACTCCCAGCGTATCCGCACTAATCGAGCATTAGCCCAGCAGCAGCATCGACTATCGATACGCACTGCATGCATCAGTGTGTTCACAGGAGAGAACTGGTGCAAAGCGACCATCGACGAAATCAAGCGCACTATCCGCCAGCCATGCGAGCCAAAATGCTGGCAACGATTTCCCTCTCGAACTTTTTTTTTAAATTTTTTTTTTTCCATTTTGTACATATTGGTTGGTCAATTACATTATTTTTTCCCAGTGCGAAGCGTTCACGCGTTTCAGATCTCCATCCCTTAACATACCCCACCTGTGCGGTTCAGCCAAAAATTGCCTTGCCTTTCCAACATGCGAGACAAAGTTTACGCCGCGTATTTGTGAGTAGGCACCAAGCCACAGCTCCTCATCTAACCTAGCGCGCTCCATCTGGTAATTACTCTACTAATTGATGTCACTATAGCGGTACCTGAAAGGTACCTACTGCCTGTGCAAGTATGGCTGGGCAATTACCATATTCAGACGAATCACGACCTGTTGGTATTGGCGCGCCCTGTATGGCTCCAAACATTTGTATGGGTGGAGCTGCTCTTTCAAACTCCGTTCTTTGCAATTGCCAGCTACATGCTGTGGAATGGTAAGTTGCACTTTACGTGGTGGGCTGTTCGCTAACAGCGTGTAGATAAACAATCCATCTATGCTGCTACGCTCGTTTACGGGGTTGAGGCGGCAATCACTACTCTGGGCTGTTTGGCAGAGTGCATATTCCTAGAAGGGGTCACTACTGAGCAACGGATAAATTTGGTCTGCCTATACTTGCCCACGTTTCTGGTGCCGCTTATCATTACGGTTGACTTTTACAGGCGAATTAGTGCATGGGTGCCCAAACCGAAGGTAGACTAGCTCCACTATTGTTCCGCCAGCAGTGGCTGGCAGGACGCAAAAGGCTGGAATCGGCGGGTCCGAAATGGCAATTAGTGTTCAAAACCGGAACAGAAACTTTATTGATTCCATGGCCGTACTTCGTAGCAGCATTAGATATGTTTGTCTCGTTTGGCTCTAGTTGCGGGATTACTGCAGCTGCACCACGGCATGCTGTTGTTGCTGTGACGCTTCTTGGGGTTGCATTCGGCGACATCTGCCGAAGCCGGTTGTCGCTGGTGATGCTATTTTTGTGGAGAGTATACGGCGCGATGCCCATGATCGCTTTTGTCGACCGGAGCTGCCCGTCGCTGCAGGAACCAGTATTTTTGTACATGGCCCTTAAGCATGGTCTCGTAATTCATCATGTCATTCTGTCGCATTGCACGATGATCGTCTATTTTTATCCGCGTCACTGTCGACGTAGCTGTGCATTACGTTCCGAATGCGGCAATCGTCGTCCCGATATAGTTACAGATGCAATGCGGTGCAGATGTGGACGCTAAAAATACAACCTTGTTTTGTCGTAAGGTGCGGTTAGTATGTAGCCGGCTGACCCTGTCGACCACTATAAATATAGCGTACCGCCAGCATTGAGTTTTGTTTCTCTACCCCTTCCTACAAGAAAATATTTCAACATGAAGTTCTCCTCTTCCTTCGTTCTTGCTGCTTCTGCTGCTGCCTCTGTTAACGCTGTGCAGTTCGTGTCCAAGTCAGACACTCCGGCTGCTAATGGCCTAGCTGCCTTCGATATTCATGAGGGTGCTGCCATCAATTATGTGCTGCTCAGTAACGGTGGTACCAGTGCTAATTACAACTATTTCCCCTCGAACTCATCTATCCAATATCAGCTTCCCGGGGAGCCGTTCCAGATGGTTCTGAATGTGTTTTCGGATTTGACCTATCCGGTAGTGTATTTTGGACCCGGGGCTGGCTTTGACAAGTTCACAATTGTTGATGGTGTTCTCAACCTCAACGGATCTAGCAGCGGCTTTTACGGTTGCAAAAACATCAGTGACCCGTATGATTACACTGTGTCTGAATATGCGGTTGTGTACTTTGGATCAGCCGCCGCAAAATCCGGATGTGTTCCGTTGACTCTTGTCACAAACTCCACCACTACAACGACGACTAGCTCTGCACTGTCTTCGCCCACTCCAATGGTCTCTAACACCACTACATCGACCAGCTCTCGAGTTGCCAACTCATCAGTGACCCCTACTTCTATTCCTCAGAGTAATGATGCCTCTGGCCGCCTTATTGGAGGCGCACTTGCTATTGCCGGCATTGCTGTTTCTTTGCTTCTTTAGAGGCAGATTGTTTTTTATTTAATATTGTTGTTAAGCCAACATTGTTATAAGTATTCTTGTATGATTCTATGTGCTAGTTAGTTATCCAGGCATGGATTTGTTACTAGTAATTAGACATGAATAATAAAATATTTAAGTTATTTGTGATTTTATACTGTGATTTTATACTCTAGTGCCAGATATATCAGAACAACTCTGAGGTAAAGTTTGAAAGAATTTCTCTTCTGGTTGTGTGGTAACATGCCCCCACAGAAATATCATTTGAGCCACTGTAGGTTGCGACTCTTGTGTGTCTTCCACCTTGTCTATAGTCACATCTGTCGGTACAATCGTGACGGCCATGCCTCTTTACTATATAGACTCCTGTATATATGTGCTAGATAAAAGGAAGAACGCTGATTAGAAGGCTGTAAATATCATGAAATTTTAAAAATTATAGCATAAAGCAACTTAACTGTCATTTCGAGTCCCATATAGTTATTGAATCGTGTTAGTTAATTTAGAACTTAAGAGGGATTCCTATCTTCGAGAATCAGAAATTAACAGTATAAGAATGTTTCTCAATTGTTGGCAGTGGAAGATGTGATGTATCATCCCTCGAGAGCTTACAATCAATTGTCAACATATGAACCCAGTGCAACCACTTGTCCTTCATGAGAATATAATTTGTGCAGAAAATGATAACATAATTCACTCGGGCCCAGAGTGTCGTATGTGGAGAGCAAGTCGAACGAAGGAAGATCCCCACCACTAAACTACCCATTTAGGATGACACCCTTGCAGTGCCGATCCATGCAGATTCTGGCCCGCATGCCTCTGGAACGGCTATGGAGACGTTGTTTTATATGATATGAGACAAACCTTTCACATACTGGTATTCTGCAAACAAAAATATCACTTTGATACTCCAGCAACCGATTTTGGACTGTAGAATCGTTTGATGGCAATCTCGGCAAAATAAATGACTTCAATACAGTTGCTTCGATCCCATTCAGATCCAACTATTGACCGAAGTCTATAATAACAGCTATGCTTTTGAATAGTCGAGCTTTAGCAGCTCAACACCGCACTACATACTAGATTAGTAAATTCATTTTATGATGCCTAAGGGCAGCATGCTCTGTGTAAGCTAATGACTACTATCAACAACTCTTCAGAAGTCGTATTACGGAGAGTTGCTAGTCTTCTTGCTGTACCAGCAGTGATCGCCGACTCGCAGGAATTACTGGCTATCTACCACAAACTCTCATGAAATGGAAAACGAAGCTAACGAAGTGAAAACTGTTACTCTCACTCGTCCATTTCTTTTTCAGATCATCGTCACTGTTACCTGCACTACCACGGCAATGTCGACGTAGCCAAATACTCAACGCCGTTGCTGTTCTTCATAGTGGATAGTTTATACTTTACTAAGTTAAATTGTATTAGTATCTATGGCACATGATAGTGGGCTTCAAGCGATAGGATATTTCCTAATTAATAACTTCATACATATCGTCCTGCAGTATCATCAAAAATATGCTCCGAGTTCGAGTCTACTTCTGGACGCCGAGCAGCTATTACCTACATCTACGATTTGACGACATCTCAATATAGTAATCTCATTTACTTGAGCCGTCAAATAAACATCTCTGTTATCACATTCGGAAGTCCCGTAACCGATAGTCTGACAAGCGAAACTAACATTCCCATCCTCTTATGGAGACGACTCACGTCGGCTTATCGTAGACAGCCTCGGCTAAATTTCACGGGTTAGGGTACATCTTCCCCATATATACCATTTCTCCGCTGCACGCACCGTGTAACTGTCACGAGAGAGCATCGTCAGATATTGTTGGTCTTTCCACATGCTATATGCCTGAACCAGTACTGGCAACTGAACTGCACCAATTCTCCGTAGGTCAGCGGCCAGCGGCCCGACCGAGGAGGTCTGTTGTTCTCCGAGCTGGGGTCGTGCAGTCTGCTTCTCTCGCTTCTGATACGGTAGCACTATCTGTTGATATATATAAGGATCTATTTGGCGATACCGATGCTATTGCGGACCGCCGTCCCAAGCAGAGTCTGGCAGATGTGCCACTTTCAAGCTTCAGATTTGTGGCTTTGCGAGCAATGACTTCGACAGGTCGAGGGATTAATTGGGAACTGTTCATAGCACAGCTTGATAGCACTTTGAGTCCTTCAACATGCTGCGTGGCTGGGAACTCGCAAATGTCTGGACTAGGCCCTGAATCGTGGGTTGATCTGTGCAAAGTTACCCCCAGCCCAGTGGAGCATATTGTCGTTTCGGTTCCAAGTGATGTTTACGACGACATGATGGGAGATGGAACAAACGAAGATCAAGACGCTATTATTGACAAGCTTCAACTAGGGGACTCGGTCATACTACGACAAGGCGAACTGAAAGCGGCACCAAGGTGTCGAATCAGACTGTGTGAACCAGTAGACGAAGGATTGTTTGTCCGTGGAACTCTGAAGGTCACTGTAGCAAGAGAACCAGTCGGTATCGGCTGTGCGAATGGATCGGTCAAGACAGCAACAAGTGATGACGAACTAGAGCTCGAAATATCAAACTTTCTCGATGATGATGATCATGGGATACCCTTGGAGTTGAATGCCTTTTCTCTCGATGAGCGGCTGTCTGTCAATAGACTTCTGCCAGCACCTCAGCCATTTGATGATCTGGAAGCTTGCGGGTTTGTCCGCATAGAACAGCTTGGTCGGCTAGGGTGTCTTTCTGGAGACATTGTACGTGCATATTTTGTTTAATTTGAAAATCAGGTGCTAACTTAGATGGTAATTGAGACGCCGGTATCTCAACGGCATATTCGCGTCTTCTCCTATCCCGAGCCGAACACTATCGCGACCTCAAGCATATACTTATCGCCCTTCCTATTGCATAATATGGGATGCCCTAGCAAGGTCAAACTTTCGAGGCATACCAGTGCTGAATTGTCCAGTGTTGTAAATGTGGCCAAGGAGGTGACAATCTCTAGAATCGCGTCATCTGTATCTACGGACCGCACTTTCCAGTCAGCATTTCTGTCGGGCTTGCGAGTTTATTTTGAGTCTTGTTGCAGAATTGTGAAATGCGGCGACATCATAGCAATTCCAGTTGACACGGTGTTGGCCCAGACGTTGGGTGCTTCTTCTGATGACTTTTCTGGGGTGACACCTGCTGGCCGTCCGAATGATGTTGCGTGGTTCAAAATCACCTCGCTGATACCTAGTGGCAGTTCGCAAGATACTGAATGCATTATTGATCCGTCGCATACCAGAATGGTCCAGTCTGGCTTGGTAGTGGAGAGCCATCCGTCCTCGATACTAGGATGGCGCGAGTACTTAGGTCTACCCCGCAATCCACCGTTAAGGGGCAACGCGGAGTTTCTTTATGCATCGAACTTGAGAAAGCTGTTACACTCAAGCTTTTCACCCCGAGGATCTGTTTTACAGACATCGATATTACTGCATTCATCAAAGCGTGGTGCTGGAAAGCTCACGGCTTTGCGGACTGTGACCGCCGAATTAGGGCTCCATCTGTTTGAGGTAGATTGCTACGCGGTTAGTGGCGATAGCGATGCAAAAACAATTGGCACATTGAGAGCTCGCCTAGATCGTGCCAGCACGGTATCTCCCTGTGTCGTAGTACTGCGGCACTTGGATGTTCTAGCAAAAAAATCTGAACAGGACGGCAGGGATGGTAATGGTCTAGTATCGAATTTGATTGAAATTTTCGACGAATATGCAGTTAAAAACCCCTTTGTGCTCGCCGCGACAGTGGCCGATATTGATAAGCTTTCCGAGTCAATCCGGTCGAAATTCAAGTTTGAGATTGTTATACCTGTGCCGTCAGAAAAGGAGCGACAATCAATATTCAGCTTTTTGACGGGGTCACTTATTTCAAACCTACCTATAAGCGCTATGGCATTGGACAATGTTTTGTCTGGTTTCCAATTACGCGTGGACGTGTCGTTGGCAAGTCTGGCACTTCAGTCGGCTGGACTACTACCGCCTGATCTTGTTTCTATAGTTGAAACATCAAAGCTGAAAGCATTACAACGACTGAAATCGTTCTCGAATGATACAGACGGTACATCGTCTGTCAACGACCTGATATTGTGCAGTAAGGGCATTGTGAAAATCACACCCGAGGATGTCGAGAAATCGGTCGCTGACGCTCGCTCGAAATACAGTGACTCAATTGGTGCTCCAAAGATCCCCAATGTAGGATGGCAGGACGTTGGTGGTCTCGAGGGTGTAAAAAAGGAAATTTTGGACTCCATAGAGATGCCCTTAAAATACCCGCAGTTGTTCAGCGAAGGCGTCAAGAAGCGGAGTGGTATCCTGTTCTATGGACCACCGGGGACAGGGAAGACGTTACTCGCCAAGGCAATCGCGACTACCTTTTCATTGAATTTTTTTTCAGTCAAGGGTCCGGAACTGTTAAACATGTACATAGGAGAGTCCGAGGCCAATGTACGAAAGGTGTTTCAGAAAGCCCGAGATGCGAAGCCCTGTGTTGTATTTTTCGACGAACTAGATTCAGTTGCTCCAAAGAGAGGCAATCAGGGCGATTCTGGAGGCGTCATGGACCGAATAGTTTCGCAGCTGTTGGCAGAACTTGATGGCATGAGTGGAAGAGGCGGAGATGGTGTGTTTGTCGTTGGCGCCACTAACAGACCGGACCTTTTGGATGATGCATTGCTTCGTCCTGGAAGATTTGACAGGATGCTGTATCTTGGCATCTCTGATACTCACGAGAAACAGGAAAATATTCTTCGTGCCCTGACTAGAAAGTTCAGGCTTTCGCCAGACGTGTCGTTGAAGAGTATCTCTAAAAAGTGTCCCTTCACATATACTGGAGCAGACTTTTATGCCATGAGCTCTGACGCAATGTTGAATGCGATGACCAGAACTGCTGGCGTGGTGGATGCAAAAATACGGCTCTACAATGAACAAATACGAGCGAAGCAGGGTCTGCCTCCTGTGAGCACTAGATGGTGGTTCCAGAATATCTCCACAAAAGATGATATTGAAGTCGAAGTCACAGAGGCTGACTTTGACAAGGCGCAGAGAGAACTAGTTCCCAGTGTCAGCGCCGACGAGCTGCGACACTATCTCAGCGTCCGTGATAATTTTGAGGGAAAGAATGAGGCTAATAGAAAAGTTACTAATGGCATTGCTAACGGGGCGGCATTGACGTTACCAGAAGTGCAGTCGTCGACAGAAATGAAGAACGGTATACGACCAAATGAACATACTAATGTGAATGTGTCTATTGACAATTCTGCTGGCCATACTGTTCCTGCAACTGTCAATTCGGGAAATTTTACAGATATGAGCAGGCCGACAAATGGGTCGCAAGAAAACAAGTCTACTTCTCCTCCAGCCCAGACAAATGGCTCACCAGTTGATACCGACCATGCCAGGACCACATCATTTACCGGGCAGTCTCGCAAAGGCAAAGAAAAAGCAAAGTAGGGATTTGTTTATTCACTGGACTGGATCATAAAGTCATCTCAGCGTTTAATAAGTTCATCTACGATTTGTTAGGTTGCCTAACGATTTTATCTACTCGTCTAACGAATATCAGATAATCTAACGTTGTACTAAGTCATCTAACGATTTTATAAATCGTCTTGTATATAAACTGTAATAAATTTCGCATTAGTAGGGCACAGCCTAGTACGAGTACTTGCTCCTCTTGCTAAATTTCGTTTATGCATATTTATGTTATTTTGCTTCTAGAAACGCTATTCCGCCGAGCTATGAATCTGCCCACCATTTTCGAATCTGCGGATTAACTAACTTAGTAATAAGCTACCTTTTGGTGCGGTGCGCAGCAGAGCCCTTGACCTACCCATGCCCTCAAGAGTAGATTGGATAACGCCGATGGCCACTGAGTTAAACTCGTGTCAGCAACTCTAACCTGGATCACAATAGCTGTGACAGCTTGAAATCACATTTCTGTCCCTCGAGCAGTCTTGTTGTGAGTGTGTTTAGTGTCAGGCGGTGTTTTCCTGTGGTTGGTTTAAATCTGTGCCGGCGGGTTTTTGTCGGTGTTAAGAGTGGCTTGTCTGTAAGCACAGGTGCAGAATACGACAACAGAGAGGAAGTCTGTATATTATATTACCTGGCGATAGGAGTTACGCCTCTGAATTCAGCGGAGCATAAAAGTGTATCTGCTTTATCTGGTGGTAGTTTTTGATCAGTTTTCAGAGCACCAAGTCTGGTCGAGATCGTAGATCTATTAGCAACATGCTTTCAGGAGCGAGCGATATCCGGCTTCCCGGGATGGGTGGGCCGCCTAAGCCTGCCAGAGGCAAAACTACTCCGGGAGCTGTCTCAGAGAGCGGTGAAAGCGGACGCAGCTCAATAAGCTCCATGCAAGATGATTTCTTGCGAGAGCTACGGTCTCCTACAAATGTACGTTTGCCTCTGTCTGCTCTCGACGGCTCATCAGATACAACGCTGTCCCCATTCGAAGGGATTGATATCGATGATCCAGAATTGCCGGCTTCTCACACGCATCAGAGTATTGGTGTTATCCAGAAGAAGCGGAGGCGAGTTCCTGTTAACTGTCTGTTTTGCCGACAGAGGAAGCAGAAATGCGACAAGAAGATGCCCTGTTCCAACTGTATCAAGAAGAACAACGGTAACTGTGTTTATACGATTGGTCCCCGAGGACGGATGTCTCCAGATGACTCGGGAGATCTGGACATGGGTACCGCGGGCCCGCCCAGTACAGGAAGCTCGGCAACTACTGATAATGAGCTGTTCAAATATGTTGCTGACAGGATGAATAAACCTGGAGGGGCGAGCACCGATGGTGGGTTGAACCAGTTTGAACTCGGCAAGATGATGACAATGGACAACTTCTTTAGTGACAGGATTCGCAGTGGTGCTGGCCCCGCGCCAGTCAACAGTCTCGAGATGAAGAAGCGGCTGGATAAAATGGAGAATCTGGTGCTGTCTTTGCTGATGCAGCGCGAGCAGGTGGCGCCAAATGAAGGGTCGACGGGGAATAATAACTTTCCGCGACCAGGAGATGATGCTGATGAGGAAGGCGATGTTGACGAGCTGGGCAAGTCGCTAGGTATGCTCAAACTTGATAAGAAGGGCAAATCAGTGTATCATGGTGACACATACTGGGGATATATGTTTGTAGAGATTTCCGAGATCCAGGAGGTGCTAAGACGTATCCGCGAGGAGTTTGACAACGAGGAGGCTTTCGGAAAACAGCGATTCGAGTCGTTGTGCCAGGTCACAGAGGGCCAACCAGACACCTCGACGATTCCCTTTGCAGGTATCCAGTTCCGTTCTTCCAGCAACGACGTCCTCAAATGCATTCCCAGTAAAGAAGTGTGCCGCATGTTGGTGGACAGGTTTTTTGATGCCGTGCAGCCTCTTATTTATGTTGTCCACCGGCCCTCGTTTGAAGTCAGCTTCGAGACGTTCTGGAAAGACCCCGAAAAGACCGAATTGCTGTGGGTATCTTTGCTGCTAGGAATGATGTCGCTGGCTCTACAGTCTTACGCACCGCGAAACGTTCCAGACGTGTTCCGAGGCAAAGAAGCAGAGACGTGGGGCCAGTGGCTCAGTGCCATGGAGCTGTGTGGATACATTGGAAAGCTCACCTTCAAGCCGTCGCTGTTGAACATCCGGGTGCTGCTGTTGTGGATGCTGCTAGAGGCTTATCAGAGTGATTGGAATAACAAGAGCTGGACATCGATGGCGGTACTCACTCGAGTGGCGCAGTCGATGGGAATGCACAGAGATCCCAGCTGGTTCGTGGTGTCGCCTTTTGAGTCGGAAGAACGCCGGCGTCTGTGGAAGACCCTCGAATTCTTGGACTGTTTCCATTCAGTAGGACAAGGCCTTCCGTTGAGTATCCGTCGCGCTGAGAATGACGTGGGCGAGCCTGTCAACATAAATGACGAGGATATCATGCCTCACTATGGACATCTGCCCACTGTTGTGGACATGCAGACCCGCACTGACTCGTCGTTCCAGATCTGGAGATCGAGACTCAACGACATCCGAAGCGAGGCGTTTTCACAGAATCTTAAGATCGATGGGAAAATCGATACTCTAACTCTGGAAGAGGTTTGGGAGATGGACAAGCGTCTTCGAGAAGTTTACCAGTCTATGCCCGCTTATTTGAGTGGTCGGGCAGACGAGGCTATAGGAAGAGATCCGCTGTACCTTGTGATGCAGAAGCTGATGTTAGAAATGGATTTCCTGAAGACCATTGTGGTGCTGCACAGAAGCTTTTCCTCTAGTGGTCTGAAGAACCCTAAGTACAGGCGCAATAGAGAAGAAGTGCTGAGCGCATCAGTGACCATTCTGGAGCGGTACCAATGGCTGTATCTGACAAATGAGGCTGAAGAGCTGCGACACCGGTTCTGGCTCATGGGATCTGCTCTGACGTTCACGACCTTTATCCATGCTGTTCTGTTTGTCACGGTATCTGTGATGAATAATTACGACCAGTTCAGTGTCGCCGAACGGGGGAGGTATCTGGAAGCCATTCGCAGAACCAGAACAGTACTCGACTGCGTTGGGACCACCATTACGTGTGATTTCCGACAGGCTGCTATTGCCAAGCTGCTGTTAGGCCAGGTCGAAGAAGTCGCAAAGATGGGTCCAGAGCAGCGAGCTACCAGGCTATCGCGCCACGCAGAGAAGATCAGGAAACCTACTGTAGACGCGGCAACCGACTATTCCAAGGGTGTTGTGCTGCCAAATAGGGGAGTGATGATGGAGTTGGATGCTCGAGATACCGAGTTCAATGTGGACATGCTGGCCACAGAGACTGGTTGGTCATCGACAGGGTACTCGCCTGAGAGCCTCAATACTGCCACCTCAGGAAGCACGAAAGGAACTTCGACGGTAGACAGTGGCACATCGTCAATGGTCCCTAATCCGGTCGAGGGCATGACTCCGGCTTCAATCATGGATGGAGGCCTACCGGATGCATTTTTCGGCGACGCCTATCGGATGCAACAGGTTGTGGGCACTGAGGAGTGGGAATACTTCATGCAGTCCATGGAAGAGCCACCATCGATGACTTAGAACCTTGAATTGTACATATCTCGCGACAGCGGGTCAAGCGATCTATATAGCGTATTTAATTCTCCTTTGAACCGTATTATAATGAATATGACAATGATAACGAAGGTTATAATTAACAAACGCCCATAAAGGGAACTACAAGCCTTGATGATGAGACACCGAGAGCAACTGTCAGCAGCGTACGACACTATTGGTCTGTTAACTAAGGTACAATCATAATTGCAATGTCTTGTCTCTGTCTAGTCTGCTACGAAAACAGTTAACGATGACCAGCTGGCGTCCTTGGCAGAGTCCCAGTTTCTGTCCTGCAACTGCACTTCCAGCTGGCTCCAGCGCAGCCAGATATTAACACGACCACCATCTTTCTCCAAAGGTTCGCCGAACTTGTCAATAAACTCTCTGCCAACCGTGTTCAGGTGGATATTGAACGGAAGCAGCTGTTCGGCCACTGTCTTGTACATGCGCGTCTGCTTGTAAAAATCAACGCTGTCGAGAAGCTGCTCCCTGTTGAAACACAGCGCAATTCCACTGCTATAGAAACAATAATACTGATTTCCGTCCGGGTATGTTTTGACCTCGTATGAACCGAGTTTTGCAACCAGTTCAACTATTTCTGGCGCAGTTCTGGACAGTCCAAGGTATTGTGTCCACTCCATGGTGCTCGCACATCACAACCAGCCGTATCAGGGTTGAAGATGAAATTTCACTTCGACATCCACAATTGCATTCTGCACATAACACTTCCATCTCCGACATCAAATGGACAATCCACTGCAGAGAATCCTGGAGTCGCGAGGTGCGGGGACGCTGCTCCAGTCACCAAGCGACTTCCGCTCCTATCGGACCAAAATAAGTCACAAGATAGCCAAAACGAGGAGGGACCTCAAGCTCCAGCAGCGTTCAACGAAAGGCTCCAGAGAGTATAAAACGAAGCCAATTACGAGCGAAGATGTGCGCGCAAACAGCCGATTCACTCAGATACCCCTGTTGCTCGCGGAACGAGCGTGGGCAGACTCCATGGAGACCAAGGCTGTTTTAGAGACAAACGCTACTTCTGCTAAGCGAAGACGGGTGGTATCGAAGCTGGCGAAGTCTGTGGGGTATGTCACGGAACTTGCAAAATTGGCTGGAGAAGCTGGACTTAGTGATTCGGACAAGCTAGAACTGCTTACATACCAATCACTGTTGCAGGGAGCGCTTGCGTTTGAGCAGCGCCGTTGGACCTCCACTGTGTCGCACTATTCCAACGGTAGAGTGGCACTGGCAGCATTAATCCCACTGGCGACTACTGAAACTATCAGAGAGCTAATGGAGGACGTGATAACAACAGTTGTGGACCCAACGTTGGGTTACGCCTTCTATCAGTCGGGGAAGACCAGAACCAGCGACATCCCAACGCTGGCAAAATTGTCTGCCCAGAAAGACAGCGCCATTGTGGCGATTTTGCAGCGCCTTAACCCGTCGATGTTGGCTATTGAGACCACGGAAAGTCCTTCATCTGTTCTTGGAGACATTGTTTGGAGGAGCCACTCCGCCAGAGTCGAGGATCCTGACGTTGCCAGCGCTATTCTGACTGCAAAGAGTCTCGACGAAAAGCTCGATGTAGAGCTTGCTAAAGGTGGCTCCACCAACGTTAAGATTAACCAGTTTGACGAGGCTCTTCAGGGCTGGCAGGACGCGTCGGATCTTATTAAGGGGCTTGTAGATAAACATGAATCTTCTTCCAAGGGCCGGTCGCATGGCCAGGGCAGCCAGGAGTTGTACATTGTTTTAACCTACGTCGGATTCAGCTTGATTGTTCGCCGGATCCAGCGTGATGCGCTGCTTGCCAAGAAGCGTGAGGATAAGTTTGTATCTGCTACGTCTAAGCCTACAAATGTGAAGTTGACCTATCTTCGCGATGCTGTGAGAATATACGATACACTGTTTCAAAGCATTCATCAATTGAAGCAGCTCCCGGGTGTCGACAATGACGAGGCCCTTTCAGAGGCTCTCCGATTTGTCTCTGGCTATTTTGAAGCCAAACGAGCCACCTTGAAGGCGTTTGCGTGCAGGATTAAGGGCGACAGGAAGGAATCGCTGGCTCTTTTTAAGCTTGCATCTTCAAGTATATCTGCAGACACCAGGCAGGAAGAGCTTCTGAAGTCGTCAGGGCTATCTGATAAAGTCGTCAGCTTTACAGATGTCATTGATACTGTAGAATTTATTTCCCGGGAACTGATTAGAGCTCATGGCATGGCAGCGTTGGGAAATGCCGGAGAAAACGACACTAGCGATGTCCAAGACGTCGCAGGTAGACTTGGGACGTATCCAACAGGGTCGCCTAAAGCGGTCATTCACAATCTCGTCAATTTAGATCCCAAGCTGCTGCCAGTGCCCGTCAAGCCTGTGTTTTTTGACATTGCCTACAACTATATTGACTACGATAGCACCAGCAAACAGGTGGTTCTTGATTCTGTTTCGGAACCAGCTGTAGAGCAGTTGACCCCGAAGAAGGGGTTTTTGGGAGGACTGTGGGGAAGAAAATAGGAGTGTATATAATTGCAGCTTCGTGCTGTTGGTGTGTAATGATACGCGAGCTATAGTCTAGCTGCAGTAGTAGCAGTTATTTGCTGCCACTAGAAAACTGTATCTGAAAAGTGGTAGCTTGGTGTTTGACGATGCAGCCGTGATTACACAATTAAATAAAAATCGATCCGGCAGTAAATTGACAGAAATATTGCAGTGTTATATTAAAAACAGGGGGGCGGGGGATGATGATGTGCTAGCAATATGGTTTGCGATGTGCTAGATATATGGCCGTAATGTCGCATGGAGCTTTCCGATATGGGGCTTTTTCATGTATGCTTCTTCACGTCCGGAGATTCAGCGCACCTTCGTTCCGACGTAGCTATAGCGTTTTAACACACAAGGAGCGTAAGAGCAGAGCTCGGTGGTTTCAAAGGATGAGTTCACCGCCTTTGGTTTGGGTGGATTGTGAGGTTAGTAGCTTGCAGTGAAGTGGTGCGCGCAGCTCTAATGACAGATGACTGGCCTCAATCCTGATACTGATCATATTATTGAGGTATGCTGTCTGCTGACAGACGGGAATCTGAATCTTATCGAGCCAGTAAGTTAATCGAGCTTAAAGCAATATTTTGGCTCAAAAGTTGCTAACAGCAGAACGGATTCGAGGCGACGATCCATTACCCCAAAAGCGTCATGGACAACATGAACGAATGGTGTGTCGAGCACCACGGCAAGTCTGGCCTGACCCAGCGAGTGTTACAATCCACCTCGACCTTGGAATCCGTCCAGTCTGATCTGTTGGAATACCTGAAGAAGCATATGGCTAAAGGTGTTGGACGGCTTGCTGGGAATTCCATTCACCAAGACCGTATGTTCCTCCACCGGGAGTTTCCCCAGGTTCTGGAGTATCTACACTACCGACAGATTGATGTGTCCACTATCAAGGAGATTGGATTCAGGCATAATCCTCATTTAATAGAAAAGCTACCGCCAAAAAAGAATCAGCACACGGCTCGTGCCGATATCGAGGAGAGCATAGCTGAGCTGAAATGGTACTACGAAAACTATTTTGTCCAACCGTGACAGCTAGAAGTTGTATGTAAAATAGTGTAATATGATGGATTTGGTGATGTATCAGCAAATTTGTTTGTTGTTTGATAGTTGTGTAATGTTTGAATTAAATAGTTTTGCGGGCAAACATGTCTGTGATTGACCGATGGCTCGTGGTCTTCACTTTTTGCAGTGACCGCTGACCCTTCGTGACGAATTTCTTCACTGCTCTTTCAGGCAAAGCAGGGGCTTTTCGCTTAAAATCTGTATTTGTAGAAGCGTTGATAAGAGCTTCGTGAGCTTCTGCGGCCAATGCTCGTTTCGCAGCCAGACGGTTGATATGCTCATTCAGAACGGTGAAATCCTCCGCCTTCATCAACAACTCCGTCAACTCCGGATTCAGATAACTGCAAATCATGTTCAAAGCCACCTTTCGGCGAGCCAGGCTGACATGTACGGGGTCAACTTTTCCATCCAGCTCGACAGGGTTCAGCGGATCCGCAACAGCTCTCGCGTAGAGGCCTCTCGGTATGCAATCAACCACGGACTCTATCTTGCATTTCAGGAACTCTATCAGCTTCTCAATAGACAGCTTATATGAGTTCTCATCGTCAGATGCAATAGTATCGCATACTAACGGGAGACTGGTCTCAAATGCTCTTTGATCAATGACACTGCAAAAATCAGGTATGCCAATCTCCGATAACTCCTGTATGTACTCAGCAGTCAAAAACCGCGTCCTGTTCCTGTACAACGTGGGAAGAACCAGAAATATTGGGTTTACGGGTGATGCCACTAATATAGATGCGCTTTCGCTGACATAGTCCGTTTCAAACAGGATGGATCTCGCCGAATCAGCCGCCAGTTGCGAAGGCGATGGATTTTTCCTGTGTGATCCCTCAACGGTAGTGAGCTCCCACACCTTATGATTATGGCAAATAAACTTAACAGGCTTATTTGTCCGTGGGTGAACCATGCTCACAATCTTATAGGACAGTGAATCCGCGCATTCTTTCGGCAAAATCACCGTGATCCTGGTCATATCAACAGGTAGAAGACGCGTCCAAACCCGCATGCAGAAACGAAATATCTCATAAGGGTGAACGCAGAATTGGGACATATCGCCCAAAGGAGATTTATTTCTGAAAATGTGGAAAAACTGCAGTTTAAGTCGGCGATTTGATCGCTATGGCGAATGCGCGTTATTATTTCTCGTTTTCATACGAGTCAGCCGATCAACAGCTTTGCTGACTGCTAGTATAACAGCAATAGCAGGTACAGTTCAGAGTCGATGGCTCTCGGCATCTTTTTTGTAAATATTAAAGGTGTATTTACATGGCGAATAGGATCGGAGCGATACCAGCGTATATTTTGTAGTATCATCTGCTATATATTATAGTTTTCTGTTGAGCTTCTTGAGGACCAATACCACCTCAGATTATGCATAGTGTCAGGACGTGCATATGCAGATAACCTTAATCTCTGAGGTGTCAAACAGCGGATCGTTCAATGTAACAGTGAGTTGGTGTCACAGTCCAGACAAGGAATAGTTAGATATTCGTGACGTTTTTCGAAAATGAGTGCTATTAGTTCGCCCGCCTTACTGTTCGATTTGCGCAATTTTGATTTTCGACTTAATGTTGCCACAACTCCACAAAAAAATAAATGCACTCGAATAAAGCGATCTCATAATCAATATTTATACACCTATGGCAAGGTTTGCTAGTTCTTTTGCAGTTGTTCTATGGTTGAAAACTGTTTTTGAATTCGCCTGAATGTGCGCAAAGCTGAATATATTCCTGCCCCCTGAATTACCAAAAGGGTCAGGGACGGCTCGCCTCAGCAGGCAATCTATCTGACAGAGTATCAAGAATTGGTACTCTGATGCCTCTTACTCTGCCATGAAAACGTCAGGAGATGATGCTGATACCACCAACATCCGTGTAGTCGTCAGACTGCGTCCACTATCAGAGAGAGGTAAGTGAAAGCTTGGTTTTGCATTGTGCTAATCCAGAAATACGGCTGCAACAGAAACCAGTGGTCGAAGTTCACGAGGATCAGATTTTACTATTACCGCAGGTTTCCGACAATTCTGCTTCTAAAAGGTCGTCAGCAACCAGGTCACACACTTTCAGGTACGATGCATGCTATGGTAACGACGTGGCGTCGGAATTGCAGCAAGAAAACATATATAACGATTTAGGAGTGCCGCTCCTTGACAATGCTTTCAAGGGCTTCAATAACTCGATATTTGCCTATGGACAAACTGGATCCGGTAAAAGTCATACAATGCTGGGTGTCAAGACATCATCTGGGAAATATGATGGTTTGATTCCACGGATCTCGTCAGGGTTATTTGACAAAATAAATCAGCTCGCCACCCCCACGATTAATTTTATGGTCATTGTGTCTTACATGGAGATTTATAACGAGAAGGTCCGCGATTTGCTGAATCCAAAGTCTTCGGTTAATTTGAGAGTCCGAGAGCATCCTTCTCTTGGGCCCTATGTTGAGGACCTCTCCCAATTAGCGGTGGAAAATGAATATGATATCCTCGAGCTCATTAATCAGGGCAATCAGGCCAGGACTGTCGGAAGCACTGATATGAACAGTTCATCATCAAGATCACACGCAATATTTACAATAACCTTGTCTCAATCGCAGCTCAAATCTGACACTGAGAAATTTGAGAAAACTTCTAGGATATCATTGGTTGACCTCGCGGGGTCTGAACGTGCTTCGACAGCTGGGACAACTGGAACTAGACTGAAAGAGGGTTCAGAGATCAATAAATCTCTCAGTACTTTAGGCAGGGTGATATCTGGCTTGTCTGAGTTATCTGTTCATCCGCACAAAGCTGCCACAATCGTCATTCCTCATCGGGAGTCCACGTTGACCTGGCTGTTAAAGGACTCGTTAGGGGGAAATTCCATGACAACCGTTATAGCCACCATATCTCCATCATCATTGAGCTATTCTCAAACGTTGTCTACCTTACGATTTGCAGATTCGGCAAAGCATATCCAGAACCGTGCTATAATTAACGAGGATCCAAAGGCAAAATTGATTCGCAACCTGATGGCAGAACTCGAGACGTTAAAGCAAAGGGTTGCCAGCCATTCTGGTGACACAAGCTCTCGAGCAGAAGAGTTGCAAGAACAGCTTCATACGTCAGAAAAGCTTTTGGAGGAAATGAATCAATCGTGGGAAGATAGACTAGAAGCCACATACAAGATTCAGAGAGAGCGAGAAAAAATGCTCGAAGAATTCGGGATCGACATAAATGATCCCTCTAGAGCCATAATAGGCATGAGCACACCAAAGAAGACCCCTCATATAGTAAACCTTCAAGCGGACTCCGCTGCTGGTGACTACTTACTCTACAACATTTGGAAGGGTAAGACTTCAGTTGGAAATGAAACGTCCGACGCTCAGATCCGATTAGCAGGAGCCGATATAGCTGACTGTCATTGTTATTTTATTCACGAAGATGGAAACATAGAACTTCACGTCGAGGATCCCAGCTCCGAGGTAACTGTTAACGGAGTCAAGGTATTTCCCACAGTTGAACTCCACACCGGGGATATGTTGGTGTTTGGCACCTCATATATGTTTCGATTCAACAATCCTCTGGAGAAGAATAGATATGAGCATAGTCGAGATGGCTCATTTTCTTCAAGTCCTATACGAACAGGCAGTCCGCTAAGAGACCATTCAAGATCGATATCGTTTGGTACGACTGAGTCTAATACAGTTTCGGATGACATTGAAAGAATCAAAGTGAGGGATTTGCTAGCAAAGAAAGTAATCTCAGAGTGGCGGAACTCAAAGATGATGTCTCTGGTAGATAAGGTCTTCTCATTGACGCTGAAAATAAAGGAATCGCAAATTATAAACATCATAGTGGAGTGTCCATTAAGGTTTCAACTAATGATGGTGGACAACATCACGTATGATCTTTGTCAATCGGAGTACCAGAACATAAACCGAAATCGCAGTGATTCTACGGACATTGATATTCTTTGTGTACGTGCGATTGATTTAAAACGGAATTCGATTGAGGTGTGGTCTCTGGATTCATTTTTAACCTGGTTGCAACAGGCGAAATCGTCATATTCGATGTCTCAAAACACAAAAGTATCGAACCATCACTTATACGTTTCTGATAGCAAGGATCCAGTTGCTCGTTTACCATTCGCCTATTGTGTGCTTCCAGTGACATCAGGTACGTTCAAGGTTCGAATTGATATCATGAGTATCTTCACGTACCAGGCTACTGGGGTACTAGAAGCTGACCTGACACGAATCAATGATTCAGTGAGAGTTAGTAATATGAGAATTAGTGGATTGTCTTCTGATGATGCGTCTGATATCAGCATTGGGATATTCTTGGTTGATCAGGAGACTCAGTCCATCATCTCCGTTCTAGAAGAGATGGATTTGAACTCACTTCAGGAGGATACTCAGATTCCGCTGCCTTCGCTGCGCCCATTCAAGCTTTATGTCTATTGTTTTGGGAAACCAAAGAAGGGTTTCATTGACCGGCTGATTAGTTGGGATGAAATGCAAGAACCTGGAATCCCATCGGCAATTTCCCCACATGATTTTTCCGTGCTGTCAACTATTTTGGTCGAGACTGATATTCTAGAACCCAATGAGGATGGAGTGTATGCTCCAGTGCCAGTTGTTATCGACTCAAACTTTGAGGAAACGTTGCTTCTTCATCAAGGCCTCCAGAGACAGGTTCTTTTCACTGTCAGCTCGCCGGGATATAAGTTCAAAGGTCCCCAAGTTACTTTCTGCAATGCACGATTAGTCGATCCGCAGGGTATTGTGCATAGCCAATTTGATGGAGATTGTGTGACGGCGGCAGGAAAAATCATCGCTACTGGTGACCATCTTTCGTCTTTAACATTCCAGATTCCCTGGGATTCGGGATTGCACAACTCACTATTTCTGAATCGAAAAACGAAGCCAAATTATCGTATACTTTTAGGTGTTCGCGTTTCGTTTGTCGACCGAATTACGGGGGTGAGCGCTGTTGTCAACTTCGATTTAAGAGTGATCATACAACAAAGAGAGGCGACAATATCCAGACTGGACTTGATTCTTGGATTGGTGACAAAAGCTCCCCATGTTTTAAATGGCTTCCAGGCTGTGAACATTTCCACAGTTCCAAGGACCCTCGTAGATTTCTGGGCTAAGGATTCGTCTTGTGCCTACATAGCTAATGAGGAGTCCCTATTAAAGGATTGGTCGGTCCGGGGAATATCTATACTACGAGAATTTTATCAGAATAAAAACAGAATGAGAGTCCAGTTTGACATTCTGAAGACGAAATCTAAGCTATCAGAAATCGGTTCTGATATGGCGATACTTCCGGGAACTGCCAACTCCCAGCAGAAATTGTTACGGTATTGTTTAGATGTCTGGTCTCGGAAGAGGATACTTCCTGACAGTAGGGTGAGTTCTGACTAGAGACTGTTTTTTTATTTATTTACTTTGCATGTGCTAACGTTTTCAGCTCAGAGCTTGGGATTACAGACAGTGTATTACAAGCAAGAATAAATCAGAAAGTCCTACCGAGGAGGAGCATACCAATACCATATATTGTTTTCCAGTGGTGAGGAGTGCACATGTGTTATTTAGCTCTAATGGTTATATCCGATGGACCGAGCAATGGATTGAGGTCATCGTGGAAATTAGAGGGCACTACATGTATATTATGTCGGCTACTAGGGAATCATTCTTTGTCAACCTGTGGACTGAGAAACTGAATGCTCAATCTGGTCTAGTTGGTCTTGAAGGCATGGATTTCAGATTGAGATTTGATCCTCCCAATAAGTATAGCGACTTTTTGGGTGCTTATACCGTTGTTGATGAAATGGATAAAGTCCTCTATCGGATTGACAACTTGAGAGTCTGATTCGACTGAATCTAAGTTATTGCATTATTTATTTATTTATTTCTGAGATAATTGTTTTTCTTATATGGTTGAATCTTCTCTGTCTTTTTGTTGTTTTTTTTTTTTGCTGTTTTCCTTGATCTGGTTTTACACTTCCCACTTAGTAGTGGGCTTCAGTGAGAGCATTAGGCTAATGAACCATAGTGTCAGGCCGCCACATCTGATGTCCATAACTTACAATTATGGATTATGGGATCTATCGTATGTGTTCAGCTGAAAATTATTTGACGTCTCTAGGTAGCAGATTTCGTAAAAAGAAAAAAATAGAATACAACACCCAGAACTACATATAAAAGCTTAGATTGGCGTTTCAAACAGAGCGTCCTTGTCATTCACGCTAGTATGAATGTGTTTCAATGCGAGGACGAGGTTATAGGGCCGTGGTCTGTCGAGATTGGAGAATATGACGAACTGTCCCTACTGCGGTTACAAGAGCTCGATAGACAGTTGACAGACGAGCCTTGCACGAACGATGTGAAGCTAGAGCCACCAGAATGGGATACGCAAGAATTCAACGAAGACACTGGGATGGATGAATATTATCCCTATTGTACTGGTGGTGAGGAGGAATTTATTGTCATTTGTGGACAACAATATGTGCATGATGACGATGATGCAAATTTCGAAAGCGGAATTAAGACTGAAATAATTGAGGGACAGACTATTGAGCATGATTCAGCAGAACTAGTGCCTGACAAGGGCACCGACTGCAGTGAAATGGACGAAGTCCCGACTCCGAATAATGGAGTTGTTACGGAGGATCGGGATGCGACAAACTTGGAATTTATAAAGGCATGTGAAAGGAGCTTGTATCCCTTGGTGAGCCCCTATAGGGCTGCCAAAATAGAGGATAACAACGGTCATAGTAATTCTTCGGATTCTGCATATTTCGGAGCTCAGGGACAATATAGCGGACATTTAGTTGACACCGATAGCTGTGACGGTGCCACATATCAAACAAGTATAGCACAAGTGGTGACGACGAATGAGCATGGTAACAAAATAGAAAATCTTCTACATTCTTCAGAAGCTATAAACGCTCAATGGCAGCGGGGCTATACTAATATCAAGGATCACCAGTGGCTTCCTATATCTGATTTTCAGATGGAAAACATGCCATATTACCGCCCTGTTTGGGCACGACCTCACGAAGCTAAAGATGCGTCTCTGTTTGTAGCGGTTCTAAGGAGAGAGTCTTTGTCGCAGAGCAACAGAGATAAAATATATCCTAATAACGTTTCGCCGAGACGAAACAGCAAGAGCAAACGAAGAGCCACACTAAAAATATGGGATCCAAATGAGGTAGAGTATCCTCTGGGATATATCCCGTTCTCCAAATGGTTTCACATGAAAGATCTGCCGTACGAACAGGCCTACTTTTTCGATATGGATGCCTTTAAATCTGAGCCAAAATCCGGAAAGTTCACACGACGCCGGGACGACGAGAACGTTGCGATGAACATGTACGACTCGTTTTACAGCAGACAAGATCCGAAGAAGAACGAGCGTGAGTGCTATTGCGGGTGCTGTGAAACATGGCACAAGCGCGATCAGTGCAATTGGCTTCACCACATGAAGTCTGCTCATGGGATCCGATCGTGCACAAAGCAGCAGTATTCGCTTCCTCATGTCATGGGCGAGCGGCCCGATAAGCCAGAAAAATCTGGCTACTTTATTGGCTTTTGTGACAATTGCCAGACGTGGCAGAATGTCAACAGCTCAACAGACAGCCACAATTACTCGTCCTGGTTCATCCATCAGTCGAAGCACGATGTTGACCGCAATAAATTAGAAGGTAAAACGGGCAAAAAGCGATCTAAAAAAGACATGGCAAGCTTACGGATGGCGATCAGGGATGCTGAACTACGTGACAGGCAACGTACCATGTTCACCATTATGAGAGTTATCGATGAAGACGTGAGTCTCAACGGACGCCAGAATCAATTTACAGGCAAATTCTTTGCAAGACCAGAGAACCTCGCCATCACCTTGGACAAATAGCACCATATATATTTATATATATTCCAACGCAGATTTACTCTCCTCCTTGATATGAGGCCGAGAATATTATAGAAACATCAATTACGCCAGGCGGCGTCTATTTACGATTAAACAACATCATTAGACGTGATAATAAATGTGAAGGACATAAGCACATAACTTGACTAGCGGACTTAATTCTTGACACAACATATATATATGTATGTGTGTTTGTATGTGAGTGTTATGGCGAACTACGTGAATAACATTAACTAATTCCTAACTGTAATACATTGCATTACATCTCAAAAGCAAATCTACGTTTTTCAAAAAGAAATAGCCTCCGATAAAAAAAATTTTCAATCGCTTCTACCGATATGCACTTTTTCAGGTACCGTACAGGCGGTTCTTCTCGAACCTTCGGCGGTGGACATTTTAAAATCTTAACTCTGATGAGCCCTCATTGGATGTGGGTGGTGACGGCTTGCTGGTTGCTACTGCATTGTGGAAGATTCGAAAGCAACATGCAGGAACTATGCGTATATCCGTCATTAGTAGTCGCTCTTCCGTCAGATTGAAGTTGTCCGTTTACCACACAGTCATCACAAACATGGTATGTATATTTGTTTTGGCGTATAAATTGAAGCAGCTAACATGCTAGTCTGTCAATACTGTGACTGGGCTTCCATCCGGATGGGAGGTGCGACACTCAAATTCCAAGCAGCTGCCCTACTATTTCAACAGAGAGACGTCGACGTCGTCGTGGGAGCCTCCTGCTGGCACTGACCAGGAACTATTAAAGGACTACATGGCTAAAAAGTATAACGAGGACTACGTGGTGAAGATCCGTGCCAGCCACCTCCTCGTCAAGCATGAAAAGAGTCGGCGTCCATCTTCGTGGAAAGAGCCTAAAATTACCCGCACAAAGGAGGAGGCGCTGTCAATCATCCTGGCTCACGAAGCGCGGATTCGGTCTGGAGCTGCCACGCTCAGCGAGCTGGCAGTCACCGAGAGTGACTGTAGTAGCGCTCGGAAAGGTGGTGATCTGGGCTACTTCACGCGCAGTGAGATGCAAAAAGAATTTGCCGATGCAGCATTTGCTCTCCGACCTGGCGAACTCAGCAGAGTGGTGGAGACGGACAGCGGATTGCATCTGATCGAGCGCACTGGCTGATCGCTCGAGCGACTGTGAAATAGCGCATATCTATTCAATTTAGTATTTGTTATTTATCTGTAGAGGTTGTTTGGGCAAGCCATAGCTGTGCATCTGTACAGTTGCAGGTTTATGAAATATGCTCAATGTTAAAAAGTATCAGTTTATTGTTGATCGGTTCTATATTTTCAGTTCGTTTGGTGGGTTCATTCGTTCGCTTCAAGTCATTTTATTGGCGCGACTGGCTTCGGTTGTTTCTTTGGCTATCTCAAATTTGATTTTGTTGCTTGGATGAATTAATCTAATCAATTGACCACTAATCAGCTGACCAACTTGATCAATGGATATCACCAGTTGACCAGTGATTATGAATAGCAAGTTGATCAGCGAGATAAGTATATTCTTGCTCAGCTGATCTGTTCGGTAGCGAGATATCGTTGCAATTTTTCTAATTCTTTTTTCTCCGACATTTTCAGCGCTCACTAAGCTTCTGTGCAGCATTGCCGCCTTCTGTATCTCCACACTTCCCGCATTTTACCCTTCGCAGCCGTAACCGAACCTCAACTTCATGACCGAGACACCCAAGAACGAAGAGGTCATTGCCGCCAAGTTGATAGAGATCCGTAAGCAGCTTACGGATCTCAAGCAGGATCGATCGACGTAAGTGTGCAGTCTTTTTGATGATCTGGTGAAGTGGCGGGTCGAGGCAGTTTGTTTTTTTGCTAACAGCAGATATCTCAAGAGCAGCGACATATGGGCGATCTACGATGACATCAAGCAGGAAGTCAGTAAGCTGATGGAGATCCGGTCAGCGCCTGAACTACAGAAGGAGCAGAACCGCGTGGATGTCATCCTCGACGATGTTTTCCAGCTCCTGTCGCTGGCATTTCTGACGGTCGGCATTACAAACAAGGCTCCAGCCACCTTTGCGAGTCTCAGCACCGTCAAGCGCCTGCTCGACCACCTCGACGTCAATTCCACCTACACCGAAAGCGACGTGGAGCCCATCCGGGAGCGGTTGGCAGAGATCTCGCGCATTGTGGAGCGGGACTCGGAGGTCGACAGCCCCGAGATCCTCCAGCTAATCTGCCAGAAGCTCGACGTGTGCAGCGCCCAGTTGGCCAAGATCCAGCAGTCCATCGACCGCATTGCGCCGGAGCTGGTGCCGACGTTACAGAAGCTCGTTAATATCAAGCGCGAGATTCTCGCCATTGGCTCCAAGCCCAAATACTCGCCAGCAGCGTTCAAGCCTCTGCGAGAACAGCTCCGCGAGATCGAGGCTGCTCGAGTGGACGACAAGTTCGTCGATAGCAACGGCGTACCAATAGCCGGCGGCCAGAGCACGCTGAACGGTGCGCTGGAGCGATGCCACACCCTCATCAACGACTTCGTGGCCCACCAGGAGCAGGTGGATCCGTCTCTCAAGCCCATCTACAATACGCTGGTGGAGCTCAAGGGCACTCTGGAGGGCCTGTTGGTGACTCACCGGTGGACGCTGCGCGAAACCGACCTCTACCATTTCCAGAAAAAGCTCCAGGAGATTGACGATTTGCGGGTCAACGGGGTGTTTCGTGGCCAAGGCGAGTCGGCAGAAGGACCGCCTCCCAGGGGACAATCTATCATACTGTATTTAATCCGCCGATGCTACGCCATCATATACAAGCTTCTGGAGTCATCTGAGCCGGTCTCGGAGGCGCTCACTCCCATCCACAACCAGCTCACCACCACCAGACGGTGTCTTCTGGAGGTCAAGCGGATGGGCGGGCTGTCCAGTGCCCGAGAGCTCTATCCATACCAGATGAAGCTGGCGTCAATTGACAATCTTCGAGTCGACGGTAAATTCTATGTAGGCGACACTGTCCCCGAAGGCCAGGGCATGCTCAACGCCCTGCTCTCAGAGTGTTTCGACATCTGTCACGAGCTGAGAGTGGAAATGGAGGAGCAGGAGAATTGACACGAGATGATTGGTTTATTGACAACGAGTCGCGCGGTTTATTTTGTTTCTACAAGCGCCCTCTGATATTTATATAGCTTTTTTCTTTTTTAATTTGAGTATGTGTACTCGATTTGGTCGCTGTTTTTGGCCCTCTTTTTTTTGGCCACTGTTTTTGGTGCCACGCTTAGGCTCCTTCGCGACTCCATCATATTGAGCCAACCGCTGTGCTGTCGATTTATAAACAGATATCTTTATTGTTGTAACAGATAAATAATAACATGATAACATGTACAGACTATGAGAAGTCAGTATTGATGCACTGTGCATGCTGAACAGCTGTCGTATTTTCATGCCTTGGCTGTTGCATCTTGGGTGTCACTAATATAGTTTATTCCGACATCTCTTGCTTTCCTGGAAACATATACAATTCAATGGTTTTCCTATCATTCATCCATATTTATATAGCATATTTAACATATATAACGTATATATATATATATGCCTGTCCGATTCTCACCGCACTGAGACATGCTGCGCTGCACCGTGCATTTCTTACGCTCTAGTATGTCTTATCTGGCTAACCCTGGCGCCCTATCAAATGAGTCAATCGATAGTATATAATTTTCAACTTAGCGCTTGCGCTTGACTTCTTAACAACCTGCTAAAACATGTGCGGAATCTGCGCATTTTACCGGGTGCCTGCTGCCCAGGAGTTTAAATCCAAAGCCTTGCAGCTGTCCAAACGGATCCGACACCGGGGTCCTGACTGGAGTGGAAACTTTGTCGCCAACAGCACCATCCTGGTTCATGAGCGACTGGCCGTTGTGGGTCTTGATAGCGGGGCCCAGCCCATTACTTCGGAGGATGGCAAGTTCGCTTTGACCGTAAATGGCGAGATCTACAACCATCAGGTTCTGAGACAGCAGTTTCCCGACTATCAGTTCCGCACTCATTCAGACTGCGAGCCGATTATTCCTCTCTACAAAAGGCACGGTATCGATGCCCCAAAACATCTAGACGGCATGTTTGCGTTTGTCCTTTACGACGTTGAAAATGATCGCATTGTTGCTGCTCGGGATCCAATTGGTATCACCACTCTATATATTGGTCGCAACTCGGCACAGCCCGAGTCGGTCTACTTCGCATCTGAGCTCAAGTGTCTAGTCGATGACTGTGATTCTATCGATGCGTTTCCGCCTGGGCATGTTTACGACTCTGCAACAGACAAAACCACCCGATACTATGAGCCAAAATGGTTTGACGGCTCAAAAGTTCCTACCAAGCCCGTGGACTACACTCTTCTTCGCGAGACGCTCGAGAAGGCAGTTCGAAAGCGACTGATGAGCGAGGTTCCCTACGGAGTTTTGTTATCTGGAGGGCTTGATTCGTCCTTAATTGCCGCCATCGCTGCTCGTGAGACCAACAAGGCGCTCCCCGAGTCGTCTGTTGACCATCACCTGGCAGGTGTCGATGCTCAAGGCAACCTGGTCAACACCAGTGGTTCACGTCTTCATTCGTTTGCCATCGGGCTGCCAGGTGCTCCTGACTTGAAGGCTGCTAAGAAGGTGGCTGAGTATATTGGAACCATCCACCACGAGCACACGTTTACTTTGGAAGAGGGTCTGGATGCGGTGCGAGACGTCATCTACCATCTCGAGACGTTCGATGTGACCACGATCCGTGCGTCCACGCCCATGTATTTGCTGTCGCGCAAAATCAAGGCTGGTGGCGTGAAGATGGTGCTATCGGGAGAAGGGTCGGACGAGATATTTGGCGGCTACCTTTATTTTGGAGCTGCCCCAAGCAAGCAGGAGTTCCATGAGGAGTGCGTTAATCGGGTTAAGAACTTACATCTGGCGGACTGCTTGCGGGCAAACAAGTCCACCATGGCATGGGGCCTTGAGGCTCGGGTGCCTTTCTTGGACAAAGAGTTTCTGGACGTGTCGATGGACATCGATCCTCAGGAGAAGCTGATTCGACCCGAGGAGAAGAGGATAGAGAAGTACATTCTCAGAAAGGCATTTGATACTGGCGATTATTTGCCGGATGAGATCTTGTGGCGACAGAAAGAGCAGTTCTCGGATGGTGTGGGCTATTCGTGGATCGACGGACTCAAGGAGACAGCTGAAAAGGTCATCTCAGATGAGAAATTCGCATCTCCAAAGGTCCACTGGGGAGATGACGTTCCTTCTACAAAAGAGGCGTTCTGGTACCGCGAGTTGTTCGACGAGTTGTTCCCTCAGAAGGCTGCTGCCTCTACGGTGATGCGATGGATCCCTAAGGCTGACTGGGGATGTCACGAAGACCCTTCTGGTCGTTACGTCAAGTCGCACGAGGCACACGTCGTGTAGATAGATCTATATATGTATTATAATAGAGAGAACCTGATTTTGGCTGGATGATTCGGGTCTGACCAAGCGGTAATGATGGAAATGTTGGCTCCCACCGGGAGTGTCCGTAGAAATGCCGGACCATGCTGGGTGTGTGACTTCATGATGCAGTACAGCAGCCCACGCTCCGATGGTGTACTGGCTGGTTATTCTCATCATCATCCTCGTGGTCGGAGAACTCAACATATCCCCAGAGGGTGGGCAACAGCCTATCTCTTGTCGTCTGGGTGAACCGTATAATTCTATGGTTATTCACAGGTTTCCCGTTATCTAACTTACGCTAAACAAGCGTTTGATGCGTAGATCCGCTCTCTGTTGAGATCCTCCCGCAGCCTCTGGTTGACATCCAAAATCCGCTTTAGTTTCAAGTTCACGAGCGCCTCCATCTGTTTTTGCTGCCTTTGCCTGGAAGGCGAAGACCTCTGCGAAGATGCATTCGGTCTGGCGTAGGAAATATCTGTTGAATCCAGCTGCAGTATCTTTGGGAATGCTGGCAGATGAATGGAGCGCTCGCTGCCGAAGTCGCCAGACGGGAAATCAAACAGCTCAGTTGATGGTGCGCTCATTATACTAGCACTCTGCTAATTTCTCCTGAATCGGTGGCAACTGAAGTGGCATACCATGTCGATAATCTACTAAGCAGACAATTACATCAGCAGCACTATTACTGATCGGTTAATTTTCTAGCCACACTTGCCCCATATTAGCCCCATTTTCCTACAGCATCGGAAAAAAGTGTAATTGCTCTGCAGCTATATCATGTCAATTATGGTCAATCGAGAGGAGAACGAATTATATTCACATTACAAGAACTCTGTATATTTCCTACCGTAGTAGGCAGCATTGAGAGTGCCGAGGATCACCAGACCTATTGGTAGTGGCTTTTGCACTTTAAGCGCCCGTGGCAGCATTCCTCCAGCTAGAAGCACAGAAGACAGAAATGCCAGCTCAATGCCCCAGTTGGCATTTTGTTTAAGAAGATAGCCCGATGCTCCATATAGAGCTCCGACACCAAGTCCTCCTATGAGAGATGCTTTCGAACCTTTCAGGTAAAAACCGGTGAGCCCACCAACGGAGCAGAGTCCTGCCATAGTAAACGCTGGGTGTTCCTATGTTAGCCATGTTGAACTACTGCTTCGACTACTCACCATTTTACACTACGTGCTGTTTTTGCTCTCTGTCGCTGTTGGGTGAGTTGATCTGGGACGGTTGTTGTCGGGGAGTTGGCTACAAAAATGGTGAGTCTTGGAACCCCAGACCTATAATTCCTATGTCATGGGGTAGACGCTATCATTAGTATGGTAAGTACTATAATTGGGATCCAAACGCACCTACAAGAAGTTAACACAGTAATATACCAAGATACGAGATACAAATGTTCGGCTGAAGAGACGACGTCGTCTTACAGGATTATATATCTGACAACGTGCTGTGACGCACTCTGCTTATTGATTATGCAGTGTCCAGTCAGGACGAAAACGAACGGAGGCTGCCCGGAAAAAACGACCGAACACTCGGCAATGCTTCTTGTTTGAGTCCATTGTGGTAGAACTGTGTGAAATGCCTAATGTAACCTCTTATTGATCTCCGAATTGCTGTGTAGCCGAAACCGGAGATACAAGGCGACTGACGGGAGATCGTCAATCGATTATCCTAATCCATGAGTGGTTCCTAAACGGGTGCTAGGCCTGTCCGTTTCGATTGGGTGTATGCCTTGATACCTGTGCAACCTACATAGAAAATCCAGCTTAAGTTGAATCAATTGCATGCAAATGCAAATATTATGGCGCTGAATGGATTTTCTGGAATAGCGTCATTTGTCACACGTGCAATGGACCGTGTTCAGATATAAAAGAGAAGTAGCAGTAGCGATGATCGTCGAATTCACCAAACCAGTACTTGAACGGTCCTCGAAATGAAAGCTCAATGGAAGTCGTATGCTGCAATTGCAGCAGTATTTGGTGCAATAGTTGTCAATGCAGCAGCCGGTAGTGCAGCAGCAGACTCTATGTACCCGCCAGCTGTGGGGTCTATAAGTGCTGTTGTGAACGGTACGGGTACTAATGGGGGTCTCTACAACACCTCAGAGACTCCTGATGATGAGTACGGTATCTATAATTACTGCAACATGCCACATGTCCGAAAGTCTGAGTATCAGCTGCCAAATGATACTTCTGCCAAACTCAAGTATGTTGAAGTCATTCACCGTCATCACCGCAGAACTACCGACAATCCCTTTCCTTTCGAAGTGCTCGACAATAACGTGTCTTGCCTTAATTTCAAGGAGTATAATTATGAGCAGCCGCTGCATGGTACTGGTGCTTCTGTAGTGTACGGAAGAACATATGTGAGCCCTCAGAACAAGTTTCTGGAGCCAACATATTTTTCTACCAGCTGTCAGAGCGGCGACTTGGTACTTGGTGGTTTGTTAGATAGTATCCAGCATGGCCAGGATCTTTATGAGGTGTATGGCGAGATGCTGGGTCTCATACCTGAGTTTCCTGATGACAGAGTATTCTTCCGAACCACTCCCTCTACTCTGACAAACCAAGTTGCTGGTGGCATCGTTAAAGGGATGTTCCGACATCGAGTTGATACGCTCGAATTTTTCCAGCAGCCCTCGAACTTTGACTCTCTTGTTCCGGATTACTCGTGTCCATATGCTGACAACATCCGAGACGAATATCAGGCTATAGATGCTTGGTATGAACACATCAATGCTTCAATTTCCTTGCAAACCAATCTATCCGAGACTCTCGGGGTAGTAGGCAACAGCGGCTGGCTGTCATGGTACGATCACTTTTTCGATACATTCTCGACTAGGACGTGCAATGGCTATCATTTGCCGTGCAACACCACCACGGGTGACTGTGTTACAATGGAACAAGCCGAGGAGGTTTTCCGCCTTGGGGACTACGAATACAATTACATATTTGCGAACGCTACCAATTCCACACAATACGTCCAGTACCACTATGGCGTTTTTGTGAGCGAGCTCTTGGCTAACCTTCAAAGTGCTGTTCTGGGCACTTCTCCAGTCCAGTACCACCATAATATCGCTCATGACAGCTCCATGGCGCCACTTCTTGGTATCCTTGGAGTCACCTATCTGCGATGGCCAGGGCTCGGCTCAGAGTTGTCATTCGAGCTTTGGGAGTCCAACAATCAACACTTTATTCGAGTACTGTATGGAGGACAGCCACTTCAAACTAAATGGGCTGGCACGCTAAGCTGGATAAGCTATAACGATTTTTACGGATACTTGAATGCCACTTTTCCTCCAGATTTATTTGACAAGTGTCTTTATGGTTGATTGATTTGTTCCTAATCTCTCTCCACCCTACTAACTTAACAATTATCAACAATTTTCCTTTATGTCGACAGTATATATTTAGTTGAAATATACAGATCGTCGATCTTTTTCAATCGGTGGTTTTTATCACACATACAGTTAGGGTCATACATCGTTTGTCTGAAATAACAGTTCCGATTTTTAGTTACATAATACAGCTGGATCAAAGGCGACTATCTTCAAAAATCTTGGACTCCGGCCACACATGCTCAAAGACATCCCATATATACTTGACATAGACCACTTCCATGTCTACTTCTTTGAGGAAAGCACATTCATCGTTGACTGTTTTCTCGCAGTGGTATGGCAACAGAACCTTTCTGATGCCGGCAAGATGGGCGCCTAGAAGCTTTTCACGTATCCCACCCACGGGCAGAATCTTTCCACGGAGTGTTATTTCACCAGTCATTGCAATATCCCGGGGGACCTGCTTATTAAGCAGCAGTGACACGAGAGTCAGAGTCATAGCGACCCCAGCCGAGGGTCCATCCTTGGGAATGGCGCCAGCTGGAGCATGCAGATGAATGTCCACGTTCTTCAATACATCAGACGGAAGACCAAGTCGCAACAGGTTGGCGCGGACCCAAGAGAGAGCAATCTGAGCACTCTCGGATATAACGTCTCCCAGCTTACCGGTCAGCTTTAGTTTACCGGATCCTTCAGGCATTTTGGTTGCCTCAAATACCAGTAATCCACCATTGCCACTCCCCATGTAAGCAAGCCCATTGACAAGACCAGCAGTATGTCTGCGAAGCATCTTTCCTGCCTCCACATACTCGTCCACTTCGTCGTTGACAACATCGTCATGAAATTTCTCAAGACCAAGGTACTTGGACACTTCATCTACAGTTACTGTCATAGATGATTCTACACCATTTTCAAGCTGCTCGACTGCCTTTCCTCTGCACAGAGTTCCAAGTTCGCGTTCGAGACTTCTTACTCCGGCCTCTCGAGTATATCGGGTTGCGATCTTATCAATAACTTCTGGAGGAATAACTAACTGCCCTTGGGAGAGTCCGTTGTAGGCCAACTGCTTCGGGATCAGATAATGCTCCGCAATGTGCTGTTTTTCCAGGTATGTATAGCCATCGATGTAGATGGTCTCCATTCGGTCCAACAGCGGACGAGGGATAGTATCGGTCGTATTAGCGGTGGCAATAAATAGAACCTGCGAAAGGTCGACCGGGAAGTTGATATATCGGTCCGTAAAGCTATAGTTCTGCTCCGAATCAAGCACTTCCAGCATGGCAGCAGACGGATCGCCATTGTTACTCGAGTTTCCCTGGCCAATTTTGTCGATTTCATCTAGCACAATCACAGGATTCATGACGCCGACTTTTCGAAGTGCCTGTGTCATTATTCCAGGCATCGCACCCACGTAGGTCCTCCTATGGCCCCTGATTTCTGCCTCGTCTCGCACGCCTCCTAGGCTGATACGATGCAGCCGGCGATTCAAAGCACGAGCTACGCTTTTTGCAAGACTGGTCTTGCCGACTCCAGGAGGGCCTACAAGAAGCAGAATGGGTGCCTTGTCTTCACGAATAGTCTGTGCCACTGGCTCCAGCTGATTGGACGAAACTACAGTGCCACCAACACCCACATCGCTGGTAGCACCAAGTCCACCCGCAGTAGCAGCAGCATCAGAATCAGCTGCTTGGACGCGTTTCTGCTGCCTATCCGTAGTTTGCTGCTGATTCTGCTTCTGCTGCTGCTTCAAGTAAACAACTGCGAGGTACTCCAGCAACCGCTTCTTGACTTTCTCTAGTCCATAATGGTCAGCATCAAAAATTTGCCTGGCACGAGCAATCAGCTGCTTGTCCAGCTTTTCGCTGTCCAGCTTGTTCCACGGTAGTTCGGCTATGGTCTCAAGGTAGGTACGACAGACCTGATACTCTGCCTGGTTGCTGTTCATGCGCTTGAGTCTCTTCAACTCTCTGTTTACGATCTTGCGCCCTTCGTCTGGTAACGAAAGAGCGCCAAGTGCAGCTGCCAACTTTGCAATGCCATCGTCGTCATCATCATCCTCATTCGGAAGCGCACCAGCACCTGGCTTGGGGTACGCTATTTCTCTTGACGAAGGCGCCGGAGAGGTTTTGCTTCCTACAAGCTTTTTGTCAGCCTTCTCAAGCTCGTCGAGCTTTTCCTGGATGGCACGCAGCTGCTGTCGCAATTGGAGCTCCCGCCGCCGTTTTGAGTCAAGGGACGGGTCAGAACTAGCAAGAATCTCCTGGTTGCGCTTGTGTGCTTCTATAACAGTTTCGGCGGTACTTTCAATGGCCCTCACCGCTATCTTGACACGCTCACGCACGTCCACCTCGTCCAAGATCGCAATACGATCGGCATACGTCAGCGGCAGCACCGATGCAAAGATGTCAACAAGCATACCAGGAGTCAGCGTGCCCTGCGCGAAGGCGAGAAACCTCTGCATGGCAGAAAGCCCACTGGCACCCCATGGCTGTATCATCCGCCGAACGACTTGCTTCAACTCGTCCATTTTCTCCTGCACCTGCCTGTCGTTACGCAAAGCCTTGTCGTGGTTGCCCGAGTCAAACACCAGCACTTCAGGCTCCGATTCAGACCCTCCTTCGAGCACCTGGAACCGTGTCAATCCCTGCAGTATCACTGCTCCGGCGTTTTTGGATACCGTCGAACTAGACGCCCCAGCCGGCCGCGAAACCACTCTAGCGATAGTTCCTATATTGTGGGGTCCGTCATCGTCAATGTTTCGAGGCAAAACTCCTATAATGACTTCGCGGGACGACTTGATGTCGACGACTTGCCTGAGTGCCTCCAGCCTGCCATGACCGACCTGCCTCGACGTGAGATCCCAAGCCTCTGCAGGAAGCGTTATCCGCAGTGCAGTGCTCGGAAACAGAACGGTCGGAGCTGGCAGTACCACTACGGGCAGAGATATCTTGACTGGTTCTCGCATTCGTTCCACCACGAACAACTAACTGAGGTTTCTAGAATACCAACAACCGCCAGAGCATAGATATTAGGGTTAGGCCCCAGTCCTTATCAGATGGCCGACTCGGCCGAGGTTCCAGCCGCTGAGAAACAGAATGGGCCACGCACTACCAGCAGAAGCAAGTTGGTTCCAGGCATTAGTCGATGTCTATATCGTGCTTACTTCTACACACTCTTCATTCAGTCGGTATTCTATCTCTTTAATTTTTCTGGTTAGGCTACTATGCATTCGGTTACTATATATCGGTTACTCTGTACTCTGCATTCTGCTACTCAGCTGTTACTCCGCATTATTACTCCGCACTGTTCATTCTGCTGCTGCCTTTCCTCGTTACAACAGACACTGCGTGCATATCACGTGGGTAACGGTCTAGCAGTAAGACCGTCAGTTATATGCGACAGGAGGAGCTTATTATGAATACGTCGCGGGTACGGCCTCACTATTGTTGACATACAAATGCATATATATACATATAGTTATTTATTTATTGGCTGCTAAGACCGTATCATTACTCTATCACTCCAGCAGCCAAAAACACACCAAATAAATAAAATGATAAATAGATACCCACATTAGTAAGAGAGGTTGCTGTCAGCACGTGGTCTGAAGCCTTCGCCATGAACAGGCGGACCCAACGTTAGCGGCTGCCCCGACATGGAGCTGGATCGTCTTTCCTTCGGGATCTCTGGAACCAGTTTCTCGTCTTCATCTGCAACAGCACAGTTGGCTTGCTTGACATCGGCCGAAAGGGATAGAAATTTAGCAGCCACTGGCATAGCTATGTCGATGTCCTGCGTAGTTTGCATAGTTCTGGTACGACTGATCTGCTGTACTCTTTAGAATTTGGAGTCTGTATCTCAACCACAAATAGGCGTTTGCTTGGATTCCCTATGATACTGTGAGATACAAGCTGCAAAATCAGGTTTTTTCTGGAATACTAGTGGCACAAAGAGTATGAATAACAGAAAGCAAACGGTGCCGGCGGCGATGTATTTATATAGGGTTTACCAACTTGGGATTATCGCGCACGCATCATTGAGGGTACGGGCCCACTCTGCACGCCGGAAAAACGTCTGGGGAAAATGCGGGGCCGGTTCTTTATCGTGCCGCCCGGAGCTCACTCGGCGCCACCAGCAATCTCCGTCGGATGCTGGAGTGGCTGCTGGGGGATTTTCTCGATACCTCTCTATCATTAGATTTGCAGAGCCCCACTCAGTGAGAGGCTTTCTCCGGGGTAATCCAGGAACGAAGAGGCATTTGATCTGCAGAAGAGATCACGACTGGGAGGACCGGCGTAAAGAATATGGAAACGCATTCTTGTTGCTGAGCACCACAGTCCGCCGATCGTGCGATATGTAGCCCTTCATGGCTCCCTGGCGGATGAAATTGGCAATCACGCACTCGACCTCGTCAAGCTCGAGCCCCATGTCGTCGTCCACCGGAAGCTTATCCTCCTCGCCGTCAACGTAGAGGTCATCAAAGTAGCTTGCGGACTTCAGGATGGTTTGCAGCGTGCCGACAGACAAGCGATTCTGGCCATCCAGCATGTCGTATACCCGGTGGACCAGATTGTAGGTGGCCAGCAGACGCAGCTGCTCAAAACCAGCGTACAAATATCGTCGCACGAGTACTTGGCGCTGAATAGCCATGTCTTTATCGTACTGACTAAGATTGCCATCTCGACAGCTGTCTAGAAGGCTTTTGTATACCGATGCCAGCCTGGGAAACCTGGTCCATAATGCACTACTGGGAATAGCCTGCGAGTGAGCTGGTCGTTGGCTGTTGACGAGCAGCCGTGCTGGAATTAGATACAGAAGGATCGCTTCCATATTCTTGTGTGCACTGGCAAGACACAGATCATAAGCGTCAGACAGGCTGTTGTGACTTTTCTCGTAGGAGCCCTCTATGAACTGTAGAACTCCAGTATAGTACAAATAGGTGACGCGGTGGCTCGATGGGTACTTGTCGAACGCGGGCAGCTGGCTGGCCATCTTGGTAAGCACCGAGACCGAGTAGTTGGCGAGCGACAGATTGCCGAGCCGGAAGTACACCTTGAGAAGCTCATTCAAGAAAAAATACACACCCCACTTTTTGGAGTCGTCCATTTCGAGCGCTCTGTCGTTCAGGCACTGGTTGAAGCTTTTGTTGATCTGGCGTGCTGCTGCCTCGAGCCGAGCGTTTTTGTCAGCACTGCTTGAATCCTTGGCATTTCGATCTGCCTTTTTTTGTTAAATCTGACGGCCAATTACAGAATCCAACTTACGAGCACTGCCAATTGACGCAGTTCGCGTGCGACGGTGAACATCACGGGCAAAATCCACTTATCACATTGGCTGGCAGCATTGTTCAGCGCACTGCTATTAGAAAAAACTGTTTCAACGAAGCTATATATTCACCTCAAAAGATTATTTTGCTCGCTGAACGCTTGTGCGAGGTTCTGTTTGACTGCTATTTCGTAAGCTACCTTCCAATGGGCCACGGCCACTTCTGCCCAATAGCTGTTTTTGACCGCCAACTTCAGCCCCGTCTCAACAGTAGCTTCGCTGAATGCTGTAGAAAGAGACGTAACATCTGAGTGTGTTATGCTGAGAATTCTTGCCACATCATTTCCTTGCCTTTTGGATACAGCACTCGACAGTCTAAATCCGAAATCCGACATCAAAAGTATCAATCAAGAAGCGAACGGCTGAGAGGGGTCACTCAGACTTTTTGCATAGTAGTAGCGAAAATGCCAGTAATGAGTGACAACTAGTCAGCGAGCCTGCTAAAATTTCACAATTAGTTTCTGGAAGTTATGCTTTCGAAAGAGGCTTTGGAAAGGGACCAATTGCTTGAAGTTGGAATTACAGTTGCGAGTCAGACGAGCAGGAACATCAGTTTTGCACACATGCGAACAGTTCAACTAATATTAGCGAGATCATATACAATCAGATTATTCAAAGTTAACTATAAGACACAAAATAATTGTTACCTTCGACAAGTCATATTCGTACATAGTATAACCTGTTAACTTATCACCAATGTTTATTCGCCATATGCAAAATAAACTGATAAGATTACAGCTGTAACTCAAGGCGCTTCCTCCCCCTCCCCCCTTCTTCCCAAAAAAAGGCATTGCATAGCTGAGTTACAGTTGCAAATTAAAAATGATCTCCAAACAGCCTCTCAGCATTCAGTTTCACATATTCACTTTGCAACAACTCACATGCGTGAGTTTTCGATATAAGCTCGCGCTCTGTAGCCGCCATATCATTAACACCACTACAATCAGGGCGAGACGACTTCATTATCTGCCATTATAAATCCTCAAAGAACTTTGTAATGTAAGCCATAAATTCAAAAACTACAGCTAAGTAGCAATCGTTTTTTGTTGTAATGTATATGATCAGAATTGTAGCTTAAGGCGATGCAATGCAAGCTAACTATATGAATTTCCTGATGCAGCAACTGACATATACACCTCAACATGTCGCTCCGGTCGCTGAAGAGGACAGCCCTTTTCACTCAGCTTCTCACCCCTGATAGCAAGGTTCCATCAATTGAGGTATCCAAGGCTGCTCCGTCAGAAGTACTTCGGGTGGCTAGAAGAGTTGATGGCAGTTTTACCTGGCTCGCTCCAGAGGTATGTGATCTGAATCTCGACTATAAGCTTGTCGGAGTGTCGCCAGCTGCAGTAAAAGACGTTGGATTAGATCCCTCTGAGGTGGAAACAACTGTGTTCAAAGATACAGTGGCAGGAAGGAGTCTTCTCCATGAAGAGCTCCATGATTTGTCGATATATCCGTGGGCGCAAGCCTATGCTGGCTGGCAGTTTGGCCAATGGGCGGGGCAGCTTGGAGATGGCAGAGTTGTGAGTTTATTTGAGTTGACAAACCCAGCAACCGGCAAGCGATACGAACTTCAGCTGAAAGGAGCAGGAATGACTCCTTACTCCAGGTTTGCTGATGGACGAGCAGTTTTGCGGTCCAGCGTGAGAGAGGCATTGGGATCTGAGGCTGTGCATGCTCTTGGTATACCAACTACAAGAGCATTATCTCTTGTCAGCATCCCCGAATTAAAAGCCAGAAGGGAACGTACTGAATCGTGTGCCATAGTATGCCGAATGGCAGAGACATGGATCCGAATTGGCAGCTTTGATCTCCATCACTCCAAAGGGGATCGCAAAGAGCTCCGAAAGCTTGCTGATTTCTGCATTGACCACGTTTTCAGCTGGGAACAGACTCTAGGCAAACCAAATAGCACGCGCTACGAGAAGCTTTATAATGAAATTGTGCGACGGAACGCCGTTACCACTGCACTTTGGCAGTCGTACGGGTTTTTGAATGGCGTTCTCAATACTGATAATACGTCAATTTTCGGGTTGACTTTGGATTACGGACCGTTTGCATTTATGGACACTTTTGATGCCAGTTACACACCAAACCATGATGACGGGATGCTGCGTTACTCGTATAAAAACCAGCCATCAGCTATTTTATGGAACCTTGTGCGACTAGGCGAAGATCTAGGAGAGCTTTTGGGGGCCGGAGAGGATCTGGTGGACGATCAAGAGTTCGTCGAAAACGGCATCAAAGAGCACCAAGTAGAGACTATTACGAAAAGAGCCGAGGATATAATTATGGCCAGTCAGACAGATTTTCAGACAGTCTTTTTAGAAAAATACCACGAAATGATGGCCAAACGACTGGGGCTGGTTACTTACGAAGAGAAAGACCACGATAAAGTTCTCACTCCGCTACTGGATATCATGCAGAATTGTGGAATCGATTATAACCAATTTTTCAGGAAACTGTCCGATTTGAGGCTTTTCTCAGCCGATACGTTAGAGGTGGCCCATCTGGTGCCCTCTGTACAAGGATTCACTCAGATGTACTCCGGTCAAGAAGCTGAATCGAAGGTCAGAGAGTGGATAACAGATATTTATGTCCCTCGTCTGGAATCCGAGGGCAGTGTTGATGATTCGAAGCGTCAACAGCGTATGCACAAGGTGAACCCAAAGTTTGTGTTGAAAACTTGGATTCTTGACGAGGTTATTGAGGCGGTAAGTAATGGAGACTGCATTCTGTACGGCCAGGTGATGCGAATGGCTTTGGAACCATTCAATGAAACTTGGGGACTGGGGGATATTGAGCAGAGGTATACTGGGGAAGTGCCGCAAACGGTGCGAGACATTCAGTGCTCATGTAGTAGTTGAAGCATAGCTTGTTTGTTTTGAATTGGCGGCCGAATTGGATGCGCCTTCCATGCGGTGTTCTGAAATTTTGGATTTGAACATATCCAAAAAAATACTTAAATACGACTTTGAATTGCTGATAGCTCAATGAGAGCTTCTGTGTAGTTTTAATATTTACATTCGTTTGTTTATTGGCTATTACGTGTATTCAGGCGTCCAAACTAGTATAGTTTGTCCAAATCAGTATAGCTCCATCATTCCATTGTGTGCGAGACCATCTCAACTTGAAAATATGTGTTGAATAATGCCCATCATTCCAAAACATATTACAAGTTGCTTAGGACTTTCTTTCCCAAAAGATCAATTTCCTAACTCTGAAGGTCATTGATGAAATTCTACCTCTCAAATTCTCCTTCACTCTCTGGAGTTCAGTAGCCTGATTCTAAAGTTCATCACCACGACCCTTGAGCTCCTCGTTTTCAGATTAGAGTTTGGCAAGCGCAGTAGTACGCCGTTCTCAATATCCCATATACAATAATCGTTTCTACACAATAATTATGAGAGCCCTAGATTTGCTGTGGAATCTGGTGAAATATAACAAGTATCAGTTACTGCCATGTCTACTATGCTCTAGAAGATGACCAGTCATTTTGGTTTCACAATTTTGGCGGCCTAGGCCCAAAGAAGCCCCAATATCTTATTGTTGGACCAAGAAAGAACAAATGCTTCCATTTATATATGATATTGCTGGATTTTGAATTATATGCTTGAAATTGGCTCCTTTTTATTTATTTTGGTTTGTTTCTCGCCGTTGACTCGCCGACTCCTTCGTGACTCTCCTTACTGCTTCTCCGACCCCTGGTGGAAGCCGCTGCGTTAGGTGCTTCTGCATATGAACGGTGGTGAAGCGGCTGGTCCAAGTTCACGCTTAATGATGATGTTGGAAGACCAGAACGACAGAGCAGAGTATAGGGAGTTTGTTGTCGCTCAGATGGAGTCGGCCTATAACCGAGCCCGATACGTTGTTTCTGCAGTTGAGGGATTGGATGATGACGATATTCCGAGGGCGCTGTTTGAATATAGAAGTCTGCTCAGCAGGCAGTCGAGGTCTGGACTAGATTTCAAGCACCGGCTGGCGGTGACTCGGTTTTTCCAGAACTGCCACAATTTTGTCGCTGAATGGGTTGTTGTGCGCGACGATGTGGTTGAGACTGTGGCTGAACCGGCGGGTGTATTGGACTGGGAAGATAGCTATGCTGCAGCGTTCAGACAGCCCCTGCCTATCGCTGGCCGGTACCTTGATCCGTACACGGTCAGCCCTGACCACAACGGAGCGCACACGCTACAGATTATGTGGATGAATATTGCAAAGTTGGCCATTTTTGTTTTGACTGTCGACATCGACATTGACGGCGACACGAAGTACAATGCAGAGCTCAGGGCCATATCACAGGCCATTCCATACTGGTTTGTCCCCACGGCCAATCGTCGTAATGTGTGGCCATTGGCATACTCGGTAGACGTGCTCACTGGCATATATGTGGCTGAAGTGGAGAAGCTCGCTAGATCAAAGAAGGCGGTGTCAAAGCAGCTTATTGTGCAGTTACTAGAAGATACTTTTGACGCCCTAGAGCCGACACCGCACTATACGATGAGATATAGGGAGATCTACAGCGCCATCTCGAGTATGGATAACACTTCTGCTGATGGCGTCAGGCGATTCTACGAGAGACTTGCAGAGGCGTGGGGACCTTCTAAATTACTGGTCCGGCTGGCAGAGTTTGTAAAGTCAGCAGTCACCAAGCTGGAGATGTATGACGAGAATTCAGAGCATGAAAATGGGCATGAATATGATTATGAGTACCACAACAGCACCTTAGCGCATGCAAAGACTCCTGAAGCGGCTGCGGGGACGCCTGTGTCCAATCCCAAAGGGTCAGCACACAAGTCTGTAGATGCTGTCGGTGGTGAAGCTCGCGGGGCTGATGCCAGTGATATTGATATTGAATTCAGCAGAGGCGGTTCAAGCGGGCACGATTCCGGAGACAATGAGTCAAGTGATGATGAAGATGCTTCTGGTTTGGTCGAGACAACAGTGTCTCCAGCGAAGCCATTACAACAGAGTGGCAGTGCCGCTTCTAGCAGCGAAATATGGGTTGCTGGACCCCCCAGAGGCTCTTCTATCCGGCTCCTCCCATTGCCAATTTCGGAGTCGTCCGTGTCTGATTCGGTATCAGGATCCCAAGGGACCCCGCAGCCTGTCACGCTGCCGAAGCCAGTCGACCACTCGTCTCCACGGATTACCAACTCGTCGTCGTCTCCGCGTGTTGCTAACTCGTCGTCGTCTCCACATGTAGCTAACACGTCGTCGTCCCCACGTACGGCAGCTAAGCTGTATCCACAGGCTACCGGTGAGAACTCTCGATCGACCGTGTTAATCCCAGAAACGCAGGTTCGAGTCACCGACACAATACCACCACCACCACCGCCGCCGCCATCCCATAACCAGCGCCAGGAAATCCAAGTTCATGTCAAGGAGTCGCCGTTGCAGGACAGAACCACAGCAAACAGTGCTGACTTTACGAGCACTACAAGCACCCGAAATTTGAAAAGCGGTGCTGGCGGGAAAAGCGGTGGAGACGACAGTGTAAACGGTGTAAGCGGTGCAACAAGCCCTGGAATTATGGGAGTTCCAGGTGATCATGACTCGGGAAAGGAAAACTCGGTCCTGTTGCGCAGGCGCGAGCTCTTGAAAGCTCAGGCTGTGCGCAGTCCAGGACACAGCTCGTTCGGAGTGCTCAAAAGGAGCTTTTCAGGAACGCCCATTGCTAGCAACAACAACAACAACAGCGATTCGGCCCCCAAACGCCATGGACAGAAGCAGGTCATCAGTCCCAATACCAGCAATATCACCGCCAGTACGCCCGTTGCGGCTAGAGCACGCGGGAGAGCACGGGCCAGAAACTCGGCCAGGTTGTCGTCCAGCTAGTTGTCATATACTTGTTACTAGTGGTTTTTCCTACTGCGAAAGGGGCACGACTGGCCCCCGTCCAAAAACCACTATTGAGGACGCCTCTTTGTGATCCACAAATATGGGGCTTAACTAATCTTTAGATGGATCTGCATATAGTGCATGCGCCTGCATGGACGCGCATGGCCCCAGCCAGTTATGGCATGAGGCTGTTTGTTTTGGCATTCTCGACACTTAACATGTCGTTTTTCCAGAGTTTCAACGCCAGGACGACTAGGACTTTCCGGCCCAAAACCAACGCGACCAGCCAGGCACAGTACCTGCGACAATACGCAGAGAGCACGCTGGGGGCCGGGTCGCTCAAGCAGGCAGTCAAGCTGCCGGAAGGCGAGGACGCGACTGAGTGGATCGCCGTGCACGTCGTCGACTTCTTCAACCAGGTCAACATGCTGTACGGCACCATCACCGAGTTCTGCTCGCCTGCGTCGTGCCCCAGGATGATCGCCACCGACAGCTACGAGTACCTGTGGCAGGACGCCAACAACGCCAAGTACAAGCGGCCCACCAAAGTGAGCGCGCCTGAGTATATCGAGCACCTCATGAACTGGATCCAGGCCTACTTCGACAACGAGCAGTATTTCCCGACCAAGATCGGCGTGCCATTCGCGCCTGGCACGGTCCAGGTGTTTGAGAGCATCCTCAAGCGCCTGTTCCGGGTCTACGCGCACATCTACTGCCACCACTTCGACCAGATCACCGAGCTCGGCATGCAACCGCACCTCAACACGTCGCTCAAGCATTTTGTATTGTTCTGCAACGAGTTCAATCTCGTGGATCCCAAAGAGTACGGGCCGCTGCAGGAGCTGATCCAGATCATGATCGAGGACGACCAGTAGCCGCCCGCTGCTGGCTCTGCCGCCTAGTGCTGATGTGCCATCGCGCGTCTAGAAGAAAAGCAAATTGCACAGGTCCAATGCTGGTAGGATATGGCGCCAGTCAAGAGACATGCAGGACGGTCTGATATAAGTGGCATTGAATATTGACGAGCGCGTGCTGTGCAGTTGGGCTTAGTGTGGACACCGAGTTTGGGAGGGAGAATTTTTTGAATGAGTGAGTTTTGATTGAAGTTGGCTGCTGAGTTTTGCAGTCGACTCGAAAAAACGAGGTGTTTTTTTTTATTCTTCATTACATCAGGGTCTATGAGGCGTGTCACGTCATTGCTTTTAGACCAATTTCAGCTCAGCTCGGTTCGCCTGTTGTTATGGTTTTTGTCGCCGCGCTGTGTTGCGTGCTGTCTAATTTATTTACTACATAGTTCGTAGTTAGCTACTGCGAGTAATCGTGAGGCTTGATTTCATGACAATGTCTCTGGACATCGTAGCTGCTGCCGCGCTGTTGCTGGCGGTGCTGGGAGCCACGGTGACATACCTGGTGTTCCGCATCGTCGTCACCGTGGCGGGCAACCGGCTCCGGGCGACGCCTCCCCAGTGGCGCGACTATCTCCGCCAGGCCAAGGACGCGGGAGCTCCACTGCCCAATTTTGGCACCAGAACCGGCTCCATTCGACGCCAATTGATCCTCGCGTCCCCCGACGTGTCGTCCTACACCAATGCTCTCAAGCTGTCGGTGGCCAAGATGCCCAAAAATGCCCTGGATGCCCAGTTCGACGCCAATGGCGCTCGTATCAACAGAAAGGTCATCTTCGGGTACTTCCATCCGTTTGCCAACTCGGGCGGTGGCGGAGAACGCGTGCTGTGGGCTGCCATCAAACAGACGCTCGCCAACAGCGACTCCAACGTATGTGCAGTTTACATGGGCAGAGAGGCTGGTGCGACGCCAGCAGCCATTTTGGCGCGCGTGAGAGACCGATTTGGCATCGCAGTCGACGACTCGCGAGTGATCTTTATATTCCTCACCCAACGTCGATTTGTTGAGGAGGCATTCTGGCCACGGTTCACGCTGCTGGGCCAGGCGATTGGCAGCATGCTGCTGGCGCACGAGGCACTGACATATCTGGTTCCAGACGTGTTTGTCGACACTATGGGGTACCCGTTCGCATACCCTTTGATCTCGTGGCTGCTCGACATCCCCATCCTTGCTTACGTGCACTACCCGTTTGTGTCGCGGGACATGCTGAAGGGCATTCGCACCCTGTCGCTGAAAAGCGCCTACTGGCGACTCATGATGGTTGCGTACGCGTTTGCAGGCTCGTATGCGACGGTGGTTGCCTGCAATTCGTCGTGGACGACCAACCACATCAAGAGCCTGTGGTGGTGGGGCATCAAAAAGGACCATGTCCGCACGCTGTTCCCGCCATGTGCCACCCAGGACTTTGAGGCGCCCGATCCCCACAGGCCACGGTCGCCAGTGGCTGTATACATTGGCCAGTTCCGCCCTGAGAAGCGCCACGATCTGCTGCTGACTGAATTCGCCAACTTTGTCAAGTCGTACAAAGGCACCGCAAAGCCACACCTCATCCTGCTTGGCTCGGTACGCAACGACGCAGACAAGTCCCGAGTGTATGCGCTGCGCCTCCAGGCTCGGGAGCTCGAGCTCTCGGACGATTACCTGACGTTTGTTCTGGACGCGCCGTGGCCCAACGTGAGGGCAATACTGCAGTCATCGTCCATTGGCGTCAACGCTATGTGGAACGAGCATTTCGGCATGGGTGTAGTCGAGTACATGGCGGCAGGCCTCATCCCCATTTCACATGCTTCGGCAGGACCCAAGCTGGACATCATAAAAGACGAGCAGGGAGTGCCTGGGTTTCTGTTCAAGTCCGACACTGACCCCGACTTTGACGGTTACGACGGTGAAGACACTCTGGCGGTCGCTCTGAGCAAGGCGTTCGGCCTGTCCGCTTCGGAGGCTGCCGACTACAGGCTGCGGTGCTACAATGCTGCTCAAAGGTTCTCAGACAAGGCGTTTGCGGACGCGTGGGATCTTCGAGTCGAGATTTTGCTCAAGTTGGAAAAGCTGAAGTACCGCAAGCGACTGTTACAAGGAAAAGAGTAATTGGTTGAGATTTCTTCTCTCTTCCCCCCCCCCTCCTCATTCCTCCTCATTCCTCCTCCGTCCTCCTCCTCCTCCTCCTCTCCTTGAACGGAGGTGCAAATGTCTAATGTCTGGGACAGGCTGAAACAAACGATGATGGGAAGACGTGGCGTGCACTTAGCTGGGCACAACGTGATTTACCGAGATTTTGGGCCAGTCTCGTAATGAAGCTACTCTTAGTGTATACATAGATAGACAATGTGTATTATTGAGTATGTGAACCAGATTCCAACTATATCCTATCCCAGGATACATAACGATGAGTATATGGATCGACAATTATATTTGACATTTATTCTCTTGCGACTCCGTCGCGCTGTGGCCAACTGCTGCGCAGTTGGGTGTGGATCTTGACAGACGTGATTTCGTAGCCGGTTTAATGCTTTTAATGTACTAACATAGTGCTCAGCTCCGACTGCGCAGCAGTTGACGCAGCCTGACAGAGTCGCCAGATATAGAACGAAGCAGACGTAATCTTGAGACTGCGACCCGCCATGGCAACTGCTGGGCAGTTCGGCTATATATAAGAATCTGATCTCAGATGTCAAGTTATCAATTTCATACTACATGACTAGCGACCTGCAAATCTCGACGTAAAGTGCTGTTGTAATATACACTACTGGTGGTTCGTCTCGGCACCACCGGTGCTCGAAGGCAGCCCATTGGCAAAGAACAGTGGAGCTGGCTCCGACGAGTCCAGCGCAGACAGAGGCTTGAGCTCGTCGGTGCCGTACGAGGCCGTAGGCTTTCTGGAAGGGGTCCGGGTCGGGCGTGATACCACAGAGCTCCGGCGCCGGTTGATGAGCACTTCGTGCGGTTCGTCTGTCTCGTCTGGGTGTCGTGCAACACCGATGCCAGTGCCGTCGACGGTCTCTTCCTTGTGCTGAGTCTGCGTCAGGCGGCGCTCGATGGCGACCGGGATGTCGTGGCCCACTGGCTTGAAGTCGGTGTCGTTCTGCAACGTGTTGGCCGTATGGGTGAGGTCGTACGAGAACACCGATGCGTCGTCGTCCACGACCGTGTCGGACGTGTTGTGGCCCTTGAGCTCCGAGGGAAGTATGAACCCCGCTGCTTCACGGTGCAGCGTCTCCTCGTCGACCGCCCTGTCGGGGTCCAAGTGGTGCTCCAGATTGACCTCGCTCGGGAACCGACCGCGAGTCGCTCCACCACGCGCCGCCGCCTCGTGCTCGTGCTCGTGCTCGTGCTCGTGCTCGTGCTCACCACCGTCCTCGCCAGTCACCTCCATCTCGTTGTGGTCGTGGTCGCCCAGCTGGCCAACCAGTCCTGCCTCCAGACGCGGCTCCGCGTCGCCACCATTTTCTCCTTCATGGAAAGGCTCGCCATTAGACGTCACTGCCGAGGTGTCGGACGGCACTGGCGATGCGATGGGAGGCGCTACTGGGATATACGTGTCGCCATCTTCGTCAACCACAGTATTTGGCGCCGACTCACGGTCTTCATGGGCCGTCTTGCGAGCACCAGCACCATCCGCCGCCTCAGCACCACCCGCAATACCACTGGTTTCAGCATCAGTGGCCTCAGCACCACCAGGAGCAGCACCACCAGGAGCCGCTGAGTCGAGTGGAGCGTGAGGGAACAGCGCACGCACGCGCTCGGCGGGAGTCGGGAGCTGGGTGAGTGCTGACAGGTCTGCAAACCACTCGTCCATCTTCTCCTTGGACTCGGCCCGGAACACCCAGTTGTGGCCCCGACTAGACGACGAGCCGTTGCCAGACTGCTTGGCGTTGAGGATGAACTTGTGCGACCCCGAGCCCGACTTGGGGTCGTGTGACAGCTGGCAATCGTCCAGCGACAGCGACATCACCGGATATGGATCGTGCTGGCGGTCTGCCGACTTGAATTCGTGCAGAAACGACGGAGTCAGCACGTACCAGGCCCGCGAGTACGACTTGAGATACTTGGAGCGTCTCTCGAGGTACCCAGTGCGCACCTCGGTCGCGAGAGGCGATGCTTTGTATGCATAGTCGAGGTCCTCAGCACGTCGCGGTTTGACAGACGGGTCAATGAAGTTGGGATCCCGGGCCACAAACTCTGTCCATTCGGCAGTGGGGTCTTTCGACACGTAGCCAGACAGGATCTTGGCCGACAACTGGTCAATGGCGTTGCCCTGCAGACCCATGAGCTTGCCGAAGATGGACAACGCCTGCTGGACCTCTTGGGCCACCACCTTCTCGAGCTCCTGGCCAGAGCCCTGGAGATTGAGGTACGCCTCGAGCAGGTAGTTTTCCTCGTGGACAAGGCGGTGCAGCTGCTTGTCGAGCTGCGGTCGCAGCAGGTACGGGTCGTGCTTGGCTGACAGCCCCCCAGGACTGCGGGTAAGCGCCTCGACCGCTTGCACATATGCCGCGTACTCGCGCGAGGTGGCCTGCTGCTCCTTGGCCACCGAGTTCTTGAAGTCGCTGGCGAGGTTCTTGATCTCCTTGATCTTGACCTGGAGGTCCCGACGGAGATCCTCGAGGCGAGGAATCACATTCTGGGTCAGCTCCTTGGACGCCCGCGACGCCGCCGCCGCCAGCATGCGGTGGTGGTTGATGATGGTGGCGGGAATGTCGCTGATCGAGTCGTTGCCGGTGGGCAGGAACATGCGATCTTCGCCGTCTGGGAACTCGCTCCCCGAGTGGTGGTTGTTGTGGCGCTTGCGGTCGTCGTCGCCACCACTCACGTGGCGCACCTGGGTGGCATCGGGCGTGCCGTTCTCGAAGAACGGGATGCTGATGGCATGGCCCAGTTTCACGTTCTGGCGCACCACGTCGTCCTGGACGGTGGCTACCTCGCGGAAGTACACATTGAGCGCGCGAATGAGCTTGCGCCACGTCGCGAACCTGGCCGCCAGCACTTCAGTGGGCTGCGCGTGCACAGGGATGGACTTGAGCGCCAGTTCAGACTCCATGGCTTGCTCAGGACGACCTCGTCAGGCTATCGAACGATACAGTTTCGTGCAGCAGAAGAGCGTTGACAATGAGCTTCAACAGTCAATTGTCAGTGTGTATTGCTAGGAATTTTGAACGTTGCGATGTTTTTAGGGGGCGGTGTGCAATCACAAAAAAAAACTTTGAGTGTGATGGCAACAGTCCAAATTGTTGTCAAGCGGTGAACTTAATCGCTGGCTGCCGGACTGCCTTTTAGGGACGCAGCCTTAACAAAGGGGCCTGACGTCATGCAGGGCGGGGTGTATCACTATAACGGGGTTTGGTTGCGGTCGGTCGCTATGGAAGGTGATTTAGGCGTGCCTTACATTGCAGCACCCTAGCACGAGGGGAAATTGGACAGGCAGGGCGCGGTGGTGGGGCCCATGTTGGGACTGCGATGGATTGCTTGCGACTCACTGTTGCGGTCCCATTGTGATGTCATCTGGTGTGCTGTATAGGTTATCTGAGACAGTTGCGGAGTGCAGGGTTCTCTTCTGAGCAACTCGCTTGCCTGAACGAGCTCTCCGTGCTGCAGGGACGCCTGTTGACATGTGTCGGCTAAATTGCCGCTGCAGCAGGACGGTGAGTTACAGTTGAAATTCATTCATGGAAGCATTGCTAGAGAACATTTTAAACCGATGGAACGTTCCATAGCGATATTCAATAGGAAACGATGGGCATTGTTCATTCTTCATACCAGCATTGTCCGATGGTCATCGCTGGCAGTCCACAAGTTGATCAACATTCAGCAGCGCTCTATCATCCGAATTTGTTAACATAAGTTAGTAAAAAATATTTTTTTTATTATTGAAAATTTGGCTTGATCATTTTTATGACAGTAGCTAGGTGACTTTTGATTGCTGACCTTCGACGTTGTATTATCATGAATATTATTCGGGCCGGATCAAAAGAAGATAAAAAGAAAAGAAGCTGGGCATGGTTGCGAACTGCAGCGAACAAATTTAATGTAGGATACCAATAGTCTGTTCGCGACTCCGTCGCGCTGTGGCAACTGCTGCGCAGTTGGGAGAGGACACTGGCAGACGTGGTTCAATGATATGATATAACTGGTGTCGACTGTTCTAATCAACTGCCACGCGGTTGCAACAGCACGTCGAATCGTGAAACCATTCTTTGATAACTCGCGACAGTTGACTCTTGCACCGACTCTTATGACTCCAGCATTGATAAACAGTAGCGAAAATAATTTTTGAATTTTCAGACCTATTTACAGCTAAATTTTGTAATCTCTCCTATTTCCTGCAGTTGAAATCCAGGATTAATCATCGAGGAAAGCTCACCTTTTGCGATAATTCTCACACTCAACTGCATAGACGTCGACCCAGTTGTGGCAGGGCAAGGGATTACTATTTTGCATTTTGAATAGCACTGAAACCCTTAAGAACATGCAACGCCGTTATAGTATAGTGGTTAGTACACTTCGTTGTGGCCGAAGAGACCCTTGTTCGATTCTAGGTAACGGCATTTTTTTGCTCTAGCAAAGCCTGTCTTGCAATTATCTATTTTTATGCTGTTGCCTCTGTTTCGACCAGCCATGAAGTACTTCAGTAGCGACATTCAGTTGTGTTTTGCATTTTTAACATAACATTAACTCTAGCAGTGAAACATATTTTTAACCTCATCAGGTCACTGCATCTCAAAACCGTCAAAAACCGTCAGTAAATTAAAAACTAGTCTGTTCCTCTAATACTGCTAACAGTTAGTTGCTGACAAAGCTGACAAAATTAGTGCTGCGTGCTGCACCTACTGAATTATCTTGTAATGATCTTTTGATTGTGGTGATGAATTTTGTTTTGTAATCGTGCATAAGTGTGTGTAACGGCTGTACGCCTGTCAATGCATGCATGTTTAAGCAGGGAAACCTAGACTTTGGAGTATTTCGCACCCCCAACTGTACTACAAGAGCACTTCTGTAACTCCGTCACGCTGTGCGAATTGCTGGGCAGTTGAGCGAGGACACTGTTCTCTGTGGGATTCGGCTTCTATACCGATGTTTAAATTCAGATTCCAAAAAAAACTGAACATATGAAATAGCGTCTGCTTCACAATGAATGCTGTGAACTTCTCTACGACGCAGTAATAGAATATCTTCCCTTACAGTACCGCCATATATTATGTTAGTTCTTTTCCACTACCAGTTCAGTGCTTCTGCTCCAGATTCGTCGAGACAAGAAAAGCACTAAAAAGATCCTCGCTCAACTGCGAAGCAGTTGCAGCAGCGCGACGGAGTCGCAAGACAATATTTAGTAGTATCCAGTGCAGCTGTTGTATTAATACATTTAATTACTATGAACCTTGCATATGTTTGAGTCACACTGCGATATCGTCCGAACTTCATACCACGAATTATTGGCAGGCTCTAAGACAGCATTAGATGGATGTCTCAACATAGCAATGTTAGAGACCAGGGACCAACATTTTCCAGAGAAGCTCATCCACGCGTTGCGCATTACAACGACATGATATAATACTATTTACCTACTAATGCTCAAGAATAGACAAACTGCCGGTGATGACGACATTCTCCAAAACACTACCGTTAGGAATATCGATCTTTTTGCCCTCCTCACACACGATGATGACGGTTCCCTTGAGCGTCACGTTCTTGCCCAGCCACACGTTGCCAGTGATGGTGAGGTGGTCGAGCTCGACGATTTTGGGCATGTGGGGAATACGGGCCTGGAAGTCGCTGACCTTCTTGAAGTGGTTGCCGAGCTTGATGAGCGGGGCCCCGCCGAACCGCAGTGGTGACGTCTCCAGGCTGCCGTGGGTCAGCGAGTATAAGTCCGATTTCACGAGCAGCAAGTCGGAGCACGTCTTGACGGGCAGGAACCGGCGACGAGGCACGTTGACGCCGTGGGCGCCTTTGAAGTGGCGTATAGCAGCGCCCACGGCCGTCTCGAGCTGCAGCACCTGGAAGTCACTGTTGCCAATGGAGATGGTCTTGGTGTTGGGGATGATCTCCATGGCCAGTTCGTTGGCCTCTACGAGGCGCTTGATGGCCTTGAGATTGATCCACAGGTTGTTGGTGTTGAAGTACTTGAACTTCTTGATGGACTTGAAGTCCTCCACGTGCTCCTTGGGCACCTGGGCGATCTCGAGCAGCCGGACCGACCCGTCATAGTCGATGATGGTGCCGCCTTTGACGTCAGCCCGCGTCTTGTCAGTGAGCTCCATGATATACTCGGCTCCTCCCTCAATCATGTGCTTGAGGATCGGGAAGTCCACCACGGCACCCAAATTGTCGCCATTGGACACGAACAGGATCTCCTTGCCGTCGGCAATGAGCTGGTCCAGCACGCCTGACGATGTGATGGATTCAAACAGGTCGCCATGGCCGGGCGGGTACCACGAGTCGATGCGGTCCTCGTAGGACTTGGGCACTGGCAGTAGCGAGTCCTTGAAGACGCGGGGAAACCGCGACTGATTAAAGGTCTTAATGTCGACCCGGTGGCCCTGGTACTTCTTGATTATGGTCTGAGTGTCGTCATTCGTGTTGAACGAGTTCATGAGGATGAACGGCACGTCGGTGTCGTACCGGCGGTTGAGGTGCTCGACCTGACGCACCGCCAGGTCCAGAAACGACTTGCCGTCCCGCACCTCGATAATCGACTTGGGGCCCACGCAGCCCATAGATGTGCCGAGCCCGCCATTGAGCTTGAGCACCGCCAGCTTTGACAGATACTTTGCTCCCTCATCAGTCTGGGGCAGGCTGTTGTAGTCCACCACCTGGTTGGGGTTCGGCGGCTGGATGCGATCCCATTCCAGCGTGTTTCCCTTGGCGAGATCCTGCAGATAGCGTCTGAATAACGCGAAGAAGTTGTCCATTTCACTCTCGAACCGCTTCTGAGCGGCCTTGTCGTCCAACGAGTCTGCCAGCTGGTTGAGGGCGTTGCGCATCTGGCTGGCGGCTACGGTCCCCGTCGAGGCGTCGAATGCAAAGGCACTCTGGCTCTTGAGGTGCTTTTTGGGGCTCGCGGTCACGTCCATGTCTGCGAGCTGTCTGGCGGTCTTTTTCGGCTGCGAATATCCCCAATTGCAATTCGGCGGTTTGGTCGAAACTTTAGTTGTTCCAATGGAATCCAACGCTTTATATAGATTTTGGGAATACGTACATACGATTGCCAATTTGGGCCTGGAGCCTTCTAGCGGTACGGGTTGTTGCCGTTACTGACATGCCTGGCTGTACATCTGCGTAGAAGCGGACAGTAGCTGGGCGGAGCGCCACCATCTTGCTGATATATATTGAAGGAAAAGCTCAATGTGCAAATGCTGTTCAACAGATGTCAACTTTAAGCTATACAAATTTTGAGCCCTTTGGGCCTTTTTTTGGTTTAAGTCTGTTGCGTGCACAGTCTAGTGTGGGAGAAGAAGTGAGGTTCAGTAGATGGGGTGACGTTGCTGAGGGGAGGCTCGGAGGGTGGGGGAATGCAGCACCGGAGACGACAGTAGTGGCTGGAATACAATTGGCGACGACTCTGTGAGTGAGTCGTTGGTTCTGAAGAAAACCAAATCAACGTCGCTGTTTTCTGCTGCGAGTAGCGTTGCACTGACGAATTGCGCTCAAATTTCACGCTTTAATAAGTTGCAGGTTTGTTTGCCAGCTGTACGCCTGCCTGCCTGCACGAGGTACCCCGCATTTACACCATATAGGCACTTCGGTTGCTACAACGACCAGACTTGGAACTGTTGGGCCACGCCTTGTTGAAACCAACTATGGCGCTGCAATATATCAGGTATGGGGCGAGGGGGAGCGGTCGACTTGGTGATACAGTTGTTCCTGGATAGTTGTTCCGGTGCGCGCAATAGCTCTAGTTAGTTCTGTTCTGCATATTATGCTACAGATGCAGGCACGTTTTGGTATTCGTCTCTAATTTTATGCCCTGAGCGCTTTCATGCGTCCAAGCTCTTTCGCGACTGGCGCTACCATTGTTTTGTTACAAACTGGCCCAGATCGACCATGACTCCAAGCTTCCGCCAATCGTGATGTGGCCACGTACTTCAGCCAAATCATTGCTATTATGGCGGAAACTCTCGCAGTAGATCTCCGCCTGCAATCCACGCTTGTTGTGATAGGGCCAGCCGCACGGTACCCCTGACTACCCCTGACTACCCCCTGACTACCCCTGAATATCGTCTGCTTTCCGAGAAAATCTGGTTGATAATTAAGCCAAGCTTATTGAATTTACTGATGAGAAGCAGGAAACAGTAGTTCAGTAGCAGTCATTCGAGAATGGGGCGAAGTCGCCCGCAACTGCGTAGTGGTCGCTACAGTGCGACGAAGTTGCAATAACGTGAGAGCGTCTGAGAGATATTTTGTTAGTAATAGTGTATATTAGCAGAGTAATATAAAACCAAGTCAAAAATACCAAAACAAAAACGTCAAATGCAAAAGTATAAGGTGATGATGTTCTTTTGTGACTCCGTCGCGCGGTTGATAAAAAGAGTATTCGCACAAGTTGAGAATTCGACAATTAGGCTTTTCGCTAATATACTTATGTATAATTATTACAGTAACAGATTAAATCCCATGATCAAACAATAATTTTAGGTTCTTCGCCCAACTGCGCAGCTCTTGCCACTGAAGGAGTCATAACGTTGTAATATAGTTGATGTGAATCAAGGGGTGTTGGAAACCCGCGTCTACCATACGATTTGCAGTCCTACCAAGTTTCCAGCTGTTGGTATCACGTACAAGTTTAATAGGATAGTTGTAGTTTTGAATATTGTTGTAAAGGCTGTATTCGCAACTGGTGCTGATCTGGTGGAGGACTACTCATTAATGTACAGGAGTGAGGATAATGATGCATACTAGCTACTTGATCTGCTTCTGTGTGCATTAGTATATTGATCAAATAAATACCGGCAGTGTATTAGCCCGGAATAATAACATTACATCGTGAAGGAATGACATGAATCGTTAGTTGTTCGAGTCCCCAAACAGTGAGGGGTACTCAGAAGTGGGTGTGCCCGGCTCGAACGAGAAGGTGTCGTCGCCACGCTTTCCTTTGGCGGTGGCATGGTTGCGCAGAGGTGCACTGCTGTCCTGGGGACTGGGGGCTGTCGACTGTGGAGACGCTATCGAATTCACAGTGCTTTTGGCGTCCAGACCAACGTTGACAGTTAATCCGGAAGCCCTGCCTGCGCGAGCCGTAGGGATCTGGAACATCGCACCAGACGGCGTGGGTGGCTGCTGCTGTTCGCTTGGATCTAAGGGGACTTCCAGCGTCGGCTCTAGAGGTGGCGGGCGACGAACATGCCTGATAGGCTGGCGGTTCATCACCTCAAAACCTCGAGGAGCAAGCTCATCTTCTGGCCGGTTCTGGGCCTTCAGGTTACGCACTCTGCCCAGCAACCCGCGCATCGAGCCATACAGCTTGCCTCGCTCGCCAACCACAGCATCTGCTAATGGCGAAGAAGATGCTTCTGTCAGGTCGCCACTATCGTAAAAACCACCAGCAGCGTACCTGTCAGGCGCTGATCCACTAGAATAATCCGGTCGTAGTTGGTGGCTGTGGGAGGTCATTAGAGGGTTGGCGCTCTGTGGCTCCTGGTGGCTGCTGTCCAGTTCGTAGTTATCATCGCCGACAAACGAGTGGTACGTGCCTCTCTTGGTTATGTACATGTCAGCTTCGCGAACCGCATAGTTTACCGATGACCTGGTGCTATTGCGTTTCTCTGCTGCTGCAGTGTCATTTTCCTCCTCATTGTCCTCTTCCAGCAGGCCGCTGGTAGCCCAGTCAATGGAGCTCTGCCGCCTTCTAGGCCGTCGATAGTATGTGGCGGTGCCCTGGCCAGCACCAACTGGCGAGGACACCTCAGATGCAGGTGACGACACAAACACCTCTTCAAACATCGACTCTCGCCGTGGAGGCAGCCCATAACCACCTGAGTCTGCAGGCTTTTTCCTATAGTCCATGCGTTTGGCAGTCACTTCAGGGCGCACCACGTCCGACGACACTCCTCGGTGGTCGCTGCTTTCTTTGCCTGGGCTGACCGCAAGATAGTCACCATCGGCCTTGACAACACGGTCCGACTGGTACGCGTATTTGTCCTCAGTGGCGCCGATTGTTGGCGAAGACGGACTGCCAGTGAGCGAGTCAGCGTCGCTTCTGCCAGCCCCGCTTACCCGTGCAATCACTTCGAATATAACCTGGCAGACATGCACAATGTACAGCAGCAGAATCACTGCGTGAATGATAAGTATGATATAACCGACCCACCCTTTGGCAGTGTCACTAGCGTGCATGGACGGCACGAAGGGCACCAGCAAAAAGACCTCTACTAGCCTTGTAAAAGACATGGCAGACATCGGAAGGTTCATGCCAGTTCCTGCCTCATAGGGGTGGATGAAAATCAAAGCTGCGAAATTTGCCAGCTCGATGAGGGCCAGCAGCACCACCTGGGCCAGGCCTGACGGTTGCACTGCTCCTACTGTCAACCCTTGCAGAAACACCACAGCCAGCTCGACAGTGAAGAACATGGTACAGCTCTCTCTATACGTGTTAAACAAGGATCCGAATACCAACAGGGTCGCAAAGTCGTCGTAGATGTCGATGCGACTCTTCGCGACATACACAGAATAGCTAGCAAACAACGCAGCACCGAGCCACGCCAACAGCACCACCACTGAAAACACTTCTGATTGCACAGGCGAGACATGTTTGTGGATGAGCAGCAGCTGGAAAAACGAAATCGCCACCACTGGCAGAGCAAAGAACCTCAGAAACATCCGCACGAGCCCGCCAGCTACGAACCGGCCGAGCGACCGCAAATCAGCCTGTCCTTTGTGCCACCGCAAGGTGATATAATATACAATGACATAGAGCACAAGTACACAGCTAGTGAGGCCTAGAAACCACACAATGAAACCTGCCCAAACATCTGAATCGTCAGCAATCTGGATGGATCTCGCCATTTTGCTGAGCCCATAGTCGCCTTGCAAATAGTACAAATTATCGACAAAATTAATAGTGACAGATGACACCAAATTGAACTGGAATAGAAATGCAGTCCACGCTGCTGTGGCCAGAACAGGCTGGAAGTAGCCTGGGTAGTCGAGGTTCAGACAAGCGATGAAGAACGCAAACTGGATGTATCTCAATAACGAAGATACCCCTGGCGTCAGAAGCCGAATAGCATTTGTGCCGTAGCCATAGTTTGTGCTCCAGTAGATGACGTTTTTCGTTCCTGTCCACGGATTCAGCCACGACGCCAACATATATGCTACACACAGCAGTATCAGGATAGCGACCACCGCAAACACCAGCACATACCACACGTAGGACGCCATCACTGGCGTGATTTCCACACTCACGCAGCCAATAACAAGACCCCTGCTGTTGGGCTCAATGATATATAACGTGCTGTCTATTGACACTCCCTGGTACGAGGAGCTGATGTTGAACGACTTGTCGAAGCTCACAGTCCCAGATCCTATAGGACATTGGCTGCCGTCCGTTACTGCATCACAGAACCGACTATACTCATTGTAAAACCCAAACTCGAGTACCTGAGCCTCGGTGCGCAGCGTCGTGAAGTAGTTGGACGAAGCATTGAGGTCAATGATAGTTCCTCCTGAGACATTACCAGAAACTGTGATGTAGAGCGTATGATCCGACGAACCCGCTATTGGCTCGTAACGGGCATCCACGCTGGTGGGTGCAAAGTACGTGCCAATTCCTGGGTCGTTGTAGCAGCTGGAAAACTCCACTGGAATGGCCTCCAGCCGGCCAATGACCGGCAGCAGCGACAGCACGAGCCAATACCGGAGCAGCCCCAGACCGCTGTTGAACCACATATTTGTTGTGCCAATCAGAGGGCGGGAGTTGACTCGGTATCCTCAGCGCGTCTGAGACCAGTTGGAGGAAATGCGGTCTGCTCCAATCCTGTGTATTCGCACCCTATCAGTTGCACTTACGCGTTGGGTCTGGAAAGAAGTATACTTCACGATAAATATCAAGCCCTTAACCTGCTTCATGACAAGTCCTCTAGCGAGTCAGGCAACGTTAGACTGAGCCTCGTTAGTCGTTTGAAATAAAATAACCAGGTTTGGGCACAGTTACATATAAATATTTATAATGTTAAAGTTAACTCTCTAAACATGTTGACCATATTGTAGGTCAATTCATACAAGTAACATGGTCTGGAATTGCTGCTGGCTTTACACGAGCGATTGAACAGCGAGGACTGGAAACTGCGTCAATCGATGAATAATTCTACACTATGCAAAATTCTTAAAACAATCCCATAATACATACAATATTTTGATCATAACATCTGGAGTGTTTTGATGACAACATCTGGAGTGTTTTGATGATAACATCTGGAGTGTTTGTAGTTCCCGGCATGTGTCTTGCATTGACCCACTGGAACGAAATTCTCTCGTTTCAACTGCGCAGCAGTTGCCGCAGCGCGACGGAGTCGCAAGATGCAAATATACAATTTCAGAAAGTTCATGACACTTCTAGGAATCGTATGGTCGTGAAGAGCGCATCCCCTCTGTGGTCTGCAGCCTCTCTCCAAAGCGTGTAAGAGTGTTGAGAAGTCCGCTAAAGGTGTATCCATGGAGTTTCTGCCATTAGGATGAGACACAGTACTTTGTTGCGAAAGCACAATTTTCATTAGATACCGCACATCAGCACGATAAATACAGCCGCTTAGCACGGCAAATAGAGGTCATTTAATTGATTTGATTAGCCAGACCTCTCTGGCAGCCCCTCTGGATAAGTTCAGTCCAGGATACCATCCCACTATGGAAAAGTGTAATTCAGTCTAAGTGTCTGACGTAGAGCCTGCATTTTGCAGGTTTGGGCCCCTCAGTGAGAGGGTTGGACTTATATGAATCATCACTGGCAGCCATTGCCAACACTTTTCCGTCGCTGCTCACGTCCACAGACATCACGGAATAGTCCAATGGCTGGAACTGCTTGAGGCGTCGCCTTGTCTTGAAGTCCCACATACACACCGTGCAATCGGACCCTCCCGTGAAAAAAGTAGAAGAACCAGGACGAAACGCGATTGAGTTGATAGCCGTGACGGTGTCAATGCCTTTATCGGTATCGACAATCCGGTGACACTTGAAGGCAAACTTCTGGGCTTGGACAGTGGGAGCCGGATCAAAAAACTCTACAGCAACCCGTCCTTCAATTGACGAGCTCGCGTATCCCAGACCGTCAGTCATACATGAAATAGTCCTGGTGGGGTATTTCAGCGAGCTTTCGCGGGTTTGCAGCGGCTTGTGGATGTTTCGTGTGTCGTAGATGTGGACCTCTCTGCCAGACATGCCAACTACTAGCATGTGCAAATACCCATCCATGCTAAACACCTTACCTGGCAACGGTATCCGTGTGCTTTCGTCTGAGCGTGGATCTACCCGTTGCAAAGATTTATCCCAGGAGCCAGTCAGCACTGAACCGGTAGACTCATCAACGTAGACGCTTTTAATAGGCTGCTCGTGCTGTTCGCCAATAGGAACCCGGTGGCTGGTGTTCAGATCCACACGATACAGCTGCTTATCAAGGCCTGCAGTATATGCTACCGACGACGAGCCAGACTGCGACGATTCCCACCTACAGTCCAGGAGAGGAGCATGAAACGCAATAGAGGCTGCCAGCTGGCCAGCCTCAGCATTATATACTCGCAACGTCTTATCCCACGAGCTCACTAGCAGGTGGTGGCCATGTGGAGAGAACTTTGCCCTCGATATCAGGTCCTGGGGTGAATCTGCTATTGATATAGACATGGGCAAGTGGTGAAGTGCACGTACGGCTGGAGGGGCACAAAAACACATACTAATCCAGCCGTTGCCATGGTGATTATCAGGTGATGAGCACATGCAGCTCTCACCGGTCTGCACAGCTGTCAAGTGCTCATAATTTTCGGACAGACACCGACAGACCGTTATTTCCCTACATAATCGCGCATTTGCACTACACCGTCGTACCGACACACATATATAACTTCTGCGATGGAGCGCTTAGGAGACGATATCTTGAGAATCGTGGTCTCTTTAATAGACCTCAGCGATGTGTTGGCTTTAATGAGCACAAATAAAGCTGCTCGCAGAATGATAGCCAGCTATCCCATGTGGAAAGACGTATACATCGCCAATTATGGGAATAAGACAGTTATAGGTGATAGCGGTGGTGCGCATTTGAACTGGTGGTCGATGCTCATATTCCGTTTCAAGGGTCTAAAGACACGATGGTTGTTCGATGACACAATCAAAAGCATCGCACTCGCCGGCGACAGAATCTTTGGCCTCGGCTATGATGGAAGCCTATACATGTACTACGACTACACCGACATGAGCTACCTCGAAATTAATAAAAGGTACAGAAGGTCTCTGGTCCACGTGGGAAACAAGATCGTGGACTTATGTGACAGTGGGGGATGGGTCTATACGTTGGACGATCTCGACGTAATGTGGCTATTCAGAGGGTCTTATTCGTCTGGTAATGAGTGTGCAGTACACCACATAAATATGCCAGACGAATGCCGTGGCCGAACTACCAAAATCATCCGGCCCACCTGGCCCATAGTTCTCCTTGGAGATTATGGAATCTTGATCACGGCCATCGGCTCAGGCTTCACTCCCAGGATCATTCCCCATAGTAGGACTGTCACTATCAAAGCCGCTGTTGCCTGCCTTACTCATGTCATCTATACTGACGAGGAAGACCGCATGTTCTGTGCTCCGATTGGTCCAAAGGATACCTCCGACGCATACAGGATCTTTGGCAACCAAGGGCCCAAATCGATGCTTTCACGCTCGTACAAAAGGTCCTTCTATTATTTCAGTGAGGGGTATTATGATGACATTGAGACAAAGTATTATGATAGCCGTCATGAAATAAGCAGTATTCCGAACCGGCTGGCGGCAACGCCTGTTGCTGAATTACAAAAAGACGACTGCCAGCTTATATACGATCTGGGTGAATATGCCGTTCATGTATTCAAAACAGGAGCAATGATCGTTTCACCTTCACAATTGAATACCGAAGCGGACTTGGGGGTCGAGATTCGCGGCGCTGCGATTTCTTACGTAGGAGTGGAAAAACAAGAAGCAGTCTTTCTTGTCAAGCAGGGCGAATACAAAGATCAAAGTTATTCAGTTTAAGTATAGTCACTGCTTGGCCACCTGACATACTAGTCGCATGATCCACCGATTGATGCTCCAAAGAATTGAGAGATACAATAGGTCAGCACGCAGCAACGATGCAAGACCCTTATAAGCTTAATCTGTTCCAGTCACAGCCTTCACATGCAGTTCACAATATTTCATGTAACCTGTGCGAAAGCAAATAGTCAATGATAAACATATGTATGTATATTTAGATTTACCAATCCATTCTTATAAATACGTAAACAGCTGGAGTATCTATAAAGCACGCATGCCATGATGATACATATCTCCGCAATTTAGTATAACCTGAACGACTTACATAAATGCAATACAATACGTTCCAAAGGGGTCCGAATAAAGAATATTTAAGAACTGAGGAAATTTCATCCGTATATACTCTTTGCATTAGCTATTAACTGGCTTATAGCATTGTCGTGGTTTGCGACAACCGCAATTGGCCCTAAACCCAGCTGACCACTAAAACTTCCGACAATTATCGTCAGTTTTCTTACTTGATATTCACAATGGTAAGTGTATTTATTGAGAGCTCAAGCAGCATTCGCATCAATTGCGCTTGGGGACGAATGTTGAGTTCAGTTGGCACTGCACTCAGCTCATGCTGTGCTCTAATTGCAAGAATCCCCTTGTTATGTTAGTTCATTTTCATTCGGTTCGTTGCTTTTTCAAGAGTGCTGCTTGAACGCTATTCGTTCTATCCACTCTAGTCAATGATGGCTAACATAGGCTCGTACTTTCTTCGTTGGTGGAAACTTCAAAATGAATGGCTCACTTGAGTCCATTAAGGCTATCGTTGAGAATCTCAACAAAGCCGACTTGAATAAGGACGTCGAAGTCGTTATTGCTCCTCCTGCCCTCTACATCCAGTGGACAAAACAGCATCTGACTGCTCCTACTGTGGCAGTTGCTGCCCAGAATGCGTACCAGAAAGGTGAGGGTGCATTCACTGGTGAGATTGCTGTATCCCAGATCAAGGACGTTGGTGCCACCTGGGTGATTCTCGGGCACTCCGAACGCCGAACTCTGATCAAGGAAACCGACGAACTGATCGCTTCCAAGACAAAGTATGCAATTGACAACGGCTTGCCGGTCATTCTGTGCATTGGTGAGACCATTGATGAGAAGAAGGCCGGTAACACTGTTTCTGTAGTGCAGAAGCAGCTCGACCCGGTGTTTGCCGCCACCGATAAGAAGGACTGGGACAGCATTGTCATTGCCTACGAGCCTGTATGGGCCATTGGAACCGGTCTGGCAGCCACTCCTGAAGATGCTCAGGACGTTCATGCCGAGATCCGCAAGTACCTGAAGGAGAAGCTGGGCAGCGAGATTGCCGACTCCACCCGAATCATCTACGGTGGTTCTGTTAATGGCAAGAATGCTGCTTCGCTGGCTGTGAAGGAGGACATTGACGGCTTCCTTGTTGGAGGTGCTTCGCTGAAGCCGGAATTTGTCGACATTGTCAACAGCAAGCAATAGGTTTTACAGCTGCTTAAGGTCCCGTAATCAATCTATACAGTTTTATATAATTTCAATCGTATAGTCTACATCTTGCAAGAGCATCATCTATCTGTGGAATTATTTTTTGTTTTCGAACTCGAACATCTATAATACATAAGGACGTGCTTAAAAGATATTATTGCCCAGACAGGCAATTTGAAAGTAGTAGTCGTTTCATAATCTATAGAAATAGAATTTTCGTGATGAACATATTGTCACTGTTGCTACCGTTGCCATTATTACAACTAATGCACATTAGCAACGTTGCAAGCTTTGTAAACTTCTCATGTTAGTTTACATCACGAGAAGTTGTTGGCGCCACGAATCATGCGCTTCTGGGCACTCATTCGCCATTCGTTAGGATCGTTCAGCGACCTGTTGAACATGGGCTGAATCTTTTCACCCCGTTTCCGCTTGCTGAGCTTGTCAGAGTCAGCAACTTTGAAGAACGTGGGGGCAGCTTCTATCAACCATTTCGGGTCAATAGCAGACACACAATGCATATACTCCATACTGGTCAGAAGCAGAGTATGATAAATAACATATTCGGCATGTTTGCCGTACAGTGCAGAAGACGGATGCATGTTCACTGGAGTGTTTTCAACCAGCGTCTTGTACATTCCCTCCTGGTCTTTGCGTGCCGAATTTCTGAAATACCCACTACACAAAACCTTCCTCACAATGTCTAGGTTTCCACCGCAGCTCCTGATTGCATGCTTATGCCTTTTCACAATGGACAGCAACTGCTGGCGAACATCAAGAGCCCGCTTCATTGCGCGCTCCTGGATGAAATTATCAACACACCACGCTCGAGAGTTGCCGCTCCGTCTCCACGCGGTATACACGTTCAATAGAGTGATATGGTCGCCCGACGGGTCGGAAAACTTGGACCTCTTTTGGTCGGCCTGGTCCTTCTTGTCCCGGGGCCTAATAAATATATTTTGAAGCGACAGCATCGCTACAATCGTCAGGATCTCCTCCGAGCACCCCGCATCCACCGATACTATTAACACTTTTGCCATGGCTGGCTCCATTGGGAAATCAGCCATTTTCCTTCCCAGCCTTGTCAGCAGGCCCTCACCATCAAGAGCCGACAGCTGGTACAGCTCTTCCAATGCAGTCAACATGGTATTTGTCGGGGGGGGATCCATAAAGTCAAAATGCAATAAATCGTTGATCCCCATAGCCTTGAGCATCAGAATCGTATGGGACAGATTCTGTCGCTGGATCTCAGGAATAGTGTTTGGCAGCATTTCGTTGTGAAAGGCTGCCTCTGTGTAGAGTCTGTAGCACTTGCCTGGTCCAGTTCGTCCTGCCCTTCCAGATCTTTGGTTGGCCTGTGCCTGGGATATGGGAGAAATAACAAGTGAGTCCATCCCCAGCTTTGGGTCGTAGGCACTGACTTTGACAAATCCTGGATCAACCACGTAGTAAATGCCGTCAATTGTGATTGAAGTTTCAGCAATGTTGGTGGCAAGAACAACTTTTCGGGCGCCAGGAGGAGTCGGCTCAAAGATCTTGCTCTGCATTTCACTTGGCAGCGCCGAATAGACCGGAACAATAATGAGCTCCGGCACCTCTGGTCCCAGGGATTTCATGCGCTCATCAAGCATCTCACAACTGGACTCGATTTCTTCTTGTCCCGTCAAAAACAACAGTATATCTCCGGGTGGTTCGGAAAGATGGATCTGCAGCACTGTCATCATAGCGGCCTCAAGGTAGTCAAATTCGGGCTCTTTGGTGTACATGATGTCAACCGGATAGGTTCTACCAGGAATGTATAAAATAGGACAGGAATTGAAGTACTTTGAAAACTTCTCAGCATCAAGAGTAGCTGATGTGATAATAAGCCTTAGGTCAGGTCTCCTTCTGGCCGCCTTTTTCAACAGAGCGAATAGGACATCTGTAGATATGGTTCTTTCATGCGCTTCGTCTAACATTATCACCGAATACTGGTTCATATCTGGATCCATGATCGCCTCTCTTTCTAGCATACCGTCTGTCATGTACTTTATGACAGTCTGCCTCGTGGTACAGTCCTCAAATCGAACGTAGTATCCGACTTCTTCTCCAACCTTGCAGCCAGCCTCCTCCGCCACTCTCTTGGCCACTGAGATGGCAGCCACTCGTCTTGGCTGGGTACAGCCAATCCTGCCTCGCTTGCCAAATCCCTCCTCAGCGAGATATTGAGTGATTTGAGTGGTTTTGCCAGACCCAGTCTCTCCAACAACAACAAGAATCTGATTGTCTTTCACAGCCTGCACTAGCTGATCCCTCAATTTATACACTGGCAAACTTCTTCTCTGTTCCTCGATGCTCATAGTCACTCTCCTGCCGTAGGAAATCTCAGACTTGCCTTTCTTCCAGTCAGGCTTGATCTTATCTAAGCCCAATGAATCTGCCGTCCCACTTGGATGACTACCAAGTTCACCATTTAGTGGATCGTGTCGTGCCCTCCCGAGCTCTTTTTGCACCTGTTCTCTCTCTTCTCGTTCCCTCTTTTCCTTCTCTATACGGGTCTCACGACGCTCCTTGGCTAACGATGCACCAGACATGGCAGCACGATTTAGAGACCCGTCGGGGGCCCTCACCACTCTGATGGGACTCAACTCAAGACTCTGCCTCGTCTGACCCGCCAAAAAGGGAGGTTCTTCTTCTCTCACCTCGATATCGACGTCCTCTTCCACAGCAAACGGATCATCGTCGTCGTCAGCCAATTCAGCGTCATCTGCAGGAGCGGCATTCAGCTCTGGATAGTCAGCAGCTGACGCTACTCCTGATGCAATCAGTTGTCGGATTTCCCACCGCTCGGGTGACGTGAGTCGCTTTTTCCTAGTCTGTCTCACAGGGCTTGGATGAGGGTCGTACATGTGCATCTGTTGTGCTGCAACATCCTGTCCCGTCTCCTGATCAACTTCCTTTAACGACAACGATATCTTGCCGTTTTCCATTTTCAATATTTTTACTTTGACTTCTTGGCCCGGGGTGACAACTTGAGACGGATGTTCTACCCGCCCTCGTCGCAGCTGTGATACGTGTATCAGTCCGTCCAAACGCCTGCTAAAACCCTGAAGAATGGCAAATGCACCGTAGCTCTGGATGTTTGAAATCACGGCATCGTAAATCTGACCAACTTCAGGTTCGCTATGTCTAGGTGGAGAAGTGTCTCTCCAAGACCTATTTCTTGGACGGCCCCTATCTGGGTCAGGAGAGCGCGAACGATCAAGCCTCGTGCGTTCAGCCCGGCCGTTGGCCTTCATTCTGTTATAGCTGGGGATTGGAGACTTAGATCTCGACCTGTGGCGATTTTTGGGAACATCTTCCGAAGAATCTTCAGAACTATCGCCGTTATTTTGTGCTGATTCCCTTGGTAGCCCATCTGGAATAGCCAAACCTTTCAAGATACGAGGACCGTCAGACTTCTTCGGTGCCTTGAAATCAGGATGCATGTGGCGAATCAGACGGTCCATATTCTCTACAAACGAGTCCGGGAACGGAGTGCCAAACTCATCGAGCTTGCCCTTGAACGCATGCAGGGCAGCAGCCGGGTCGTCAGAATGGGATTTGACGCTGTCAGCATGAAGCTGAAGAACAAACTCAGCCAGTCCCTTGTCAGAAATGCCAGTGTAGTTGTTTATTTCCGACGTCAGTTTGGACACTACCGACAGAACCTCCAATTTTCGAAGCTCCTCCATCGTGAAGTGAAGCGGCTGAAATCACATCACCCATACGGCTGGGTTCTAGTTACTGATGAAGCAGGTCTGATTCGAAGAAATCATCTGCCACCTTTCTTTTTTACAGTGGTTGTAGTCTTTCTGAGCTTATTGCGCTATTACTCATATATAAATGTACACATACATTTGATAGCTATTAAAATTGTTTTCTTTCTGATTCGGACTGCGAGTCCAGTGTTTCTAAACGGAATGCGAGCTAGTGCTTGAACTGCACTGTAAAGTGTACTTAGTGTGCAACTGAAAAGTTGGTGTATTCGGACTAATCGTCTGGGATACTTGACTCCAAAAGAAGTTGAGAAAATACACAGTACATACAAAAATATACAGTGGCATTCGTATTGCAAGAATCAATATTGCAGGAGATGAAATACAGCAAAAACATCATGGTTCACAGTGGCGCATCGCATCTTGTTCATTTACATATAAAAAGTGCGGACTCACGTATAAAAGTGCTGATTATAAAGTGCTGAGAATTGCCTCTCCTATACGTCCGCACTTCTTCGAATACCGTCTTTGTCTACTATCTTTACCTGGACCCCTTTGAAATCGATGGGCAGGCGTCTTCGCAGCTCGGCAACACACTCCTTGAGAAGCTCAATCCCCTCCTCCTCGCTCATACCCGGCTTGTGGTGGCGGTCCAACAGTGACAACACGTAGTACTGCGCATATCCGTGTGCTGCATATGGCAGCTCCACGTTGGCAGCCAGATAGTCTATCCAATTGAGAGTCGGCTTGCTGTTCTTGACGTCGTAGCCACCAATCAGCATATTGACCGTATAAGGCTTTCTGGTCCGCAGTGCTTTGGCCAATTCGTTGCGTGTGAAGGACGACACCGCCTTGTGGGACATCTCAAACCCGTGGCGCATGCCATATAGTTGGATGTTGCCCTTGAGGTACTCTGCAAAGTTAACAGTGTCGCCTGCTTCGCCGCTGAATGCAATCACAGAATGCTTGGTCAGATCTCGAGTTTTGTCATCCTGGTGGCCCAGCACAGACACTCCACGGACTGAGGCCTTGGATGTCGCCACAATCACCGAGTCCTTGGTGGTGATTCCAATTAACACATCCATAGTGGCGGCTGACGATGTATAGAGAGGCAAGACGCTACTGTAGGGGATCTCAATATAGTAGTGGTGCACCTGCTGATATGTGCATTCCAGTGGCCTTTAGAAGCATACGGCCCTGTTACGAGCATAACGCGACTGCTGCGCGCATATAGGGATGCATTGATTTAGAGGTGCGTCGTCAATCTACTGTCGTGTCTGATAGCTAGTTGATTGATTGAGCGCTTCTGAAGCAGTTTATTGCCCGAAATGCCGTCAGCGGATGTGGCGGTCGATTCGACGCTCCTCCAGCAATATTACACGCGGTTCTTCCCGTTTAAGACGGTGTTTCAGTGGCTCAACCACTCGCCCGCACCGTCGGCAGATTTCTTCAACAGAGAGATTGCATTCACGCTCGAGAACGACCAGTACGTCAGATACAAGTCGTACGAAACGGCCGACGCGTTCAAGAAGGACGTCATCAAGCTGCTGCCGACTCGATTCGAGATTGGACCTGTGTACTCGGCAAATCCCCGTGACAGGAAAATCGTGTCCAAAGATGCCTTCAAACCACTATCCAAAGAACTGGTGTTCGATATTGACTTGACCGACTATGATTCGGTCCGTACCTGCTGCTCCGAGACCAACATCTGTAATAAATGCTGGCACTTTATTACAATCTCCATCCGAATCATCGACTTAGCGCTGCGAGAAGATTTCGGATTTAACAACATTCTGTGGGTCTATTCAGGACGAAGAGGTGCCCACGCGTGGGTGTGCGACAAGCGAGCGCGTGAAATGGATGACAGGAGGCGTCGAGCCGTGGCATCATATCTACAGGTTATTGGCAAAGGCAGCAAGGGCAAACAAGTCAATCTGCCGCGTCCATTTCATCCTCACATTCGAAGATCTTTTGAGATTCTTAAGGAGGACTTTGCGGACGCCATTCTAATCGACCAGGATCCCTGGCGCACTGCTGAGCAGGCTGAGGGCCTGCTGCAGTTGCTGCCAGATAGGACACTGGTACTTGCCTTGAAAGAGAAATGGGGCGCTAGAGAGATGTCAAGCATAGTGCGCTGGAAAGATATTGACGAAGTGGCCAAGTCTGGCGTGTCCAAGACCCTCAAGGGAAGTGCCCTGCTCGAAGCCAAAAAGGACATCATTGTGGAGTACATGTATCCGCGACTCGATATCGAGGTGTCGCGTCATCTCAACCATTTGTTGAAGTCTCCGTTCTGCGTCCATCCGGGAACTGGTCGGGTGTGCGTGCCAATAATCGCCGACGAAGTCGAGTCTTTTGACCCGTTCGATGTTCCCACTGTCCATATGCTCATCAATGAGCTTGACGAGTTCAAGGCGCTGGGCGACGTGGATTCGAAAGCACAGGACTACGAGAAGACGTCGCTTAAGAAGTATGTCGATTACTTCCACAAATTCGTGTCAGCGCTTGTCAAGGAGGAGTTGCACGAGAAACGACCGCGCGACGACCTGGAGTTTTAGTCGTCATAGACATCACTAATAGTGCATCACGTTTATATTCTTTGGCAACTATCTATATATACAATACACAGTAACGCATAGCTGAGCATATTAACCTTTTCCTATCGCGAAATAGTCTGATACCGATCGTGTATACAACACAAAAGATGTCGCTCGTCTGATGATTTCCCTTCACCCAGTGAAAGGTAAAAGAAGTATATTTGCTTGTTATTGAAGTAATAAAAAAAAAAATATATCATATCTAACTTTATGCAATATGTATCTATGCATTTGCAAATATCACATTATTGAGCACGAACAGTTGTAGGCAATTTGCTCATAGGGCTCCTTGGAAGTGACGGTTATCGACTGTGGTCCCTTTTCGGGCCACCAGTACAGACACTGCTCGTCTCGACTCAGTGACCACTTGCCTGATGTCGCTTCAATTTCGATAAAACCACCAGGAAAGTGATATTCGGGCAGAAATATCTTGGTGGCCGCTTCGTCATCTACGTCATAAACACCGTGACTGTCCATGCTCAATGAAAACTTGGCAGCCGACAAGTCGAAAGAGTAGGTGGATATTGTGCCGCCAACGACAATAGGATACGGACGCACAACGGCCGGAGTTGCCCTAACTCCGTCATACAATTTTGAGAAAAGCTGGATGCCGTTCTGAGCAAAGGCCTTTTCTGCGCCGAATGGTCTTTTAGCAATCTGAGAGTCTCGACTCCAGAAACTGAAATCTTCGCCATTCCACGCATCGCCAGTTCGGTGGCTGTTGAGGCACGTATACCCCCAGAACAGCACACCGATGTTTGCTCGCTCAGCAGCATTGCTGATAGCGTCAAGAGCCTTGATCTGAGATTTGTAGTTCTCAGTACTGTACGACGCCTTATTGTCCATATCGAACGGGATTCCAGTCTCGGTCATCAAGCAGGGGACAGATCCAAACTTTTCCAGACCCTCATCCTTGATTGTCCTGATCTGCTTGAACAGACACTCACGAATGCTTTTCTCGCCAAACTTGATGGCAAAAACAGGGCTCGAATATTCTCCTCGCAGGTATCCCAAGCAGTCCACATTCCACACAGTGTTCCATTTCTTGAGCATCAAAGTGATTCCATCGTAGAAATGCGGAGCATACACAGTGCGACTGTCAATAACATCGGTGCCCTTCAGTTCTGGGGGGATTGCTAGAACTGGAGGCTGACAGAACAAGAAAGACTGCGTACTGAGCATGCGCATGGTCCTGAAAAAGCTGGTCCAGTAGTCTACAAAGTAGTGATTCACAAAATACGCCTCGTCCACCACCTCATCGCCGAGTCTCCCAAAGTAATTGGGCTTCAGAAGCTGTAGGCTCTCAGTGTCCCATACGCCATGCTGTGCCCAGATGCATTCACCCAACCTCCAGCTGGAGCCTCGCTTCCAACCATACTTGACATCAAACGCGTCCGACTGAAGCCAAGCAGATACGCCTTCAGGATCCACAGTTCGACTTCCGCTTCTACGGGGCCCGAGGCTGCTGAATACGTAATGCTCAACCGTCTGTTTGTGTCCGGAGCCCAGTAGCATGGACTGGAAAGCGGTAGGGCAGGTACCCAGTCTCAAGTTCTGTTCGTTTGGAATAACACTGATGTCTGTCGTGCCAATGAGACCAACATTAGGCTCGTTCATCGACTCGAATCCGATGATGCATTCGTCCAGCAAATCGGTCTCGTCTCTGATGCGCTCGTAGAAGTACTGCATGCACTCTAGCATATGCTGCTGTAGATAGTCCTGGATGTTGACGCCATCAAGAATAGCATTGGGCGCAAACTGCCGCCCAGCAAAAAACACCGTGAACATGACCTGGCATGCCAACCGGTAGTAGTTGGTGGCCCAAATCATTTTCGGGTAGCTGTCAGGCCCTTCTCTCCACACGTTCTGGACGAGAGCAGCCTCTGTCACGGCAAACCGCCTCGGATCAAGTCCCACAGCGTAGTACGTCCAGAGAGGAGCACCAGAACCCCCACTATGGCGGCCCCAAATGTCCTGGTGTGGATCCATGATGACGTACAGCTCGTACTGCTTGAACAGCTTCAGCACCTCGATGGTGTAGTCGATGAACTCGTCGTCGTAGATGCCAGGCCCCTCGTGCTCCAATGCCTCCCACGAGTATACATAGCGCACAGTGTTGTATCCAAACGCCTTGAGACGAGCCAGATGCTCTGGAGCGTCCTTGAGACTGAACGGACGTCCCACGAACGACACGTTGTCGCCGTCCCAGAACGGGTCCTTGTCGTCGTCCAAATCCACAGGCGTGTATGTAGTAGTGGGAGGCCGCGAAGGCAGTTTTGAGCTGCCATCTATATTTATGCCGCGAATCACCACCACGTTTCCATGCCTGTCTGTGAAATCTCTTCCATCTACCGTCAAGTTCCACATGTTGGGGTGATAAGGCTGTGATAATGCACGATGCACAGATCATTGCTGCTGCATAAGCCGAGGACCCCATCGGCAACTGCGACATGTACGTCTGTCAATGAGAGCTACAGCAGCCGAGAAATATAAATTTACTGATAGAAATTGAAGTGTGACTTGGATGACAGACAATGCGATGTGCATTTTTGCGGAACCTAGACTTAGAATAGTATAGTTTAGAGCAAACTTATGAGGAGTAGTAACTATTTTAGGATATAGAAGAGTGAGAAATAAATATAGCGACTACGGTGTTCCATGAATGTTACAAGTATCGAGCTTGATAACGAAGTATCCAAGGGTTCGGAGCATAGAATACAGACCGAGCTATTGAGCTGGGCAAAGCATCAAACGTGCTTTTAATTCTCCTTCTGTGGCATTGTATGTATTATGTGCTCGACATCTATTACTGTTTCATTTGAAATGACTGTTAGCAGAGATTATTTAATCCAACTGCGCAGCAGTTTCCACAGCGCGACGGAGTCGCCAAGCAATTGAGATTAGACCATATCTCGCGACTCCGTCGCGCTGTGGCAACTGCTGCGCAGTTGAGCAGGTGGAAAAAAAAAACACTGTCGGTTCTTCCGCTAACAGAATAAGGCGACTACTATAACTGTGTTATAGGTAGCAGCCAGTCAAATGTGATCTCCTCCAACCAAGCGCTTGGAGAATATACCTTCATCATTCTGTTATACGATGCATTTGCTGTAGCGCACTACTGAGATTCTCCCATATCAGCTATGGATGCGTAGAAACTAGGGGTCTACTGTAGAACCCAAGATACAGATTAAAAACTACACCAAGACTGGAACCTGGTCAACAAAGCAAATTATGCAGAATGTCTCGGTGCATATAATGGAGAATGATGAAGCGCACCGAGTACACAGATCTGCGACTTACACCAGAAGCCCGTAGTACTCGGCTCGCGGATATTTCTGGGCCAGCTCGCGCCATTGCACGATAAACCTGTCAGCAAATGGCAGCAGCAGCTTCCCAGACAGAGATAGGCTGTCCACCCTGGCCAATGACTCTATATACACAATCCTGGTATCGCCAACACCCAGTATTTTCAGAGCGAAGGCTGCTGCTGCCAGCATGACGCTGGTGCCTGGGCCATTTGTGACGAGAACATGCGGATTGGCGTCCCAAATGATGCTAAAACACGAGAAGAGACTTATGGCACTGCTGACGACCGTCGAAATCCACGACTGACCCACGTTGCGGGCCCTCAGTACCTGGTACGTCTTGACAGCTCCTGAACCAGCTGCGCTGTCCAATTCCAATGCCCGCTGCGCAGACAGCTTATCTTCAGGATAAAACACCCATGACCTGTGGCGATACTTTGATAGATCTAGTTTACCAAGTAGCCGGACCATCTCGCCAGTGTGGCCTCCCGACCCCATCAGCACCATTAGGCGTGCGTCTTCGACAGGCTTCCGAGGACGTCGTCGAGGCAGAACTGCCAAAATGCGCATTAAACATACCACCAGTACTAGCCATCCTACAGCAGCAGCCCAATTCGCCATTTTTTGCAGGCAGAAATCATCTACCAGCCAAAACTTTAGCTTACCGACTCGACTCGAATTGGCGCGGCCTTCCTTCACAGCACTCTAATAAAACCTCCAGACAGACCTGCAGGCAAACCTCTCTAAACCAGATAGGACAGTAGCACAGCGAGCCAACCAGTGCCAGCAAATATATACCAACGTCAGTTCACAGCCGGGCAAATACCAGTCAGCACATAAAACTGTGCCTCAATGAGCGGATGACCACAAGTAATACAGATAAATGCAGAGATCAAGTCGAGAGTCCGTTAGAGTTAATCTTAAAGCGTCGTCTGGCGTCCTGCGCAGGACGCGGCTGAGCCAGCCTCATGATGGCATCCTAAAAAGTTAGTAAAAAAAATAGTAGCGTCTTTGCTTGTGCTGTAACAAGGAGGAGCATTTTTTTAGATCTTAGATCGTAATTCTGGTTGCCTGAATATCCATATAGACTGCTGATTTGTTGGTGTTGTGTTTTCCACTTTTGTCACGCCAAAGAGAATGTGCTTGTAAGAGACTTTTCAATTATATCGGGATTATGTCAGCAGAAGTATCGAGCCTGCTGGCCACCAAGCAGAGGATGGTCCAGCAAATACTGGATAATCCACTTGAGTTCGTGGCTGCCAAGGCGCCGGAGACCAGCGCAGTTCGGCCAGCGTCATATGTTTTGATAAGATCTGCTAATGGGGTTTTGGGTAGTAACGAGAATGATGACGTTAAAGAGGGTTATAATGATGATGATAATGATGGTGATAATGATATTGATGATGATGATGATGATGATGATGAGGACGACGATGACGATGTGGGTTTTGAGGGCAACTCGGATAAGCTGACGCCGGTGTCGAGTCCAGATAACGGTGACGCCGACGATGCAGGCAAACCCGTGCAACCACCTAGATCCAGAGTCGTCAAGGGCTGGCGAGAACTCACCAGACCACCGATAGGCCTTCAGAATCACGGAGTCACTTGCTATATGAACTCTGCTATGCAGGCTATTTTCCACGTGCCGGCTATGGCCCACTATCTGATGGACGTCGCGGAGGGCCGAATCGAGTCAGCGACCATAAAAAGAAGCGTGACTGGCGAGCTGGCCCGTCTGCTCCAACGACTGTACGAGCCAGGGAAGCGCAGGAGCATCTACCCGCAAAAGATAATCCGGCGACTCGACGAGATCAACTGCATGATGTCGGAATGGCAGCAGGAGGATTCACACGAGTACTTCATGTCGCTGATTGCGCGTCTCCAAGAAGACAGCGTTCCAAAAGGCCAAAAACTCAATACCTCCATTATCCATGACATATTTGGCGGGTCTCTGACCCAGAGCGTTACCTGTGAAACGTGTGGCCATGTATCGATAACGAAGCAGGATTTCTACGACCTGCCATTGTCGTTTTCTGTGCGAGAAGCCCACAGCGCCAAAAAGGCTGCTGAGGCACGAGCAGCAGAGGCTGGAACTTCCCAGCAAGGGGTATCTTCGCCTGGCAAAGCGAGTGCAAGTCCAGGGGTCCAGACGGTGAGGACGCCTGAAAAGAGGAGCGGTGGGTCAGCGAGCTCACTGCCAACGACGCCAGCATCGCCTGAAGTGCAATATCCCAAGCCACGGTTCACTCTCAACGGGTCCATTAAGGACTTCTTCTCCCCTGAGAAAATCAAGCCTGACAGAAAAGAAAAGTCTGGGTACCAGTGCGAGAAGTGCAAGAGCTTGACGTCGGCCATCAAGGTCAGTCGCATCAACGTGGCTCCCGAGTATTTGACGATCCACATCAAGAGGTTCAAGTTCCAGGGCCAGTCAGGCATGAAGCTCAAGGAGACGATGCGATATCCGATGGAGCTTGATTTGACGAGCTACTCCGAGTCGCTGCAGCCAATAAAGTATCGGCTGGTGAGTGTTATTGTCCACGAGGGTCGCACCATCTCGAGCGGCCACTATACAGCCATCTGCCGCCAGCCCAACAATACTTGGTCAGAGTACGACGATGAGATTGTGACCACTGTGCCTGAAAAGACGGTTCTTCGCCAGAATTCAGCGTACATTCTTATTTATTCCAAGATTCCCGTAAAGCCGGTCGCGGAGCCGCCAGCTGCCAAGGTACTGCGCTCACGAGACCCTATCAGCAGGGTCCAGAATAGCACGGGACCGAGCACCAGCAAGCGAACGAGCGTTGATGACATTGACAGGATATTTTCCGCCAAAAAGAAGCCAAGAGCTGTAACAACAAGGTCTTGAACTGACTGCGTCAAGCAGCAAGCTTTCTGTGGCACTGCTGCGCAGTTGGCGGAAACAACAAGCCTCCACTCCAGTCAATGTTAATGGTAGTTCCTTATGGCTGACAAAGAGGCTTTAGACGAGACCTGGCTTTGTCCCAACAACTAGAATTTTTTTTCTTCTTCTCTGGTGAACAACCAGAATTGGATCTATGTGGTTTTTCAGTTTTACTTGCCATTTTTTGTCATTTTTTTGAGTGTTTCATATAAAAATGCATTGCTATTTACACATTATTTTTGTAGCTTGTCTTGGTCCTGTAATTCATACACTTCCAACTTTGCTGCAATCCGCTCATCTACTGCAAAAGGACGCATCCATTCAGAGCTGTTTTCCACGCCCTTTTGCTTCCACTGGGCTGGCCAGTCATCCTCCTCCTGTTGCAATGCTCTGGCGTCTGCTTCGCGGTCAAACGGTCTGCTGGCTGCGAACACAACGGCTGCCGTGGCCTCTCCTATCTGGTCCGCGAGGCGACGCTTGTTGAAAAAACGATACAGACGGATAGGAGTGTTACGAAATCCCATGATATGCGGGAACGAGATAGGAGCAATAGGTTGTAGGTTAGCCACACTTTCGAATTCAGAGGGCGTAGCAGTTGACTCATAATCTTCCACACGCAGGAAAGGAGCAGGAATATTCTTTTTTTCTTCCTTCTTTTCATCATCATCGCCCTTACTGTCATCTGCTTCCTTGCTTTTGCTTTCTTTATCGTTGTCGTTGGCTAGTGCCTTGCCATTGTCGTCTTCCTTGAGTTCTCCACGAATATCCAGCATGTCCTTCTCCTTGTCAGGGAACTCTGTCACACTCTCGTCCAGGGTTGACACCTTAGCATTGGAGTCCGTAACTTCTAAAAGTTCAACTGGAGGCTCTAGAGGACCCAAAAGGCCCTCATGGAGTCCATTCATGTACTCTTTGTATGCACCACGCCCGACACATATTACGCCACCTGTTGCATCAAACGAAAGCCTACTCCTAATAACATCGTCGAGCTCGTCAGTATCGTCATCGCTGACTGGAAGCCCCAGCGACTTTCGGCGTCGATTTCTATACTCTTCGGCTACCATATGGCGGATTTCGCCCTGGCGGTTCTCTGATTTCACCTCATAGTCAACTGCAGCCGCCACGAGAATTGGCTTAATATATTGGCGAAAGTGCGATAGACCCAAGTCAAGATAGTCACCTGGAGGAGGCGCGATGTACACAGTGACTTTGCGGGGCATTTGTAATGGGTCCAGTTTCTGCTGGGACAGCGGTGCGACATGATCCTTCCAGTGCTGTCTTATCTGCTTGCGCTGTTGTCGGTCATAGATCCAATATCCGGTGATAGAGGCGGTGACGGCCCAAAAAATAGACCAGTTTCTAGAAGGCACGCGAATCCTTGGGATTCCCATTGCCCTTAGAGCAGGATTGGAGAAGCCTTTCGGCTTCGGTTGGTCCGCTGCTGTCATGAATTGTTCGATAAAGGTTGAAATTTTCACTCATTAATAGAATACGCATCTCATTCTGCAGGGTGCGGTGCAGCTGTTCTGCATTAGCTACTAAATAGCGATGATAATTAGCTAATATAAAGAGAGTTTTTCTGCCACTGTCATATTTCTGATTTATCCAAATAAAAGGAAACAAGAAGTCGTGCTTAATATTTTCACAAAGTCAAAAATATGCGTAACGTACTACGCTTGTATTTCCAGTACATAGGTTGCGACTCCGTCGCGCTGTAGCAACTGCTGCGCAGTTGAGGCATAGACACTGTCACTGACAATGGCTTGGAGATACCACTGTGTGTACCACTTTAAAACATCATTCATGTAGTATTCGACAATCCAGACGAAATTTTTGCAAGACCACAATAACTCTACACTTTAAATAGCTGATAATGTCGTATAGCTGAAATATCTAAATACACCAGTGCCATTCGTTACAGATCTCCAGGCACGGGGAACGACTCTGCCCAAGCAGTCACTTCGGCGTTGAGTTCCTGCACCTCCCGAAGAGAGGCAGCAGCAGCGCGGAAATCAGCCAGTTTGTGCTTGGTGCCCTGGTCGATGGCGTCCTGCTTCACCCGAGCAGCGATTTTCACTGCCTTGTCGATATAGCTGGCTACACGCACGAAATCCTCGCCGGTGAACCCCCTTGTGGTCATTGCCGGCGTGCCCACCCGAATACCTCCAGGAACCAGTGCAGACTTATCACCCGGCACCGTGTTCTTATTTGCCGCGATATTGATGAGTTCCAGCACCGTCTCAACTCGAGCGCCATCGACCTTGTTAGGCTTGAGGTCAACAAGAATCAGGTGGTTGTCGGTGCCTCCTGAAACCAGCTTATAACCGAGCCCGCTCAAAGCGTCTGCAAACACCTTGGCATTCGAGACCACATCCCTCTGGTACTGCTTGAATTCAGGGGTCATCGTCTGTCCCAGGGCGACAGCTAGGGCAGTGATGGTGTGGTTATGAGGTCCTCCCTGATGGCCAGGGAACACAGAGAAGTTGATGTTAGACTCCAGATCATACAAAATCTGCTTTCCCTTCTTGTCAGTGCTGCGAACACCTTTTCTGAAAAAAATGAGCGCACCACGGGGGCCGCGCAGCGATTTGTGTGACGTAGTAGTGACGATGTCTGCGTACGGGAATGGAGACGCAGCCACATCGGCAGCCACCAGACCAGCAGTATGAGCCATGTCAGCGAGCAGATATGCACCGACAGAGTCAGCAATTTCTCTGAACCGCGCGTAGTCAATTGTCCTACTATAGGCGGATGCGCCTGCCACGATGATCTTGGGACGGAACAGCACCGCAGTCTTGGCCAAGGTGTCATAGTCGATCAGACCAGTGGACTCGTCTAGCCTGTACGGCATTGTCTGAAAGTACTTGGAGATCATGGAGATTTTCTTGGTGGGAGTCTGATAGCCGTGGCTGAGATGGCCACCATGGGGCAGATCAAGACCCATGATTCGGTCTCCAACCTCGAGCACCGCAGAGTACGCATACAAGTTGGCGGGAGCTCCCGACAGCGCCTGGACGTTCACACCCCACTCGTCAGGAGAAAGCCCAAAGGCCTTCAATGCGCGCTGCTGGCAGAGCGATTCTCCCTGGTCGATGAATTGATTCCCTCCGTAATATCGAGCACCAGGATAGCCCTCAGAGTACTTGTTCTGCATCTCTGATCCCAGCACGTCCATAACAGCCTTGGAGGTGAAGTTTTCCGAAGGAATGAGTGTGATGGACTGCTTCTGGCGCTGCTTTTCCCGGCCCACAATGGCCGCTACCTCGGGATCAGCATGTTCCACAGACTCTGCGAGCAACTAGCTGTTAGTCCATATACATAGAGATAGACGTACTTTTCTGGAATTGACTGCCGCAAAGTTGCGCTGAATTAGCATGCAAGTATTAGCACAACTTACGGTTAGTGCCCGGTTATGTCTGGCGATGGTTCGAAGTGAAATCATCACAGTTGGCAATTTGTAGAATCAGTCATAATAGGCATCTCCACATCTTTTTATATGCACTACTGCTTGGAGGCTAGGGCTGACCCGGTACTGAGGACTCGGGGATCGCGATAAGTGCCATGCGGTATGTCTCGACACGGTTCCCAGGGGGTCTTCTTCACTACAATTATAGACCGATACAGCCTACCGTTGGTAATAGCAGGATCGGATGACAGTGGCTGAGAGCAGTTGGCACTCGAGTTTGCGGCCGTAGCACCGCACATTCAGAGTGCTTAGTCGGCAGAAGACTGAATCACTAGTACAAGCATTCTAGTGTTCGCGGATCAATACAGACGCAAAACACCGTTTAAATTACATATTCTCCAGATAATTTTATCAGACACCAAAATATACCATGTAAGAAAACAAAATTCATTTTCTTCCGCATTACGAAGAGTGAAAACTGCTGGAGATGTATATTTAACTAAACCACTATATGAGTTCTCATCCCAATGCGTAGCAGTCGCCACAGCGCGATGGAGTGGCAAGATATACAACGAACTAAGACTTAGCAGATATTGTCTTGTGACTGCGTTGATTGTGTCAACTACTGGGTAGTTGTGGTAGGTTCAAGTGGAATGTGATACTTTATCGACTTCCAGCCCAATCCACCTATACGGAAATGCCCCCTGGCACGGCTGAAGCCCCATGACAATATTTCACCGGCGACAACACTGCGACGAAAATTAACTTGTGGCCATGTCGAAACGAGGAGCAGCAGCAGCTGGCAAGAATATCCTTGTCAAGCTCATCGTAGGAGCCGGTCAGGCGTCGCCACAGCCGCCAGTGGGACCTGCTCTGGGATCCAAGGGTGTTAAGGCTATCGACTTTTGTAAAGACTTTAATGCTCGCACCGCCCAGCTGACGCCGGGAACGCCAGTGCCTGCTCTAGTGACAGTCCGACCTGATAGAAGCTTTCAGTTTGAGATTAAGAGCCCACCAACAGCGTGGCTGCTTTTGAAGGCTGCTGGCCTGGAGAAAGGCAGCCCAGAGGCTGGCAAAAAAATAGTCGGCAAGGTGTCGCTCAAGCATATTTATGAAATAGCGAAAATCAAGAAAACGGTAAGGTATCTGCCCGGCTAAATTATATCTAACGCAGGATTCACGGCATGCCAATCTGGACCTTGAGAGCATATCCAAGTCGGTCATTGGAGTGGCCAAGTCTGCAGGCATCGAAGTGGTGCCATGATGTAAATATAGCATTAACATGGGTATTTTTCACTGCAGCATCTCCAAATTGTTGTAATGCAATACAAGTGTTGACATTGCAAAGGTTGTTGTTTGCCGTTGTTATTGTTGTTGTACCAGCGAATATGCTGCCATAGCAGTGGAATATCAAAGTTAGAACTTTAAAATAAATGGCAGAACAATTTTCTCTTAAAGTTGGAAGTCCCAACAGTTGATGTGACAGAAGTGGTATACCAATCGTTACTTTTTACCAGTGATGATGCATCTCTAGTCTAGACATGTATTATGATAGCTGTGCGTCACAAGTAAGTTTAACGTTACAGTTAATTTTATATTGTAAACATGGAATGCATTATTGACGCTCCAATTGAAGCGCATTCTTGTGTAGGCTGTCCAAGATCATGTAGATGGTTGCACCAAAAACATTGGCAAACCAGAATGCCATAGAGCTGAGAGCTGCTTTCAGGATCATCCGGTTGGTATCTGAAAGAACATCATCAGCAATGCCAGATAATGTAGAATAACCGACAGATGCTGCACTATTAGATGGCGTGCAGCTCTCCCAACTGACATTACTTGACGATATTACAAAAAAAGGCTGTAATCAGAACAGTCTGAAAATATTACTGCAAATATACCTGCAACTCTGTTGTGTTATTGGGGGTAGCTTCCAGTGATTTATTTATCTAACTTATATAACATTGTATAACTCGCACAGTTGAGCCATGACTGCCACGTCCTTGACTCAACTGCGCAGCAGTTGCCACAGCGCGACGACGTCGCGAAAAAGAGAGAATGACTATATCGGGCTACAAAATGAAAACCGCAGCTAGTGCAGTACGAGAAAAGTGCGATCTAAGTCCACTATCCCTTTGCTCAATCGGCCTACGAAATGTTCATGTTATTGATGCATTTGTCATACATGGCGAATGCGCTGGTGCGCACCGTTGCACTTCTATATCTATTGTGCTATGGTCACCACGTGGGCGCCAAAATATCTATCGTTACCACATTTTGTCGCCCGGCTTGCGCTTTCTGTTCTTCTTCTCGAGCGACGCAATGTGGGCCTCGTCAAAGGCAACCACCGAATGGACGTGGTCGGAGCATGACACACACTCGCCTAGGTCGTCCAGGGTGCAGAAGTTAATGGACGCCAGCCAGCTGTCCTGCCAACACTCGGTCACGTCGGCGCGGTTAGCGGGGTCGAGCGCTAACATCCGCAGCAGCAAGGGACGCACCTCCTCTGGGAGGTTCTTCATGAGCCTCTGAGGCCCGGAGAGCCTGGAGTTTTGCTTGTCGTCGTCCGGTTGCGGTGCTCCAGGCGTGATAGTGCCACTACCGGTGCCGTCTACAGCGTCGGGAGTTGGCGTGGAGAACAGCTTGAACGAGCTGTCTGACTGCTTGGGGGCCTTCCAAGGAAACTTGCGCATCAGCATACAGCAGAACACGATGGCAGCCGACCAGATGTCAGTAGGACGGGGGTCGTATTTGAGGCTGCCAATGACCTCAGGCGCCAGATATGGGTCCGAGCCTACTACTCCCGAGGCCTCGTAGATGCGACCACTTTCGCCAGGGTACCGAAACACAGCAGCAGACCCAAAGTCGATGATCTTGACAATGCCCTGGCTGTTGATGACGCAGTTGTCGAGCTTGAGGTCGCGATGCGACAGGCCACTGTCGTGCATGTACTTGATGCCCGCCATGAGCTGCTTGAAGTCGCAGTAGATCTCGCGCCGGCTCATCTTGCCCGACATGACGATGGCAAACAGGTCGTACTCGCAGTACTCCATGACCTGGAACACCCGGTCAGATTCGTGGATGATGTCGACCGTCTGGATGATGTTGGGGTGCTTGAGGGTCAGTCCGATGCAGTACTCGGCAGTCACTTTCTTGGAGTACTCGCGCTGGCTCTCGTGCGACTGTTTCTGGCGGAACTCCTTGACCGCGAACAGCCGACCATCACGAGGCCTCGTCACGATGCGCACGCTGCCGCCAGCTCCTTCACCCAGCGATTTGCCGAGCTTGCCGTATGTCTTGGCCAGCGACGACCGCCTGGTGTCAACGCTCGAAGGTCCGTACCCGCCTGCCGACGCCAGGTTCACCGACGACCGGAACGGCTTGGAGTACGTCTTGGTGCCGTACTTGAGCGACCCGGAGATGACGGGCGACGACGCCAGCTCGGGCGTGGACGGCAAGAATGCAGGCTCGTCGGGTCTATACGATGACGAGGCCGAGTTGTACGAGTCGGTTACGTAGATGGCGCCACCAGCACCCTGTGGGGGCGGACTGCTGCTGCCATTGCCGCCGTGCTTCCAGGGCTTCTGGAAGAACCGCTTGAGGTCCGTCATGGACCCGTGGCTCGAGCTTACCGAGTCGTGGCGCGGGCGCGACCGCGAGAACAGGCTCATTGTGGACGGCGACCGCGAGGGCGTCTTGGCCACGCTGGAAGGGATATTTACAACGAATCGAGGCTCGATTTCCGAGTATGTGGACCGCCGTGACGACGCCTGCCTGCGCGGAGTCGCTGCTGGCGACCCCACGATGGGCACCGACGCTGGCGGGAACGGCAGGCCGTTGGCGACTGGTGTAGTCGGCTGGACGACAACTCCCAATCCGCCATTGCCGCTGAACCCGCCAACAGACGCTGGCTGCGACGGACTTGGGGGTACAGCATCGCGTGATGACTGGGCAGATATGGCTGGCGACCTGCCCATGACGGGTGTGCCCACAATGGGCGTTCCCACCATAGGTGTCCCCACTGTGAACCTGGCGGGTGCTGACGGACGCTCGAGGGTGCTCGACAGCTCGCTGTCGGCCGAATGCAGCGACCCCGACGCCGACCCGGAGGTTCCAGACCCGCGCTGGTCGAGGCTGATGCCCTGGAGTCGCGCAGCCAACTCGGACGTCGACACTGGCTGCTTGTCAGACCCGAGCAGCCGGGACAGCGCTGATGTCGGGGTGGCCGACGACGACTTTTTGGCCACCAGTACCTTTTGGTACGGCGAGTCGACCTCCGGCGGGCTGGCGCTGGCGCTGGAGCTTGCGTTATCGACCATCATCAGTGGTTGGAGCAGCGGACACCACTATCACAAATATCATGGACCGGAATGGGAGGGAGCGGGACCCGGACCAGCAATGCCAGCGAGTTGGTGGGTAAGAAGGACGGCAAAACAGCGGGAATCCGGGAATTGCAGGGCCAGTGCGCGCTTGCGAGCTGGACAGCACTGGAGCAGGTGGGGTGGCAGCAGCACAGGTGTTATCAACCGTGAGAGAAGCTTAGCAGCAGTAAAACATGCGTCGTCAAATTGGCGGGGTGCCGTCCCAATTAGGTCTTGACCTGACCTCAGCGTACTGCGCCAGAGCTCAGTGCCGAATACCGAGCGATAGCGGCGCATAAAAAAAATAGCGCTTCCGTTGAAAACTGCCGGAGCATTTCTTGACTAATAGTAAACACGCTTGTTGGTGAGCGTCAGCAGTAGTTGTTACTTTTCCGATTTCCTTTTTCTTTCTTTGTAGAATTTTTGTCTTTAGCTGGAGAGTCGAATAGTTGAAGTCGTCGAGAAGACTGCCAAGCTGATGCCGCTTACAGGCACCCAGACGCATGTGGTAATACATCAATTTGATAATACATCAATTTGAAATGAGCTACTATCAACCGAAGTCTAAACGTAACCAAGAAGTTTTGTCGGCCTTGCAACTCCGTCGCACTGGAGCAACTGTTGCGCAGTTAAGGCACGGATAGTGGTGATCCATTATATTGGACCCAACCGCAACAACAACAGTCCACCAAAATATCAGAAATGGACTGAACCAACATAACAATTACCTGTTCACTCCAACAGAGGTACTGTGAGTACTGTTAGATGAGATGAGAATGTTGGACGTACTGTTAGTAGTGGCTCTTAAGGCGTTCTATTAGTCCTAACAGCTGTGCTGGTTGGGTAGTACTAACTGTCGCATGTCTTGAATACCGCACTATGAGCAGATGCACAACTAGAGACAGAGCTTAGGAACTACTATAAACTGAATTACTGATCTTTCTCAGTCGCTGAATCCATTGCATAATCGCTGCTCACTTACTGATAGTATAGTGAACTTCAGAGGATTGCAGCAGTGATCTCAGAATCGCCAGTATATGGTGTTCTTCACAGCCCGTGGTAATGACTGCAATCCGATAAGTCAAAGTGTACCCTATTCGGATTCCAACAGCGGGGTCCAATGCAATTCGGCCCACAATGATTCGTATTTTGGTGGCAGCTCTGCACTAGTCGTTGTCACGTATAGGCACGTTTATGCCGATCCCTGCAGGAACTAAATCAACTTGCAGCATGCAGTATGAGGGGCAACAGTGCAGACCATCAAAAATACAAGAAAAGAGCAATCACTTCTCGTCAGTGCAAACCATTGTTTTCCGAACTCCGTCGCGCAGTCAAGCCCGACGTTTTAGTATAGCAACCAGTCATACTCCACGAAGCCACATTTGCCAGTATCTACGCCCAACTGCGCAGCAGTTGCCACAGCGCGACGGAGTCGCAAGACCATGTTTGTAATTAGGTCCGACATTGAGCAAGTAGGCACGGTCTGCTTGCGGATGATTAGGGCCTCCAAGTTGCATATATTGTGATTATGGGCAAGGAGCCGCTAATGAGTATTTACATGTTGCAAAAGAGGGATACAGTCTTAAAGCACAATGTCACACGCATTTAATGAAGCCGTGTCGTCTCAATGAGATAGCATTCTTCGACTTGAAGGTTCAATATCGGATAGTCATAATATGGAAGTTCAGTTGCGTAATGCCCTTACAACTATCTCGAGAATGCAATCCCAAGTTCGACGGTGGGGGCTTCCAACTGATCTTGAGAACAGTTTCGATGAGCTCATAACTCAATGCGATGGCTCAGCTGAAATAGGCCATGTCAATATCCCTGGACAAGCTATGTGTATATATCTCAAACTGCTCGAATTCAGTAGAATATCTGACAAGACCAATGCTGGTCCAGGCACTGCAACTGAAATCAGATACGTCTTGGATAGACTTCTCTACATTACTTCTTTGAGCCGACAGTACATTCTTCTAAGAGATTCTCCTGTGTGGTCACGCAGTCCAGCATCGGATGAAACATCCGAAAATTGACATGAGCCAATGTTCAACTACAAGGTCCTGTTTTTTGACCTGCTCGACCGGAACAATTTGCAGAACTCGCACTGCTACACAAGAAAATGTGACGAACAAATTCAATTGCCCTCGGAGCTTAGACTTTAACGGACAAAATAGTCTCAGTTTCAAGATAGCTAGCTACCCCTTTATCACGTCACATCTACTCTCTGTATTTATGCAGATGCCAAACAGCAACATGCCTACAACCGATAGCTATCATAAATGACATTTTTTTTTATCTCTTTTAAGGCTGTCCCGAGCAGAGAGCTTCTCCTGCCGAGGGGTATATGACCCGATACTGGTACTCTGCGTCCCCTGCTTCCTCGTTCCCTATCGGAGTATACCGTGCCCTGACGCATCAAGATCCACCAAATTTCATAAAAATTACAGCGTGATATTAATTATGGATGAGGAGCAAGAGCCATCCTCTCCAGCTGTCATACAACATGTGCCAGATGACGTCCCTGGCTAATGGTAAGAAAACTTCCTACTTACGCAGCCAGTAAGAGCATTTTTACAGACACATGGTTTCCTCACAGGCACCTTCCGCTTTAGGGCCTCTATCAACAAAGATATGTACGGTTATGCAGGTCGGCGCACGACAACTGCAGGTCACCAGCGATGCGGTCGTAATCCAGGCAGATGAGGTTGTCAAATTTTCCCAATCCGGACAGCCTGGAATGTACTCGGGCCCGCGCTACCAAACTATGTGTCGTCTTGTATATGTATGGTTGTGCATGTCGACTGTCTGTTATATGTCCTGTTAGCGTCTGTTTATTTTCCAAGGCCCCGCTGGTGAAATCCCACGAAATCATGGAGATATGATAAGTATCGAAGTGCAAATTCCTACCTTTTCGTTGGCAGCATTCGGCTGTATGCTCCTTCCTGTTGCCTGTGGAGTGCTTGGTGTTCTGTTATGTGTTGAGCACTACCATTATCAGCTGAAGCTCGTTACAGCGGTGCTGTGCGGGTTCTTGTTGACAAATGGTTTGTCCCTGGCACTCTATGGTCTGTTTCCTCACCGCCCCGCCATTCTTGCTGTGACAGCGGTAGCTGGCCTCGGCACTATGGCATCGGGCTGTGTTTGGAGCATCAAGCGAATGCTCGATGTATCGACGAAGTCCAACCCGCTGGAAATCCCTCTTTTTATTCTCTGGAACTGCTCAAGTGTAGCTGTTGCTATTTTCCTGACCACAGCATTTGCTGATGTCATCTATACCAGAAACGCCCTACAAACAGCTGCCGTTCTTCTCGCAGACCCTACTGCTAGCTCTACTAGGAGCTCGCCCAATATATCGCACCAACCATTTCTATCGCCTCCGCAATCTCAAATATCCCAAAAATCTTCTCAGGAGACAGTTCTCAGCACGAGCTCCAAATCGGTACCCGACCAGCGTGTGGCGGACAGTATATTGAAACTTGAATCGACCAATACTCTAGTCTCGAATCCAGCTACTACCAGGAAACATAAGCCAACAAACAGCTTTCTATCATTCTTCAGTCAACACCCACCGAATAACTACCAAATAGGCACTGACGTGTCTTGGCCCACCCACAAGCCACTCATAAGAGCTCACCATAAGAGCGACAGCTTTCTGGGCAAGCTGCAATCGCACGCTCGGCAATCTTTGAATGCGAAAAGCTCATATCAGCTACCATTTCACAATATTTATAACGATTCCGGCTTGATGATTGCAACGCCAGATGATCAGCCCGGTCAGGCTTTTGACGGCTGGGAGATCAACAGCCTCGGGATAAGGGACCGCCTCGAATGGTCCATGTCAAACACTATTCCTCAGAGCAGGAACGTATCTGGTTCATCTGGTATTACGGACTCCAGCTCTCTGAGTTCGATAACAGCCAAAATGGATCGAGCGGGGTTTACGAGAGACACGCGGTCCCTAAGGAAGTATAATATATCAAAACGGGCAGTCTCCGACTCTGCGAGTACTCGCATCGCTGAATCTGCGGCTATAATAAGCCAGTACGATCGTGAGCGCCTTAATCATTAGCATTCCTTTCGAGTCATTCTTTAGCATCAACTAGTCATTCATTAGCATTAACGACTTACGAATACTATATATATACTCAGTGGTTAAAATAAAATTTCCACAAAAGACAGCTGTTACATCACACCAAAAAAATTTCTAGTTATGACTATCCTCCGCAAGCATTATGAGAAATGTTAATTGCCTACTTCATCGCACCGCTTAGTTCTACGCACTCTTATTGACCCTAATACCACTTAAACCCTGGCCTCGAGATTTTTATTTCATCTGCTCAACTTGGTGAACCACAATATTGTATCTTTCTCAACTCGATGGATACAGACGGTTTATTTGATGTCTTCACGGAAGATGTATCTAATCAAGATATAGAAGTTCCAAATCATAAAGCCCGTTCCGAGAAGCCTTCTCAGGACGAATTCCGAGAACGCAAACGCGAGCATTTGAGTGACGACGGATCCAGCGATAAAAATGGTGTTACATCAACAGAATTGCAAAATGCGTCTTCTCCAAAAAAAGCCACTAAACGGCCGAAAAGGGCTGTTGCAGAGACTTCTGTAGAGATGCCAACTGTCACAGACTCGTTTGAGACAGAAGCGAAACGCGAGGTGGCAGCGTCTGCTGGTCTTCAGCAACAGCCTGCTGAATCTGGGCAGGTTGTCTTGAGCCATCAAGTCCGCCACCAGGTTGCGCTTCCACCGAATTACAATTACATTCCCATATCAGAGCACAAGTCTGAAAACCCGGCTAGGGTATATCCCTTCACTCTGGATCCGTTCCAGGCAGTTTCTATTGCTTCTATTGAGCGTGGAGAGTCCGTTTTGGTGTCCGCGCATACTTCAGCTGGTAAGACGGTTGTCGCAGAGTATGCTATTGCTCAGAGCTTGCAAGCCAAGCAGCGAGTTATTTATACCTCTCCTATAAAGGCGCTGAGTAATCAGAAATATAGAGAGCTGTTGGCAGAGTTTGGAGATGTTGGACTTATGACTGGAGATGTAACGATCAATCCAGAGGCAAGTTGCCTGGTGATGACAACAGAGATTTTACGATCAATGCTTTACAGGGGTTCAGAGATAATGAGAGAAGTGGCATGGGTGATATTTGACGAAATCCATTATATGCGAGATAAGGAGAGGGGTGTCGTGTGGGAGGAAACTATCATTTTGCTGCCTGACAATGTGAGATACGTCTTTTTGTCAGCGACGATACCCAATGCCATGCAGTTTGCGGAATGGGTATGCAAAATTCATGAGCAGCCATGCCATGTTGTCTATACAAATTTTCGACCGACGCCCCTCCAGCACTATTTATTCCCTGCTGGTGGGTCAGGAATTCATCTCGTAGTCGATGAGAAGGGTGTCTTCCGTGAAGAGAACTTTCAAAAGGCGATGGGTTCAATCAGCAAGATTGGCGACGATCCATCTGCGGTGACTACCCAGGCAAAGAAAGGCAAAACTTTCAAAGGCGGAAAGCAAGATGTTCCTGATGTTTACAAGATCATTAAAGTTATCATAATGAAGAATTACAATCCAGTCATTGTCTTCAGTTTCAGCAAACGTGAGTGCGAAAATCTTGCCAAGAAAATCAGTAAATTGGATTTCAACACCCCGGATGAGCATGACATGATCACCAAGGTATTCAATAATGCAATTGGCCAGCTTTCTGAGGCCGATCAGGAACTTCCGCAGATCAAGCATATTTTACCACTTCTGAAACGAGGAATCGGTATTCATCACTCTGGCCTACTGCCAATTTTGAAGGAGGTTATAGAAATTCTATTCCAAGAAGGCCTAATCAAAGTCCTGTTTGCTACCGAGACATTTTCAATTGGCCTCAACATGCCAGCAAAGACGGTCGTATTCACAAGTGTGAGAAAGTGGGATGGAACGGATTTCAGATGGGTATCTGGTGGAGAGTACATCCAGATGAGTGGTCGTGCGGGCCGTCGTGGGCTAGATGATCGAGGTATCGTTATTTTAATGATTGACGAAGAAATGGAACCTGCGGTGGCAAAAGGCATGGTGAAGGGTGAAGCCGATAGACTGGATTCTGCTTTCCATTTGAGTTATAATATGATTCTAAATCTTCTGAGAGTTGAAGGTGTGTCTCCCGAGTTCATGCTGGAGAGATGCTTTTATCAGTTTCAAAACAGCGAGGCTGTACCCGAGCTTGAGAGTGCTATAGCGACAATGCAGGAAGAGCACGACTCCCTTGTACTCAGTGATGAGCACTCCATTAAGGAATATTACGAAATCCGCCAACAGCTCACAGGCTATGAAGATGATATACGCCATGTTGTCACCCATCCGAGTTACTGTCTCAATTTCTTGCAGTCTGGCCGACTGATATATGTCAAAGTCAAGCGCGGCAACAGTGAAGAAGATTTTATAGATTTTGGATGGGGGGCTGTCGTGTCCTTCTCCAAACGAAAATCACCTCCCAGGCAGAAAAACGTCAAGTTTACAGAGCATGAGTCATATATTGTTGATGTGTTGGTGTGGGTTGCCTCAGTTTCTCCTGTACATAAGGTTAGGAAGGGGGATCCAGTACTTCTCGAAAACATAAGACCTCCCTCTGGAGATGAAGCAGGCAAAGCCGAAATCATTCCAATCACACTCGACTCTATTTATGATATTGCCTATGTTCGCACGTTCCTACCCAAAGAGCTCGTTTCGTCGGCACAGAGAACTACCGTTTACAAAAACATTCAAGAAATTCAGCGGCGGTTCCCTGACGGCATTCCCTTGCTGGATCCGATTGAAAACATTAAAATCACCGATGAGTCTTTTGTCAAGCTGGTCAAAAAGGTCGAGGTATTGGAGTCGAAACTGGCTGCAAATCCCTTGAAAAGTTCTCCGAGGCTGAAGGAGCTGTATGAGCTGTACTCGGAAAAAGTATCTTTGGAGAAAAATATTGGAAAGCTTAAAGGCAAATTGTCGGAAGTTCGATCTATTGGTCAGCTTGATGAGCTCAAGTACAGGAAAAGAGTTTTGCGCCGTCTTGGTTTCACCACTGCAAACGATTTAGTCGAACTCAAAGGAAGAGTTGCTTGTGAAATCAGCTCGGGAGATGAGTTGCTTTTGACTGAACTTCTATTCAACGGTACTTTCAGCGATCTCACGCCTGAACAGTGTGCTGCTGTTCTGAGTTGTTTCGTGTTCGACGAGAAGAGCGAGGAGTCTTCTGGACTGCGTCCTGAGTTAGAGCGACCGTTTAAAGCGGTTCAGACAATGGCCAGACAGATTGCCAAGGTTTCCAAAGAAAGTAAGCTGGATATAGTTGAAGAGGATTATGTTCAGAAGTTTAAGCCCGAACTGATGGACGTAGTCTTCCGATGGGCCAAGGGCGATAGTTTTGCTCAGATTTGCAAGATGACGGATGTCTACGAGGGCAGTTTGATACGAGTGTTCCGCCGTCTTGAAGAGCTCATGAGGCAGATGGCAGCAGCGGCTGTCACGATAGGAAACGAGGATCTGGAGAAGAAATTTACAACTGCACTCGATCTCATCAAGAGAGATCTGGTTTCTGCTGCTTCGCTCTATCTGTAACATAATCCGGAGATATATCTTTTTATTTAATCCTTTTTTTCTTTTGAATGCTGTTGACTAATTCAATAAATATCAATGATGCGGGTTTTATAGCTGCTTTGACTTCGTTTTGTTGGCTTTTTTGTTGGCAGTCTTTTTATTCTTCCCAGCAGTGCCCAAGGGAAAAAGATCGGAAGCTGAAAATCCTGTGGTGGGTTCAGAAACAGAAGAATTTTCGCTGGTGTTCTCTGACGCTTTAGTTTCTGTCTGCTTACGAGCTATGACATTTCTCTTCTCTGTTTCAAGCACGAGCGTTTCAGTCACTTCAAATAGTTTTTCCTGTAGTTCGCTGTCTTTGAGCTCCTTCCTTGGAGGTTTGGCTCTAATTCTGCATTCCGAAATATACGACACATCGGCATTGTCCAGAACATCAGGGCTCATAATAGCATACAACACAGATTCCCTGCCGTTTCCACTACTCTTCAGGAGAAGCCACCACAGGGGCCATAACAGAAGATAGATGAGAAGTCCTAGCACAGATCCTAAAGAGACGAATCTTTTAAACGAGGGTGATCTCATCATTCCAGGGTCAACAATGGCTAAATGTACATTATTCGGCAGCTTGTCCGGCCTTTCATAGCTGGCAAGCCGTTTATGATATTCATAACCAAACATAATGAGAGCCAGCTTAGAGGAGCCCATGACTTTCCAAGGTTGATATGAGGGATAACCGCGTCGTATAAACTCAAGATCTGTAATCTCAAAGTCAGCCATGACGTTGGAAACGCAAGATGTCAAAATGATTCTCACGTCTCTATCTGGTGGTTGGGCGCGCAATGCGGGAGATAGTAGCGTTAATAAATGATAATGTCCCATATAATTGATTTGCAGATGTGTTTCTAGCCCGTCAATAGTGGCCGAGCGCTGCGAGCCAGGAGGAAGTGCAACTCCCGCGCAGCAGACAATCATGTCGAGTCTTCTTGGAGGTGAATTATTCAGCCATTTCGTGGCAAACTTCCTGATAGAATAGAAATCACCAAGATTAGCCTCTTCAGCATATATCAGAGGATTGCCCGAGTTCTCCCGAAGAGTATCGATGTAGTCAATGAGCCATTCGTCTGACGTTTTCTTGACGAGCAGCAGAACTTGTGCACCTCTTTCAGCCAGATCATGAACCACTGAGGCTCCTAGCCCAGAGGTGCCACCAGTAACCATTATGACGCGACCATGTAGGTCACGTTCCCACGTATTAGCACTGCCTGAGAAATACCATTTCAGTAAGCTGCCACCAACTACATAGGGTCCATAGCGCTTGATCTGTTCGTAATATGGAATAGCTGAAGTACCTTCTGTGAACACAGTCCCCAAAAAATTTATAGGCATCTTGTACAGCAATTGATTGTCGGTTACTTTTTGTCAGCTAGGTGCCCGAGTTTTTCAAACCTCCATCGCAGCCTCATGAAGCAGTCTGCATGCATGTGCATAACATCAAAAAAATTCGTGGCCCGAAAAAAGAAGTTTCATATATACAGTCTTAGCAGCAGCATCTTAGAATTCTGCTAGGGTTGCCTATTTATTGCTACATGGAAGAAATTCTATTATATGGATCCCATAGTGATGGGTCTTCTAAGAGTATGTCGACGGGCTCTGGTACTGGGATTCTAGACTATGTTATTTCTGCCGTTGATCTTCATTCCGGTAGTCATATTGCAACTTTCAAACAAAATGCATCTCCCAGGAATGGCATCGCTATAACTCCGAACCATATTCTTGCAGTCCAGTCTGGTAAAACGCTCATTCATGTGTATTCATTTTTAAAGGAGGGCGTGGATCAGAAGATAGTGGTCCCTGAACGGCTAAGCTGTTTACGAGTGTCGCAGTGTGGGACCTGGCTGGCGGCTGGTTCCGAGAATGGTCGGCTCCTAGTTTGGGAATTGAAGTCTGGCGACCTAGTATTTGCAAACGACATACACTACCAAGAAATAACTTGTTTGGAGTTCACCAAGGATAGTGCTTTTCTGTTCACGGCCTCAAAGGATGCGAGAGTACTTGGATGGAGAATTCTAGATCTAATAAGCCCAGAGCTTTCTTCCTCACAATCGTATGAGCCATCGATCTCTTGGACTGAACATTCGCTGGCTGTTACGTCACTTTATGTTGGAAGTGGCACATCAAATGAGTCGTATGTCTTTACAGGGTCTCTCGATTCTACTGTCAGATGTTGGGACGTTAGCAGACGCAGTCTTCTGAGTACGTTCGTTTTGCCTGATAAAGTGTCATCTCTTTCTGTAGACCCTGCCGAAAGAGCCATATATACTGGCCATGTAAATGGCTCTATAAGCGTTATTCCTTTGTATGCGGTAAGTCCATTCACCGGATATATGGAAGCAGTAGGTGGAGCACAGAGAATCATTACTGTTGATCCAGCCAGACCAGACAATAGCAGTTGGTCACTCAACTACCACGAGACAGAGGTCTCTGTTTTGCAAGTTTCGTTTGATGGAACAACGTTGGTATCGGGAGATGTATCTGGCCAGATCCTCATATGGAATCTCATAAGTCGGGAAGTCTCACGCAAGTTAAAAGCCCATAAAGGTCCAATAACCAATATTGCAACGATACTAAGGAAAAAAGAAACCGGGTTAGCTGCAAATCCTGCCAGCGCTAAGATCCGCGGAGGTGGGAAATCTGTGACGGATCTGGACATCATTCCTCAACTCAAAAGGACCATCACACGACCAGAGGAGTACCAGGTGAGCCAGAATATATGGGTACGAATAGGACAAGACGTTCAAATTGCCTCTTCTTCTTTGATAGGTGTGGACGATTTTGATGTGGTTAATTCACAGGCTCAACAGATTTTTGATCAGTCTTCAGAGACTTATCTCAAAGATCGCATCGACGGATTGGAAGAGGAGGTATCTGTCATGCGCCAATCATATTCAAAGCTGCGGGAAGCACACCAGGAATTGTGGTCTCGCTACACCGAGAAAAGTTACAATTGACATTTCGAGCGATTAGTTCTGCATCCCACGACGAGCGCATGTAATCATATATATATAAGCTAATGTTATTTATTATGAAGTTTCGTCCGCCACTGCCGCCCTAGGCTCTGTTACTCTCACTTGATAAACAAGCTCCTTATACTTTGCGCGTATACCGTCGTTCCATATATTCAGCACCTGGGGTGGGTTCTTAATTAAATTAGATAGCACTTCACGGCGATATGAGATAGTTTCCGGCTCTCTTACATTTTCTTTCCATAGTAGAGCATCCATGACTTTTGGCCAATTCAGCATGTCCTGAACTCCCCAAGGTACCTCGGATAAGACCGCTAACAATGCCATTAGCTCGAGGTATGGAAGACTCACCAAAGCATCTGCTGAAATTGCCGACAAGCGGTAAGCGTCCTCATTGCGTGCGAAGTTTCTCAGCGCCCTTATAGTGTGGGGCAATACTGGCGTATTAGTGATTACCTCACTATGATATATTGATAGATATTGAGGGCTTAGAAGCGACAGGAACATTATGGTCTTCTCGTTCCTATAATCTGTTAATACTGGACCTGCTGTAATGCCAAACTGTTGGTCGAGCTCTCTGAAGGCAGTCGCATCAACAGACGACAACACGCCGAAAAAGGTGAATATCTCGTTCAGCAAAAAGGCCTCGATCATATAATCTTCGTTTCTTCTCGTATAGAGTGACCCTATGGCTTTCAGCTGGATAGTAAGAGAATTGATTAGACGTGGCTGGTGAGAGTTGAACAACAAGTCTCGATAAAATTGTATCTTATTTAGAACGAGCAAAACATCTTCGTCGTGCTCGATACTTTCGGCAGGAAACTGGTACAACTCTGCAGGAATGTCGTGGTGAGAATCAAACGGCAATACTTCTGTCAAAAGATTCATCAACCTACCCTGCATTATCGAATCTCCATCATGCAGTTTGTTGAGAAGAATATCGAAACATTCGCCTGAAAACAGCCGGCGACGAATCAGATCACCATGCTTTGCCAAAGTACATAACGTCTTTGAAACAATGCCAACCACATGAGTCTCGCTCTGTGATGATGCCAGCAGGTCCACTAGCTCTCCAACAAACGGTGTACTCGCCAGCAAATCCGGGGGATCTGCTTTGGCAATTAGACCAACGCATGCCGTCTGCAGATGTGGCACGTTCGAACGCAGACCCTCGATTAAGTCGTCCTCCGATATGTACTGGACGACCTCTTTAAACGATTGGCGGTCCAGAAGAGTATGCAACAAGCGAATTATCTCATCGTAATCAACGTCATCAATGGCATTTCGCAGAATATGTACAAGAAGAGGCAGCAGATTACCAATGTTGACTCTGCCGTTCTCACCAGTCACGAGAGAAGCATCCAGACTCAACTTCGCTTCTGCTCTCTGGATTATCCCAGAATTGAACTTTTCCTGGCCAGCTATTACAGCTTCCAGATGTCTGTGAACAGTTGCCACCACATTATCGACCGACATGATGAAATTGAAACTCATCCATAGTAGCTTTGGCCTACATTTCAAGTCACGTGCTGCCAATTTTTGCTCTACGGGCTAGGACAATTACATCAATACAATCATTTAGAACCATGTAATCAAAAATAATCTCTTACAACTTTCAAGGGATCATTCTTCGGCTTTAAACTGTACATAGGTTATATTCAACGTTCTTTAAAAGGAAAACAGAAAGTTCAACGAAGAATCAGCATGTCCGTTGCAAAGTCCCATATCGAAACTTTGACTTTTGGTGGAGTCCTATCACATTCTCGATTGTCAGGCCATTCTACATCGCTTGAAACTCAATTTCTCGTTAATGACCCCGAAGAGCCCAAAATCAGGCCATGAAACTCGCTAAACCTTGCCGATGGCTCCTCTGACAAGTTGCCTATTAAAGCAACATACCCTGCACCTAAATATCTGCTTAGGAGAGTGCCTGGCAAATTTTACATGTAAGATGCGGTGGCTCAATGGTAGAGCTTTCGACTCCAGCGGCTGTTGTAATCGAAGGGTTGCAGGTTCAATTCCTGTCCGTGTCAATTTTTTGACATTTACGGAACCTAGATTGTATGAGAATGGCAAGTTATTTTTGCAGTTACAAGGGGCGCATTTGTTTATCAAGCGACTACATTACTCATGAATGGTATAATTCAATAAATAGATATAAATATAGGAACTGAAGATCTAAATGCAACAATTGGCAAACTATCTCTCAGGTGGAGGAGAAAGCTCTCTGTTAAATCCGCCTTCGCGATTCATATACTGACGGAATTTCGCAGCCTTTTCTTTGGCAATTCCCCCAACTCGCGACGACTGCACTTTTTTCTGTTTTGTAGTTCCAAAGCCACTGAACCCCATCATCTTATAGATGTTATCTACAAGAGGTTCGCCGTTGGTGTCACCGTTGGAATCGCCGTTGGCATCAGTAATTCTGGTTTCATCACCCGTCTGATTATCAGAGCGCTGAGAGCCTGAGTCGGCAGTACTTTCTGATGGCTTTTCTGCCTTGTCATCATTGCCATCCTCTACTTTATCGTAAGGGCTGCTTCTTGTATCTGCAGGATGTCCGCTTCTTCCTCTCCTTTCCCCATAGTCAGAGCGTCTATCGGAGCTAGAATCTCTCTTACATGTATCTATTTCTGCGTCTTTTGCTTTAGTACCCAATCCTGACCTTCGTTCGCGGGAGCGGTCTCTGTAGTCGTCCTTTTTCCTGTAAGACCTCTCTCCGTGGGGGTCCTCATATCTCCTAATATATCTTTCTTCCCTCTCGTCGTGGCGACGATATCCATGCCTATCACGAAACTCTCTACTTCTGTCTCTTCGGTTGTCCGGCCTAGCATCGTCTTCGTATCTACGATCTCGATAGGTTCTGGTCGACATGATGGTTGATGATGAAGATGATTGTGAAATCAAGCCACATGCGGCAGATAAAAAACATAAGGGGCATCGATTACGTCTCCCACAAATATAAATGGATCTCATAGATATCGTCAATCAAAACAAGCTTTTTACAGAAAGAAGAAAGATATCGCTGTATTCAGACTTTCGAAAGCTAAAGGACTCCAATATAGATGGATATGAGGCCAATATCGGGGCATGGAAGGGTGTTCTGGTTCAGTCAGTGGAGCGACATGTATTCCACGACAGCCTGCTGATAACCGCCGATGATCAGCTCCTTGAGAGCCTCTATGACCCGGTACATGGCCGTCCAATGGCACTGGACTGTGTTATAGATGAATTAGTTGCATCTGAAGTTGTCATTCCTCTAAGTATTTTCAGGAGGTATACAACTAGCATATATGATAAACCGTGGATTTCTATAAACAAAGCTGTCTCGTGGGTATTTTCTATTTCTGGTATCAGTGACCATCGGTTTTATTCAGTCGGCAATTCGGGTGCTGGATCGCTCAAGCGGGAGAGCTACTTGTATGTCAAGTCTCTACAGAGGGTGTCGGAACATGTCTACAGTCACTTAGAATCTCAAGGCGCTCTGGCCAGCTACACGCACAGCGTCTTTACGCGTGAAATGCTCATGTCAGTCATTCGCGAGCTAGTTGTTCCAGGATTCAGCCCCTTATCAGACACAGATGCGGAGTGTGTAATCACACACTTGACGCGGGATAAAGGACTGGTAGTTAGCGACGCGAAACGTTCAGTATTCAAGGTCAAGCAGCCGTCGAGCACCGAAATGAAAGTCACTCAAAAAGATACAGCAGTGGCAAATTTGAGAAGCACAGCGTTGCAGATGTCTGCGCGTGCAGATGCCTTGTCATCCCAGATTGAAGCGTATACAGCGAAAGCGCGCTCGTCGCTTGAGAAAGGGAATAAAGCGATGGCTAAGTACGCACTACGGTCCCGCAAGATGATAGAGTCGAGTCAGACTCAGTCGCTAGATATGCTCGAGAATCTCGAGGTTGTTTTGCGTAAAATAGACGATGCATCCAGCCAGGTGGATATTGTTGCAGCGTTATCGTCTGGAGCGAATATTCTGAGCAGTATCAACTCGGCCATAGGAGACGCCGAAAAGGTAGGCGGCCTTATGGATAGAATCCATGACCATATTGATGAAACAGATGAAATTGGCCGTGCAATCACTAGCTTGACTTCTGATAGTGTTGATGAGATTGCTGTGGAACAAGAACTAGAGCAGCTGCTCGAGAAGGCAAAAGCACCGTCTGCAGAGGGCAAGAAAGACGCCAGTCATCAAGCACTGGAGTCTTTACCGAATCCTCCGTCGGAGATTGATGACATATCCACTAGTTTGGAAGAAGCGCATATTTCAGAGCCTTTGGCGAACTGAATTTATTTCTGCGCTATGCATTTGATTTGTCTTGGTCAAATTATTTATTTGCAAGGGTACTGATGCTTGTAAGGCAGCTCTTGAGCAGTTAATGTGAAATCATTGTTCAGAATTAGTGACCAATAACACTGTATATCGTACATTTTTAAACATGAGCATGATCACCTACCATGGTTTTCCCGAAATCGCAGCGTTTGCTGCTTGAGCAACAAATTTTTATAGCAATTGTTTGTTACGTGAATTATGTATAATTAGCAATAGTATGTGGCCTGGTAGTCTTGAGCAAAAATTGCGGTTTCGTCATAGGCCGTCTTTCACGACTCCGTCGCGCTTTGGCAATTGAAATTAGAATGATGGACGTGAACTAGGAAGCGCCAGTTATACCCGTGGTCGCACCATATCGGCGAGTATCCTCATCCAAGTGCCATCGTGCGTAAAAAAAAACTAATATGACTCCATTTCATACATGTAACTTAGGCGTTTTCAAAGAATACCATAGAAATCACTCTCCTAAATTGCTAATTCTGCATTTGTCCAATTCATTTGCTTTTCTTGTTGTCATTACTGTCATCCTCTAAACTGAGCGTGTTTCCATTGTACGTTACTCGATCTTCATCTCCGTCATCATGCAAAGACTGAACATTAGCAGTAGGATCTCTGTCCAATCTTCGATTAATTGCAGACACTGTTTCGTTGCGTCTTGACAATTTAGACTCCTCCGTTGGAGGCCTGGAATTCGGATCTGGCGGTTGGTATCCTATCCCCAAAAACGTGTACAGAGCGTCCCCCAACGTTTTTCCGCCTCTAGAGAGCCAGCCCGAGATTCCACCGTCCGCAGGCCCTGCATAGGCAGAAACATGGTTATGGGCCGGTTTCAGGATGAGAGTAGACGAAGGACATAGTTGCAGCTCGGCGAGAGATTTTTGCTCGTCACCCACTTCAAATTTCCGTTTCGGAAACGTTTGGAAGAAATCGTAAGCGTCGTCAGAATCCTTGCGATTCTCGTCCACCCAGCGGCGGACCTGTTCTAAAGATGAGGTTCCTGGGAAAACGTGCTTGATGGCACTTCCGTCAAACAGCCGAATCACAAGCGCACAGTTACCCGAGCTACTACTGAATGACTGTTCTTGCACTTTGAGTTTGCTGTCGTCAGAAATAGACTGCTTCTTTTCATGCCGCGCGACTCTACGTTCCGCCTTGTCGGTTTCCAGTAACCGCAAAATTCGCTGTCGTTCCTCCAGCTCAAGCTGTCTCCTCTTCTTAAGCTCCAGTTGGTACTTTTGGGTGTCTGTCAGCTCGCCAGACGGTTCTGGGCTCTTTCGGGTAGAGCTTGTCGCAGCGCTACGGCTGGAAGGTCCAGGCGTAGGTCCATTATGTCGTATCTTTGTTTCGGGCGAGCTCGTGATTTCTCTGGCTGTGGACTCGCCATGAGAAGCTGACTGCGATGTAGTTGCATGGGAACTTGCTGTATGGGATGGTGCTGGATGGGTTATCGTATGAGATGATGTCGCCTCGGATGGTCTTGCAGCGGTTGATGTCGTAGACGAAGATGCATGGGATGACGTATGGGATGATGCTCGAGGAGATGAAGTTGAAACAGGGGCCTCAACAGACGAATGTGGATGTTGTGAATCTGAATGTGATGATGGCTGGGTAGCCGTGTGTGGTGAAACACCCGGCGCTGTGACCGTCGAGCTCGGAACATTTCCAGGAGCAGGTGCTTGCAATGGCGGACCCAACGGATGGGACAGAGCAGCGCTCAGCGTTTGCAACGCGTCATGTTCGGAGATGTCGTCTTCTATTTTGGCAGCCACTTGCAGGCCAATAAGCACAAATATGCTGGGGATTTTGGCGACCGGGCAGAATTCCACAAAGTGGCCAAAATCGGCAGTTGCAGCAACCACCTCCAGATTGACAGCTCTCTCCGATAACAGGTCCCGAATCTGAGTTAGCGTGAAGGTTCAGCTTGAGCTACTTACTTGGGTCGATGTCAGCAGTTTTTCTGTCCAGGAGGGCGATCCATCTGAATTAGCACACTACTACCTCGTCGCATGGTTAACAACATACCGGCTGGACTAACTAGCACTACAAGAGGCTTTCTAGATGCAACAGCTTGGCGGATTCCTTCTTCGACAGCCCGGGTGAATATAGACTCGGTCGACATGAGACTTCGATAGTGGGCGTGAAGGCGAATGGAAGCGTCCTGCCGAGTTTGTGGGGATGGCAGCAACCCTAATCGTGCGTGCCGATCAGCTGAACGAATTCGTAGGGAGGTTAACGCAGCGTTAGGTGTGGAGTCATGCGGTAGTGCACCTGATACGACACGATACGACGAATACTAGTCACGAAATCCAGAATATTTCGTTGGTCGTGGGTCTATAAATGCTTTAGATTGTTGAGCTGTGATCACGATTGTTGCTGACTGAGCAGTTGTTTGCTGTTGTATGTGTTGGCTGCGTTCGCATACAGCTGTGCTTCTGCACGAGGTGCATGCTGTTGATGTAATGTTATTCATTATGCATACGGCACAGTGTCGTATGTTTCAATTTGTGGCACACTTCATAAGTGTTATTCAAGGTACAAATTGTCCGTGCGTTGATACATGTTGATTTGTTTTTTAAGTAATTTTGCCGTTGGGCGTTACATAGGCACTAGTACAGAATTTGGACATCCATATGGGTTTGCATATTTGTAGTTCTCATAGTGGACATTTCTAATTTAGGTTACTTACTTGATATGTCTCGATATTTGACACATTTGCGGGTTTGGAGTATCTGTGTAGTTCACTGTCATATAGAGGAGAGACCTGAATTTGTATGTCCGACATCGGCATTTTTGTGTAGTCTCGCCACTTCGTAGCAGTTGGTACAGCTTGACGGAGTCGCAAACCACCTTTGCAATGGCATCGGTACTCAATATCCGGCGTTTAGTTAGCAGCTTGAGATACGCCGAAAGATTAAGTGAGGAAGCTCATCTCAGTATCAATTCATCTCAGTATCAATTTATATACACTGATTCTGCGGCCTTCTCAGAACTGTTCCCTAACTAGTATAAATTCGATTGCTTATAGGTATTCATATTTCACTCTCTACTACTGCCAAAGACAGCCTCATCATGTCATTGTCAATTGAACAGTTTATTGCTCGTACATTTAACCAATACAAAAACAAAAGGAGAATCATAGGGAGAATCGTTACACAACCGCCAGTCTAGAGGTACCGGTCAGATCAGACTGGTGGCGGCTACAAATCGATCAGATTGTTTGCGGCCCGCTGCCCATTCGGATGCTGTCCGTATCGCTGTGCTGGAGCCGGTGCATTTCCAAAACCGTAGCCCGTGAACGCTGGCTGCACCGGGTTGGTGGTGGCAATGCCAGTATACTGCTGGCTCAAGAAAGGATTGTTACTTGGGCCGCCAGTCTGCTGCCCCAGAGCAAACCCAGATGAGTTGACAAACGTGGATTTGGTGTGCTGCGCAGGGATCCGCTGCTCGCCCACATTTCCAAACGTATCGATGCCGTCGCCAGTTGCCAGCAGTGTGTTGAGCTCGTTCATGTGGTTAGCATCGAAGTTATTTGTCCGCTGCTGTCTCAGAGGCTGCTGCTGCTGTTGTTGTTGTTGTTGTTGCTGTTGTTGCTGCTGCTGCTGCTGCTGCTCTTGTTGTAATCGACTCAATGAAGGCTGTTGGCTGGCAGGCGGAGAAAACACATCGGGCTGCGCGAATGGGTTGTTGGAGCCGGTTTTAAGTGGCTGTAGCGGCTGCTGCTGCTGTTGCTGTAGCTGTTGTTGTTGCTGCAGCTGCTGCTGTTGTTGGAGATACTGCTGCTGCTGGAGATACTGCTGTTGCTGGAGATACTGCTGTTGCTGCTGCTGGAGCAACTGCTGCTGCTGGTAGTCTGCGCCCGTAGTCATGTAGGCGTTCTGCAGAATCCCCGTCGCAACTGGCTGCTGCTGGTAGACGGGGTTCCCAAACACATCCACCAGCTGGACGTACGCCTGGGTCGACTGCTGCTGCAGTGGCTGCTGATAGTCCGAGGTGTCTATGAGACTGGGCTGGCTGGTGGTGGGGCCGAAAATGCTCGTTTGGTGCTGCTGGCGGTACTTCTCGTCCTCCTCGCTCAGCAAGATGGCTTTACGCAGATCGTCGTCGTCGTCAGCCGGCCTGGTACGCCGGCGCCGTTCCTCTTCCTCGGCAGTCAGCCGGCTCTCCTCCAGCACCCTGGCCAGGTCATCGTCCGAGGCGGCTGCTCGGCGGGACGACGGTGGTGGAGAGTCTCGCTGGCCATGCCCGCCAGCGCTGGCGTTGGTGTTGCGACGGCGACGTCTGCCAGCACCTCTACTGAGACGCTCGGCTCGCAGGCGCTCGTCGTCCATGAGCAGCGACGTCAGCTCCTTGGCCTTGGCCCGGATGCTGGCGCCCTGGTCGCGGCCCGTCTCGTCCACGTACTGGAACTCGCGCAGCGTCTTGATCACGTACAGGTTGTCCTTGCACCACAGCACCACGTTCTCGGACCCAGAGTGGATGATAAAGTCCATCACCGTCAGTGCCTTCATGACATGGCGCCAATTTTTGCCCTTGTCGTTCATGCGCCTGTCCAGCATCTCCATGACCTCGAACAGCTCGTGGTTCTCGTACGTGAGCTGGGCAATTGCCTGGAGGTCCGCCGTGCTGGGTCCCCACGAGTCATTGGACGTTGCTTTGTTAGACCCTGTCCCCTTTCTACTGAGCCTGCTGCTGCTCCTCCTCACTCACCATTGCGGACCTTGACCTGGGCAGACGTGTACCCGTTGGTCACATTCTTGATGGACCGCACAATTGCTTTCGACATTTGGCTGTAGCGGCTGGTTCGCACAGGCCTTTGAGGTCGAGTTAAGATGAAGACAACTGGTGAGGCGCTGGCCTCAGGAGCTCCACGTTAGGGAACCTGCAGCAGTGCGCCTCTCTGTACTTTATGGTTCCAGCGGCAGTCGCTGAGTGGGTGGTTTTTGCACCGCATAGTGCCAGCCATTGACATGCAAGATATGCCTATGTGGAAATATAGATTGATGACGATGACGCTGCTGAATTATTCGAGTACCGTCTGTCGTAGGGGCGGGCGTGCAATCTTGGTGTATGGAAGCTTCGTGTGGAAGCTTTCTGTGGGTTAGTAGACAATTGCGGAAACCGTACGCACTGCATGTGCTGCTGCGGCTGAGTGCATAACGGCTGTAATTTCCGCACCCCCACTAGCACTGCAGTGTCTGAATTGTATGTTAAAAGTCGGCATTTCAAGTGCACACTGTAATATCGTACTATCCATACTATCCATGTGTTATCCACCTTATCTACTGGCCATGGTGGCTTGTGGTGTTTTGCACCTCTGAACTCTATATGGAGTATGCTGCTGACGTCTTCGGCTTACTGGTTCGGCTCTGAGCTACTGCCATACTACAGGTACCGTATTACAGAGGTATCTAGATTATCTCGCTTGCGTCCTATCTTATATTGCTTTCTCGCTTGATCTCGTATTGTCTAGTCTCGTATTATGTCTCTTCAGTCTCCAACGCTTAGCTCAAAGAATCGATTGCGCAGCAGTTGCTACAGCGCGACGGAGTCGCAAGACCAATGCTCAACCCACTGTGATTTCGCGACTCCGTCGCGCTGTGGCAACTGCTGCGCAGTTGGACGAGGATGTTGTAGTCCCCTGCTGGAGTGTCATATGCCTAAATGTCAGATGAAATTTTAAGTTGTTTTTTGTCTAGGACTTCTCGATTCGAAACTTTCCCCTGAAAGCTGAGCCCTGCCTGACCGGTACGGCTGAGTGCGGTGCTATTACTCGGCTACTGCACATCTGACACTACCCTACTTGCAAAATGGCTGTCATCGAAGAGGTCAAAGATGAGGAAGTCGATATCGATAACATGGACTTTGATCCGGCTGACTTTGATCCCCGTAACCCGTTTGCAAAGAGCAATCCCGTGAGTGGGCGTCCGCTGTTTCCTGGCCAGGAGAACCGGCCTGCTAGCTCGAGTTCTAGTCCTGAACCTGCCAGCCAGTCGAGCCAGCTAAGCCAGCAAAGTCAGGCAGGCCAGTCCACCCAGCCCAGTCAGCCCATGGTCGGCGGTATTCCCGTGCTCAATGAGAAAACTGATTTGGAAAAGTTCAAAGACTGGAACGTGTTGTATCCAGTGTACTTCGACAAGGCTAAATCGCACGCTGAGGGCCGACGGGTGTCGAGCGAGCTGGCTGTAGAGAGCCCACTGGCCCAGTCCATTCTGGAAGCGTGCCGCCATCTCGGCGTGAGGTCTGTTTTTGAGGTGTCTAAGACGCACCCCAAAGACTGGGCCAATCCCGGACGAGTACGTGTTCAGATCAAAGACGGTTCTACCCGTATTCCTATCTCCAACAAACGGCATCTGTATACTCTTGTGGCCACATACCTCAAGGCCCATCCTACAACGCCCAGTGCCCCTCTGGAGCATCCTCTGTATAAGCAGATGGCCCAGCAGTCGGGAATGGAACTGCCAGAAAAGAGCGAACCGCTCGCAGTGCCCACAGGCTGGAAGCTCAACCCAATCCTGCCCATCACCAGTCGAGCGCTCAGTGGAGGTGAGATGAACGAGCAGATGTTGAATCAGATGCAGAGTCAGATGTTCCCTGGTCTAAATGCGCCTGAAGTTAAACCACCTAAGAAACTCAAGGTTCGCGTGAACAGGTAGCCAGCAAAAAACAATCACATGCATATAGATATTAGCGGATGTTGTACAGGCGTTTGAGCCGACATTTAAGGTACAGTGTTGGCACAATGATTTGGATTTGGACCTGTTTGAGCATGTATTTGAGTAGATAAATTGAATGCATATTTTGACATCACAGCTGGTTTGCACAGTGCTTGTATCATGGACGCTTTTGTGTGACTTGTATCTATAGGTGCTTCTGTGACTTCGTAATAACCACCCGGTAGAAACTCACCATGGTCGACTACAGTTTTCTGGTTTTCTTGCTACTCCGTCGCGCCGTGGCAACTGCTGCGCAGTTGTGACGAGGACACTGTAACCACAAGTAATTAGCCTACAATAACACATTTCTAAAATTGTTGTACCGAAGAGTCCTCGCCCAACTGCGCAGCAGTTGCCACAGCGCGACGGAGTCGCAAGATATTAGATATGCAATTATGTGGAAATACGGTTCTTGACTAGTCGCTGACTATCGCTGGCAGAGGAAAGTACGAAATATAGAATCATTTTGAGTGTGATGCAATCTTAGAACTATTACATACTACAAGTGACAAACAGTTGAACTTCTCAAAGCATGCCGCCGCCAAACGCACGCAAGTTAAATATGCAAAATAAATCATTAAAAAATGCAAGCTCTGAAATAAGTCAGCTCAGCTGAGTTTAGCCAATTCCAGGCAGGTTGGGATGTTCTTTACAAGCCGCCAAGTTATAAGTTATATATTTTAGTGCTAGATCTTGATACCGAACTCTTTGCGGTATTCTTCAATCGCTTCGATCTGTTCGGGAGATACCCTTCCAGTCAGGTACTTGATCAAGTCCTCCAGATCGATGATGCTCTTGATAGGAACACCGAGCTTCTCGGAAAATACCTGCACAGCAGACCTGGTAGAGCCCGGAGCCACCTCCTGGCGGTCCATGGCGAGAAAGATTGCCACCACCTTGCCCTTGGCTTCATTGATGATGTTCACAGCTTGTCCAATGGCAGTTCCGGCGGTGATGATGTCGTCGAGAATGAGGATCCGCTTATCAACAAGCGAGGCGCCCACTAGCATTCCTCCTTCACCATGGTCTTTGACCTCCTTGCGATTGTAGGCATAGCCGACCGTTTTATACTTGTCGTCCAGCTCAGCCAGCTTGGCAGCAGTTATGGCGGCTAGTGAAATGCCCTTGTAGGCAGGGCCAAAAATTACATCAAATTCGACTTTGGATTCAATGATACAGTTGGCGTAGCCGTTCGCCAGCGCCGACAACGCCTCGCCAGTGTTGAGAAGACCACTGTTGAAAAAATAAGGCGATTGGCGTCCCGATTTTAGTGTGAAGTTGCCAAACGTCAGAGCAGAGCTACGAATGGCATTATCAATAAACGCTTCCTGGAATGACATTATAGTTTAGACGCCTACTTAATGGTGCCGGTTCTGAAATTTTATCACCACTTGTTTCTGCCGCTCTTCATGCGGCGACGCTTGCAGACGCTGTCTCCACGGCAACGTCTTATAAACATGCCCCACTGATTTCATCTCAACCTCCACCAGCGCTAACAGTATTGAACATTGAACATTAACAACGCAACTGTTGCGAATATTAGCGAGTAGTATCGCATCGCCGTAAACATGTCGGATCTGGAGTTTACGAGCCTCAGTCTGGGTGATGCGCGGCACGTGCTCGACAACAGTATACTGTCTCCGCGCGTGTCGCGATCTGACGTAGAGCGCCAATTCAAGGGATTCTCATTTGCTGCTGACCGCAATGATGACGATGACCTATTGTTTCGCAGCATCGAGGTCGGCCGTAACAAGAAGGCCAACTTGTCGCTGGACCAGTCCACGAACAAAGAGAACTTTGACCATCGTGTAACGTCGCTGCTATCGCTGTTTTCTGGAGACGATGGTTCCCACAGCAGTCCCAAAAAACCGGATATTGCTTCGTCTCGAGGCCCCCAACGCGAAACCCCATTGAAGACATCGCAGAACGCGCCATCACGAGGCCAGCGCGAATTTGTAGTGCCGACCGAATTCCGTGATGACAACAGCTTCTTTGCCGGCTTGGGTCTGTCGATAAACCCGTCGTCTGCAAAACCAGCTGCCACAGCGCCCAATCCTCCAATTCAACAACAACAACAACAACAACAACAACAACAACAGCAGCAGCAGCAGCATCATCATCATGGAAACGGGGAGGTCCCTGTGAAACTGCCAGACATCAGCGGCCTTTCATCGATTTTTTCTACAGACGATATTCTGTCTGGAAACACGCGACCTCGCCGAAAAGCCAAGCCTTCACAGCATAAGACCATTGTGTCAGTTCCGCTGGATGAGGATGACAAGGCGCTTTTCACTGCGTTTAGCAGTTTTCAGACCAAAATAGAAAAGCTCCAGGATGAGAAAGGCAGTTTAAAGCAAATCATACGGTCGCAGGACAAGGAGCTGAGTGTATTGCGCGACCAGTACCAGCAGATGGTCGACAAGACCGATAGTCTACAGCAGAAATCAAGAAAATATCGAGCATTGATAGTTGAGCTGAAGGATCAGCTCACTGACAAAGGCATGTCGGGCGTTGATGATTTAAAGAAACAGCGTGATGCAGCTTACGAAGTTGTTCACGAACGCGATCTTAAAATAGCTGAATTGCAAAAAGAGCTCCAGTCTCTACGGCCGCCACCACCTGCTACCGCTGAGGAAGTAGTGCCTCTCCCAGAATCATCAAGCAATGATGGTCTTTCACAGTCTCCTGCACCAACGAGTATGGGAGAGCTGGATAATAGCGACTTGGCCGCACTGTTGGCAAGACTGTGTAATATCTTGGAGGGAAAGCAGGCTGCCTTAGTGTCCTCATCCTCCCAACAAGCTAATGGTGATACTGAAGATGCAGGCTCAGCACTGGCTGACGTTTCGGAGCCAGTGGTTGACGCCCGAGATGAAAAGCTCGAGACTCTCACTAAAGTGAAGGACACTCTGACAGAGCTCATAGGCTCTTGGACACACGGTACTTTGTCTCAACCAAAGAATGGACAGCAGCATAACCATAGCCATAACCATAACACAACCACTCTTCCAGAGAAACCTGTAAGAGCGTCTCAACCATCAGAGAGCAGGCCCATAAATGCTGCTGCAGACCATAGCTCATGGCCCATGGCTCGATTGATTGACCGATGCCGTGTATATGAAGCATCCAGGCAGGAGCAGCATCAAGAGCAGCGGCAACAGAAGTCTGCTGAGGAACCCGAGTGGGAAGAGGAGCCGTCTATCAGGCCCTCGATGAGTCCTGAAGAGGCTGTGAAGCTCATCTTGGACAAGATGACGGAGGAGTTGACCGACCTAAAGGATAGTTATAACCAGGTGTGCGCAGCCTACAACAGCACCGAACCAGGTATTGAGAAGCGCAAACGCCAGCAGCTGGCCGAGAGCATCATCAAATCTGTCAAGGAAATCGAGGAAAAATCCAACCTTATTTATGCGATGAACGATATCATGCTCGCGACCAACATCTCTGTCAATAACGAGCAGACTGATATTGAAGATGTGCCTATTGGAGAAAATATAGGCAAGTTCACGTGGGTGTCATAATGTAGACTATAATCTGAATGAATTTCCAAAAAAATGGGTGCGAAACAAGTAAGCTTCATTATGTATTTGTTATTATCAAATGCTGTTTTTAGGTGTCTGCTAACTAACTCCATAGCACATGTATTGCATTAAGTCGAACCAAAGTACCACGCTTTAACTGCACAACAGTTGCCACAGCGTGACGGAGTCAAAAGTTGCAATCGTGTTCGATGCAATTGAGTTCGATGCAGTTGAGTTGATATCTTTTCTATTGCCGAACGACTGGCCAAAAAAGAACATGCCTCGAACCGGATTCGAACCGATGATCTCCTCATTACTAGTGAGGCGCCTTACCGGGCTTGGCCATCAAGGCAATCTGCAGCCGAAGGTCCCTTAAAGAGGCACTTAAATGTCTACCCTGCATTTTGGGTTAGGCTAAAATGTCGTCTGTAGATTAGTGCGGCGGAAGGCATTAGCTGGAGTATCAGTTAGCAATACATACGACTTTGAGCTAGCAGACGTATTATGGAGATGACAGCAGTCCGATTAGGTTAGGCCATAATGGTGACTTGAAGTTGGCAGCTCTCATTCTTCAGAGGCACTACTAAGCCTATATTCTCGTTTTGAGACACAAGGCTTTGGAGATCGGCGGCTATCCTAACCCTCGCAGTGGGCGTAGGGAGACATATCTGGCGACGAAAAAACGCGACTGTTTCGTCCCTTGCACTGTATACCCGGGGCTACAACGTCAATTAACGTGGCTTTAAGTTGCAGTTGGCGCTTCTGTTCAATTTGCACAACTAGACGTTGGCGGCAGCATTTCAGCGTGTCGTATTTTTCCCGATGGACGACGACTTTGCGACACAGGAATCTACTCAACCTCAGGACCACATTGTCGAGAACCACTCTAATGTGTGCTGTATTCTGTCTTGTACGACAGCGAACATCGGTGAGCGCAGGTTAATACTTCGCAAGACAGCTGCCAGTGGGACCCAGCAGTGGACGTTTGGGCGTAATGCCGACAACGACTTCAATATTGGCACGTCCAAGAGGTTGAGCGGACGCCATTTCAAGATCTGGGTAGCTGGTGACGACCGCAGCACCCTCCTCGTCACTGACATGTCGACGAACGGCACTTATCTCAACAATGCCAGGCTTGCCAAAGACAAGAACTACATGATCGTGCACGGTGACGAACTGGCAGTAGGGGTAGGAGTGGCTGCAGACGAGATCCGCTTCATAGTCACGGTGCCCAAGGCAGGCTCTGAGCTGCCCAATGGCGACGGAAACCGCCAGGATGGGATACACGCGAAGTACGACATTGGCGCAGTGCTGGGGCAGGGGGCGTTTGCAGTGGTCAGAAAGGCTGTCGAGCGCACCACGGGCAAAATGTATGCCATCAAGATCATTGCCAAGAGCAAAGTAACGTCAGGGGTCGCAGTGCAGCGGGAAATCGAGATCCTCAAGCAGCTCAAGCACGACAACGTGGTAGGCCTGCGGGAGTTCTACGAAGACTCGACCAGCTACTACCTGATTATGGAGTTCATCGGTGGCGGCGACTTGATGGATTTCGTGGTATCGAATGGAGCCATCCCCGAAGACGCATCGCGCGAAATTGTGCGACAAGTTCTCAAGGCAGTAGAGTACGTGCATGGGCTCGGCATCAGCCACAGAGACCTCAAGCCAGACAATATCCTCATTGCCCAGGATGACCCTGTGTTTGTCAAAGTGTCTGACTTTGGCCTTGCCAAAATCTCCCAGTCAGGATCGTTTCTGAAGACGTTTTGCGGCACGCTGGCGTACCTTGCGCCAGAAGTAATGAGCGGCAGAGACCGGCGCCTTTCGTCGGTATACTCGAACCTGGTCGACATCTGGAGCATTGGATGCCTCGCATACGTGATTCTGACTGGGTACCTGCCGTTTGACGGTACCACTCAAGAACAATTGCATAAGAACGTGTTATCGGGAACCTACGCGATGGAGCCGTTAAAAGTCGTCAAGGTGAGCGACAACGGGCTCAAGTTCCTCAAAGCGCTGCTCGAAGTGGATCCGAAGAAGAGACCATCAGCTTCCCAGGCATTGCAGCATGTATGGTTGACTGAGGAAGACCAGACAGAAATGGACAACAGTAACCACCAGACAAGTACCGGACCTGAAGCGTCTGCGGGTACCAGTTCCAAGTCTCCGGTGCCCATGCTGGACCACGAAAGCGAGTCAGACTCTGATAGCCAAGAAATCAAGGACATGGCCAAGCTGGAGCTATCGCAGAGAGGACTGGGACTGTCGATTTTCAAGGATTCGTCGTTCATGCCCAACGATAGCCCTGTGCGGGGTCCTGCAGGCCCTGCATCTTCGCCTGTGAGGGCGTATCCGTACTCTTCGGGGGTGCGAGATCTCGATATCGGTCTGGGTGATCTCCAGGTCGACGTCCCTATCGGAGCGTGGTTGAAGCTGGCCACCAGGCCCGAGAGCATTCCCTTCAAGGACATTTTCATCACCGACTCGACTTTTACTATTGGCCGGGCCGGAGCAACCACGTCCATGATGCTGGACGTGGCAGTCAGCGAGACACGCATCTCCAAACGTCATTGCCAGATCATCAAGGTGCCTAACAAGGATAAGGAGGAAGTGTGGTTGATCGACTACTCGACAAACGGGTGTCATGTCAACGGTAACAAGATTGGCAAGGGTAACAAGGTGCAGCTTCAGGATGGAGACGTTATTTTCCTATTTATCGACACGGTAGAAGATGGCCAGGTAGTATTGTTGGGCTTCGACGTCATGATGTTCAACAACGAAGACTTCCTACAGCGGTCGGGTGGGATCCGTGTCATTCCAAGCGATGTAGGTGAGTCGGCCGCAGTGGGTGGCGACGACGACATGTTTCGCGAGAAGAAGCTGCCCATGTTTGCAGGCACTGGCCCCGTCAACAAGCGTCCTTTGCTAGATGACACCCCAAGACCTTCCAAGAAGCTTTCTGTATACCGGATTTGATATAGTTTTCTTTGAGAATATTCTATTTGGGAGTCCTGTGAAGAGACACACGATGCATTCAGACAATGTGTGGCTACATTGTATTGCACTATATACAGTCAACTGAAGATGTATCTTGCGACTCCGTCGCGCTGTAGCAACTGCTGCGCAGTTGAAGCGCGGATATCTCAAGAATACTCCCAGTTCGGTATTTCGATAAAATATTGTACAACACTGGCAATTATCGATGCTTGGAAAAAAAATGAGTAGACTCGTTACTGCAGCTAACTGGGTAACTGAAGGCTTATGTATCTTGAGACTCCGTTACGCTGGAGCAATCTGCTGCGCAATAGAAGCCTGGATGCTTCCACGAATAATGTTTTCGGTTGTCTTGTCAGTTTTGTGTTCTAAATAAGTATTTGAGTGTGCTACACATAGGGTAGAATATGTCCGTATAGAAGTGTGCTGTGCTTGCATATAAATATCAACCACCATGCTTGCATACATCTGCTATGAGACCTTATTGTAGTTGAAGAGTTTGGAACTGTATTGGATTTGATATTCACATGGCACTTTACGAAATCATGGAGCAAAATGTAACTTCAATCATGAAATCATGAAATATATTGTTAAGGTGATCTAATTATGAATATTAGTTACCGTAATTAACAATCCCCATCAGGCGGCATTTGTGAGTTTGCTTGCATCCGACCTCTCCGTGCGTATTCTGCACCCCGATAACGCAGTCTATCAATTCAGTCAGTCAGTCAATTGCACAACGTGTCATAAAACCAGCGCGGTTGCACTTGTCTTTCTGAAAGAATGCCAGCTCATAGTCAGTGGACTTAATGTGACTTTCCCATGGACAAATTTTTTTTACTGTCCGTATCCATACTAGCAGCACTTTCAGGGTCCATCGCATGCTGCAGCTCGCCTCCCCCCTTTGGGTAATAGCACTGTTGTGGCAAATGCCGCTTATGGTCATGTTATACGCAATGAGGTCGGCACCCCACCCGATATAGCGTTATCGGCCCAGCCATACCAATACCAATACAAGGCGCTACTCAACTCAACATCCTGACTACTACTTTGCCGTTGAAGCCCACCACAGTGTCGACACAAAGCATACCACCGTTAAGGAAAACACTTAGCCGTCTATCATGAAGTTCGCAGCAGTCGCTTCCGCCGTGGCGGTCGCTGGATCCGCTTCAGCAGCAGTGCACAAGCTCCCCATCCAGAAGGTGTCATTGGACGACCAGTTTGCTGGGAATGGATTTCGCCACCACGTCCGCTCGCTCGAGACCAAGTACAAAGCCTTCATGGGTGCTGCCGAGCACATGACTGAGCAGATGCCGTTTGTGCACCACCAGGACGGCGCTGTGGGCGCTGAAGGCGGTGTGGAGGTGCCGCTCAGCAACTATCTCAACTCGCAGTACTTTGCCGAGATTGGCCTGGGAACTCCCCCCCAGTCGTTCAAGGTTGTGCTCGACACCGGGTCGTCCAACCTGTGGGTCCCATCATCCGAGTGCAGCTCCATTGCCTGCTACCTACACCAAAAGTACTCGTCGGACGCTTCGAGCACCTACAAGGCCAATGGCTCGGAGGTGGAGCTCAACTACGGGTCGGGCAGCGTGTCGGGCTTTGTGTCGCAGGACACGCTCACCATCGGCTCGCTGGTAATTCCCCACCAGGACTTCACCGAGGTGACGTCTGAGCCGGGCCTGGTGTTTGCGTTTGGCAAGTTTGACGGCATTCTGGGTCTGGCGTATCCGTCTATTGCTCAGAACCACATCACTCCGCCGGTGTATAACGCCATGGGGTCTGGCCAGCTCGATGAGAACAAGTTCGCATTCTACCTGGGCGACACTTCGAAGGGTACCGACGGCGGCATTGTGACGTTTGGTGGTGTCGACCCGTCGTTGTACGAGGGCGAGATTTCGTACCTGCCAGTGCGTCGCAAGGCTTACTGGGAGGTCCAGTTCGACTCGATTGGACTGGGTGATGAGATTGCTGACCTTGATGGCACTGGTGCTGCCATTGACACCGGCACCTCCCTGCTGGCGCTGCCGTCGGCGCTGGCAGACATTCTCAATGCGCAGATTGGCGCTAAGAAGTCGTGGGCCGGCCAGTATACTGTCGAATGCGACACGCGAGACCTGCTTCCCGATCTCAGCCTGACTCTGGCTGGCTACAATTTCACCCTGTCGCCCTACGACTACATTCTCGAGGTGTCTGGCAGTTGTATCTCGTCCTTCACGCCCATTGATATCCCTGCTCCTATTGGGCCGTTGGCGATTATTGGTGATTCATTCCTGCGCCGATACTACTCGGTGTACGATCTGGACAACGACGCTGTTGGGCTCGCCAAATCCATCTAGGCGGTATCCCTAAGGTCGCGTTGGCCTAGTTTTATATTATATTCTGTGTATCCGTTTTTCAAAACGCTTCTCATAATGCTAGCTCTAGTATTCGGAGAAGTGGTATAGTATACCTCTTGATTCAATATAACTGCGTTTGACTTCAGTGTAGTCATGCTGATGGATCTTTATAGTGCAACAGTTGGTTAGCATTTTGAACCAACTGTAGCTGATCAACTTTCTGCTTGTAACGAACTGTATATCACAATGGACCAATGGACCAATACGGACCAATACGATATACAGTCAACTGCGCAGCAGTTTTTACAGCGTGATGGAGTGACAAGCGGAGAACTCCCGGCTACGTGCTGGTCTAAATTAATCTGCCTATAATGCGATACGACCCCACATGCAAGTACTTTTAAAGGGGATCAGCATTCCTGTAAGTTTTGATAAGACACCTGCAGTGCTCAATGCCAATCAATGGAGACACTTTCTCCTCGGAAAGTTTATACAAATAAGATTCGGAAGGTCCGCAAAGTCAATGAATGATATGCTCTTTAGCTCTTTGCCGTTGTGTACTGCGGTGTAGTGCCTAAGCTTCGTCTTCTACACCACCAGGTACCGTTTCGTGCGCTAATAGACATGCCGTGGAGTCGTGCTGCAGCAACTGCTTCACAGTTGGCTATGGGTCTCTGTGGACAGGAGTTTACGTTTGCTTCACTATTCATGTTGATTTCATGAGCTCCATTCAACCGTTGTCCTACTTAATGCCCGTGAGCCATTGACGACGGTACACCCGCACACTTCGTATGCAATTGACCACAGTAGTACGACATAGTTGGGATAATGTAACGTAATTAAAACGTAATTAACCACTATATATATATCAATCGAAAACGGACTTTCTCCTACGAGTTGCCAACCCTCTACGCCTGGACGAACCAACAATTTGCTATGCAAGCATGACCATTATTAAACTCAGAACTAGGATCACAATATGGATATAGCGCCACTCTTGAGGCTTGCCAGGTTCGATTGCCACATTTATCGGCAGCACTGCTGGCAGCACTGCTGGCAGCGGTTCGAGATCCATACCTAGCTAGATGCTCTCGAGCTGCTGGGTGATCTCCTCCAGCTCCGCCTTGGCACTGCTGTACTTCTCCGAGAGCTCCTCGTACTTCTTCTCCCACTCGTCTCGCTCAGCCTCCACTGATGTAACCTTGCGTTCAAAGTGCTCGGCCTTGACGTCTGTCTGGCGCAGCTTCTCGGTGGTCTCGCGCAGGTTCTTGTCGGCCACCTCGAGCTCCTCCTCCAGCATCGACACCTTCTTGGTCAGCGACTCGTTGTGAGAGCCCTGCACCGCCCCCTCCTCAGCGGCACCCTTGGCATCCGTCAGCTTGGACTCGAGCTCCTCGACCTCCTGCTCCAGCAGACTGTTCTTGTGGGTCAGCGACGCGATCTCCTGGTCCTTCTGAAGCACCTCCTGCTCCAGCTGCTTGACTCGCGCGAGCGCCTCGTCAGCCTTCTCCTGAGCAGACTCCGTCTCGAGCTTGAGCGAGTTAATTTTCTGCCGTCAGATCTCCCTTCCGCCACCATATGCTTACCTCTCTGAGCTTATCCATACTGTAGATTGAACGGCAAGGTATGTTTGTATACGGTGGTCAGGGGGAATTTGTTGCCACGCGTTGGGCCCACACTTACGCGCTGCGTAGCCCACGGCCTGAGGCGGCTCAGGGGTTACTGCAGCGCTACTTGGCTCGGACAGTGCAGTAGTCCGCAGCGCATAACCAAACCAGCTGCTGCGCACTGTTCTCTACGACTTGGTTTCGTCTATCTATAACAGCCTACAGAGTTCATACTGGATATCCATCATGCATCTATGTTTCATGTATGCTAACTGAGCCTCGTCTATAAACTTTTTGTTGCATGGTTTTGATTGTGTGTGTCGTCTACCACCTCCATCTCCTTGAGGTACTGTATATATGTCGCCTACTTAGGCAGCGTGGAGTTGTAATTTTTCTTGTATAACCAGCCATTGATCAATTCGGTTGCAAAAACTCATTTCAGCTCACTATTACCATACTCGACATAACTACAATAGGGGTTAAAACTGCCAAATAATAACACAGCAGTATGTTACACGCAGAGTAGACTTCGTCGCTTGGAACCCGGCAGCTGGCAGCACTTGTCACTGCAGCTGCAGCAGCACACAGCGTCTACAGCCGTTACTCAGTACAGAGGGACACACACACACACACACACACACCTCTCTTTGCCTATGTGTGTCCGCACACGATGTCCAGAGTCCATATTATAATTCACGTACAAGATCCATAGAACATGTTTAGAAATAATCGCATTCATATTGTCAGCGGTGCAAACAAAATACAGAACGGCACATAGTCACAGCACAGAGTTGCACTCTGGAAATATGGTCGCTTAGGTCCAGACGCACCTCGGAGCGTCGCGTGCATTAAGCCCCAGGAAGGAAACTGGTAAATAAACCACTTCACCATCACGATGTCATCGCCGAGAAAGCTCAACATGAGGCCGCCCTCGATGCTGAACCTCCACTCCGGTATGTCTCCATCGCGTCCACAGACCCCTAGGCTCATGCGACGGCCCGCGAGCTCGCTGTCGTTGCGGTCTCCAACCCCGTCGTTGCGACGTGCAGAAACCCCTTCACAATCAACATCACCAACAACCTACTCCGGCAACATCAAGGTCAGTGTGCGAGTCAAACCAGGTATACTTGATAAATCTGGCGACGAGCAGTCCAACTGGTTTATAGATACCACCACCAACTCGATCTCGGGGCGGGAAACCGGAGAATTCACGTTCGACAATGTGTTTGACGGACCATTGGCGACCAACAACGCCATATACCAGCAGTCAGTAAAGCCTTTGGTCGACCAGGTGCTGCAAGGCTACCACGGGACGGTGTTTGCGTACGGAATGACAGGATCAGGCAAGACGTACTCGATGCAGGGCAACATGACGGATCCAGGTATCATCCCTCTGGCTGTTGGGCATATTTTTGACCACATAAACGCCCTTTCTCGGCAGCGGAGATTCAAAATAACGCTGGGGTACCTCGAGATATACAATGAGCATCTCAATGATCTGCTGGAGCCGGCCGACATCAGCGACGAGATCAAGCTGAGAGACGACTACGCTCGTGGGGTGATAGCAGTGGGCCTCAAAGAGGTCGAAGTAGATTCTGCCGAGCAACTGCTAGACTACATAGCACAGGGCGACTCAATTCGTCGCACAGAAGGGACCGACTTCAACAGCAGAAGTTCTCGCAGCCATGCGGTGGTGCAGATTTCCATCTCGTCGACTCCTATTGCCACGGCGAATTCTGGCCTCAATATGAAACTCAACAGCACTCTTTACTTGTGTGATCTGGCCGGCAGCGAGAGAGCTGTGTCACAGTCAGAAAGAAGGAAAGAGGGCGCCTTCATCAACAAGTCGCTGCTGACACTCGGAACCATTATAGCCAGACTCAGTAATGGTGGCAACGGGGGCCACATCCCCTACCGAGACTCTAAACTAACGCGGCTACTACAACCAGCCCTATCAGGGCGTTCTCTTGTCAGTGTACTGTGTACTATTCAGACGACAGCCGTTTCGTATATCGAGACAGCCAGCACTCTGAGGTTTGCAGCGAGGGCAAAGAATATCTCTGTCAATGTGCGGAGAAACGACGAAACAGACCTCACCTCTAAAGCAATTGAGAGGCTTCTGCAACAAGTTGCATCCCAAAAGCTAGAAATCGCCCAATTGCGAGCAGGCGGGGCGTCACCGTCTGGAAATAGCAGTCCAATATCGCCAAACTCATCGGTGCTCACTATGCAAATATCCCAGTTGGAGGCAGAGAACAGGATACTACATGAGCGAGTAGAGCACCTCACTCGGCTATGCGACGACTCAAGACTTGACGAGCTTTTAGGCATGTCTGGCGACGATTCTGAATCGGACGCTGACCGACGTCAACAGCAGATTGACGAGTACAAGTCATACATTGCACACCTGGAAAAACAGCTATACACAAAAGAAGTCAAACGGGGATTGAATGGTGGTGATGACTCGAGTCAGTTCAGAGGCACCAATTCCCATTTCCAGGAGATTATCAACGATCTGAAAGAGGAGATCGAAGAGCTTAGAGAGAGCAATCGCGACAAAGACAGCATCATTAGTGCTCTAAGAGCTTCCAACAAAAGAAAAGAAAATCTCGCATCTCTGAGCAGCTCAAATGGCACTGGCCACCCAAGATACTATTCGTCGCATGGATCAACAGATTCTAAAGAGAATATCCTGGACGACACGTTGATAAGGGACAAGCTCCATATCAGCAATGTATAATTTATTTATGATTACGAGATCACGCTGCAGACAAGAACAAGGTAATATAATAGACACAAAAGGGATAATAATAACTTAGTTACTGACATAAGAATTTAGCAGAACAGTAAATAGGCTAACTTAAAATAGAGAAACAAAATTCATGGTATTTACTATAGAGACACCTGTTGAAGATATCAGAACACTGATGTTGAAGTCAAGGAAGAAAAAATAAAAACGAGGATACTATTAGCCACTTAGCAGCAAAACTCAGATGGTTCGCTCTTCGAGCTTCAGATCATTGTTAGGCGCCAGACCAACAAGACCCCGGATCAAGTTCTCAAGAGCAGCTCGCTGCTTGTTAAGACCGTTCACTGGGTCGTAGCCAGGTCGAGTAAGAGGAGCCTTGAGCCAATAAGACAAGAAAGACAGCACAGAATGGAACTGATGATAATCCTCATCACTGTTCCTGATCTTGTAGGTGACTCGAGAAAGGAACTCGGCAACAACGACCAGATCGATGATCAACGGCGACGCCAGGAGAGAGTCTTCACACACATTGTGAATAGACACCGTATTGTGCCCACCAAGCATCAGCTCGGAGTGATACTCATCCATAGCGACCTTTGAGTCACCTACAGCAGGGACGTACTTGATAACAATACAGTGGTCGACAGTCTTGCCATACTGGTCATTGTACAGAATCTGGTTAGACTCAATCATGTCGTCAATAACAGACTGCTTGGAGATCTCCTTCGACCGGAACTGCTTGGGGGCAGAAAGGTTGAAACCATCGTTGTTACCCAGGTGGTTGTACGAAGCCACAGACACTGGCCGGATACCAGCATCTACCAAGTACTGAGCAAGTACAGACTTGATCTTGGTCTGCCCCGACTTGAAGTCGTCACCTCCAATGAACGCACCGTGCTTCTCCGCCAGCTCGATGCATCCAGGGACAAAGGTGTTCTGGGGTGACCCGTTGATATAAGGAACTCCCTCCAAAATCGATGCGACTGCAAAGATCGTCGAAGGAGCAACTTCTTCGTGAGACTCCTTGATGGATTTAAGCAAGTTATCGGCAGTATCATTAACTCCCTCAATGATATCCGCATAACGCTCAGTGTTGGCAGTCCACAGAATAATAACCTTGTCCAGATCATTCTTCTCCTTGAAGTCACGAATATCCTTTCGGATGTGCTCGACATGTGCCCACTTGTCATTGCCTTCAATCAAATTGTCGGCACGTTCAGACTGGTTGGCAGCAATGAAGTCTGGATAGTAGATAGACGGCAGCGGAACAATCGGCTCCAGGTGCTTGTAAAGCTGACGCTGGAGGTCATAATCAAGCACCCGAGCACGCTTCATGGCGTCCGAGAGATTGAGCTTGCTGATGTCCCACCCACCAATGACAAAATCATTGGGATGGACCATTGGCACAACCTCATTGAAAGGAGCATACACATCCTTGCCGTCAGCATCGATACCCAACTTGATGGTAGATGATTGAGTCACCGAACCAAAGTAGTTGGGCTTAATCTCTCCATTCTTGGTGTTGAACGAAATGTTGTATCGATTGGCAGTGATAGCAGCAGTCAATGTAGTACCATTGTTGCCACCAAGACCCACCAGCATAAGACCTGTCTTCGGAACCTTAGTATCGAGCTTGAACTCATACTCCACAGACGTGGGTTTCACAGTGTACTTGCCACCAACCTTGTCGACAACTGCGTTTTCATAGTTGTAGGTCGAGTAGATGGCATCATCCGTAACCCGAATCTTGTCCGTCTTGACCTCGACAGTGGTGAACCCGGACTTGCCCGACCCAGGAGCCAAACTTGCAGCAGCAGCAGCAGAAGATCCAGAAAGACTAGGAGCCATTATAACCTTGAGAAGATATCAAACTGTTTATGAACACGATTTACTTTGATGTACGCGGTATACCACCCGAACCAGATGCGGAGCGGGAGTTTTGATAAGGGTGGTGTGCACTACCGAGAAGGTTAGAAAACGTTGCAATAAATAGCTGGTCTCTTGTAGCCAGCTGGATCAATTGCAAGGTAAAAAATTCAAAAAAAATGAAAAGGTAGGAAGAATCGAATTGTGGGTAGTGTACCCCTTTTAAACTAACGGCTGCGTCTAACCCTGCATGTGAAGATGGCGAATCCGGGGGATGGTACACAAATGGCGTGAAACCCCAACAATACGCCAGTGTTATAATCACCACTGAAATTGAGACCGTGTGAATGGGTTTTAGTGGATTTTGAGGGCCCAAAAAGTGAATTGGTAGGCCCGAAAGAAGAATCCGACTGGATTTCGGAATAATATTCGTGGCTCCCTAGCCGGCTGTGGGCAGACTCGGTAACCTAGTTAGGATTACAGCCTAACCCACCCCAACGAACTAACAATTGGCGTCAAATAGCATGCCGAGCGCCACTGTGGGATCGCCAAGCGTCCTCTGATGCATGCCTTCTAGTTGGGGGTTCCCAACATACCGGCAGTTGCTCAGTTGGGTAGTCGCCGGCGAGCTACCTTACTATAAGCCACCGACAATAATCAGCAGCTAGTCATTAGAACTGATATAAACGCATCATTGTATGAAATATCTCACCGGAATTTTCTGCTTTTGAAGAGAAACTTCCCTACCATTTCTGCCGTACAATAATTTATCTATTTGACTGTATGATCTGTTTGTTTCAAAAATCTGCTGGTTCATTTTTTATAGATTCCATTCATCTGTCTTTCGCCTGGTGCACCATGCCGTGTTAACCTATTCGATTTGCTCACTAATTATAAGTCGTATCTTCCTGTAGACCTGCGCTAAAAACATCGCAGAGTGACAAATCTCTATGCTACTCGCTTGAAGGCTATTAGCTGCAGTTCGCTACAAGTGATGCATTATCATATCCTTTTCGGGAAATTCTCTAGAACGATCGTGCAGGATCTACCATTTTCGAGCAGAGTGCAGGACTATCCTGAATAGAAAGCGAGTTCATATAAATCAATAACTTTAGCCACAACCTGTAACAAAGTGTCACATCTGGGAAACCAAGCTGCCGCGCTATAATGCAATTTGTGCCTTTTGATATGTATCAGCCCGGAGGGCTGTTCGGACCACCCATGTTTTATGACCAGCGTCGAGCTCACAAGAACAGTCTGTCACAAAAGCAAAGACAGTTGCAACGAAAAGAGCATCGAAGAGAACACGAGCGTCAGCCCTATTTAGATCAGTATGAGAGGAACAGACGCGACCCATGTGGACAAGATCCATTTAATCTATTAGACTTCTTCGGCCGTCCTAGTAGACTCTATGCAAATTATAACCGCCCCGATCCAACGAATCCACAATATTACAACCAAGCACCGGAATCTTCCTATCACGGCAGTCATCGCAATGATATAACAGATAACAAATACTCGGAATGTTCTGATAATGAGAAAGAACCCGACTCAGCCGGAGTGGTGAATCTGGATAGTTTGCTGGACTCAGAGGAATCAGAACGTTGCTCCGACTCGTTATTGAGCGACGATGATGATGATTATGATGATGACGAGTACCATTCTGCTCAGGAAGAAGCAGAATCATGGGAAGATACGTTTACTGCTGTTAGCCAGAAAATCAACGATGCTCAGGAAACATACAGTCGTATTGCTTCGACGTCAATGTCAGAATTAGAATCTGAATCAGAGAGCAACGCCACAGTTAACATCAAAATACTTAACTCGCGACTGAAAGTCCTCTGTGGAGCACAAAAAATGCTTGAGGACATGTACACCGAGCTAGATGGATTTCACGATGTGCCGTCTTATCACAGAGCACAGAAAAAACGGCTCACAGAGCTGTCAGTGTCTTTGTCTGATAAAGTCGACGATCTGATAACTACCTTGAACAAGAAAAAAAGCGAGCTCAAGGACCGTCTGAGACGTAAAGTTCATGTTAGAGATGATAATAATTGCAGCTCAAACTTCGAATACTCCTAGTGACGCAATTGAGGTAAATTTTGAAGGCGGTTATAATATGAAGCATCTACAATGGTAGTGTGCAGAATGCACTATCCTCTATACAGGTTATAAAGAGCATTTTTAGTGATATATATGTATATGATATGGCACCGAAATAAAAACTACTTAATAATCACATTTTAGCTTAAGGATCAACAGGCTGTAGATTCATGGCAAACGGCGATGCAAATCCATACCGGAGAGCACCTTCGCTGTAATCCTTTCCAGGCACCCGTTCACTGTCAGGTGGAAACTCTACCGCCCTCCTGGCATAATACTTGGAGCGTAGACTTTCACCCTCATGAGCATCGTTATGATACGTTGCGTAGACAGCCCTTCGAGACGAAGGTGAGAGGTTTACACCGCTACGGTGCGCCAAGAAGGAACCAAAGATCAGCATATCTCCGGGATTGAGATCCACTGTAGTCCATTCATGTTCGGCCTCCCACTGCTTTGTGATAGCGTTGTCGAGATATGGAATATCCTGCAAGTGAGAGCCCTCTACCACCTCTAGACAACCATTTTCCAAAGTAGCCCTATCAATTGCGATATTCACAGTGATATGCTTGATATCAGCAACATGTGTATAGGCAGGAGCGTCGGTGTGAGCACCAAATGCACCACCATTGCTGTACTTATAATTTATCTTGTCTTTGAACAGATACACAGGAGTCCCATGACTCAGTTCTCTCAAAATCGAGGTCAATGCCGATCCTTTCAGCAGATCTTTAAACTGTGGACTATAGTCGCAGAACCTCTCTACTCTCATAACTTGGCGTTGTCCCGCAGAGTTGATTTCATCATAGATCATCCACTTGTTACGCTCAGGTTGCCATTGCTCAACTCCGTGACACCAACTCTGAAGCTCTTTACCAGTGAAGAGGTCGTGCTCATCATTGCGGATGATCAGATAACCCTTGGCATGATACTGCTGTATTTGACTATCACTCAGCTTCATGCTCAGTACTGAATCTCGTTTGTAGAAAGCTTATTGTTGAATCCTGGCATTGCGCGCACTTCTTAGTTATGTACAGCCCAACATCCAGAGGTATGTGTATACACGTGCTAGGTATGACGATCCCCACCCGCGCATCATCCACGCCGAAGTCGTATATATAACACATGTCACACAGTATTATATTCTGTAGACATCAATAGTTCGTATAATACTCAACGCATTTGTCACACAAACACACACACACACATATATATATATTTACATATGTATAACATTAGTACATAGCTTGAAAAAGGTAACCAGTGCGGGGGATTGTCTGGGAAATATTTATAAAAAGTTAGCGAATCTGGCACAGCACACGCTATCAGAGTGTCACATCTGAGTTGTTGAGTTAGTTAGAGATGACAATAGAGGAAAAGGTGGAATCACTGTTCGAGTATATAAGTCGTGAAGAGCACGGCAACTATCTGGGAGAGGGGATTTCGCAGCTCGACCACGCTCTACAGGCTGCGTATCTTGCAGACCACGCACAAGCTGATAACGAAACTGTGCTGGCAGCACTTCTCCATGATGTAGGCCAATTTCTACCCACGTCTGCCAAGGCGCCAGATATCATCTCTCCGTCAGGAGCGTTTGTCGGCAAAGGCTCCCATGAGGTGTTTGGTGAAGCATACTTGAGAGACTTCGGCTTTTCGGAGAAAGTCTGCCAACTGGTAGGAGGCCATGTAATGGCCAAAAGGTACCTGACAGCAGTGGATAAGAGTTACTACGACAAGCTCAGTGAGGCAAGCAAAATCACACTCAAGTACCAAGGAGGCCCTATGTCGGAAGACGAGGTAGAGGTCGCCAATAGGGATCCCTGGATATCGGAAAAAGTGCAACTACGCATATGGGACGATGAGGCCAAAGAGCCCAATCTCAGGGTTCCTGATCTTAGCTCATATTACAAGCTGGCAGTGGAAAATATCACTGCAAATACCAAGGCTGAGGGTGCTTGAAATGGGCGACAACGGAGATCGGGGCCCGCATGGAAGGCCCGAATTGGAAATGCACAAACTGCAGAGCGGAAATGGCAAATCTATAGTCGTGCTCATCAATGCAGATGATCAGATAGCCCTTGGCATGATGATACTGCTGTATTTGACTATCACTCAGCTTCATGCTAAGTGCTGAATCTCGTTTGTAGAAAGCTTATTGTTGAATCCTGGCATTGCGCGCACTTCTTGATTATGTACAGCCCAACATCCAGAGGTATGTATATACACGTACTAGTTATGACGCTCCTCGCGCGAATCATCCACGTAAGTCGTATATATAACACATGTCACATCGATAGTTCGTATAATACTCAAGCTTCCTGATATCACGAGATATTGCCAGCGGTTAATGACAAATATGAATTATTAAGATCTATATACGAGAGCAAGATGGGAATCGCTTAGGTCGATACAAAATTGCAGATGCAAAAGGTTTAATCTAATAATTAAGTATTATTAAATAAATAAGGTTATATAAATAAGTAGTAGTTGTGACAGTTGCTATCAATTATGATAATCATAGTTTGTCAATTGCAACAACTGAAGTCAAACTTGACATTGTGTGTGCTCACATAGCCTTGGCATTGGAGCTCATAGGGCTGACAGTGTTGGACACAACTGGGGTCTTCGAGTCAGATCCACCAAAGAAGTTCTTGAAGGCAGTCTTGATCTTTCGGCCAGTCTGAGAGCTTGAAGCAGAAGCAGTCGACTTGGAAGGAGCCAAACCGTTAGCAATGAGGATGGCCTGTCGGTCAACAAATTTGAAGTCGTGGTTGGATCGCATTGTTAAAAGTAGTAGTAGTACTAGTGTGGTAGTAGTAGTAGTAGTAGTTGTGTTTGTGTTTTTGATGAGTATTACCAGTGATCGAGACGGTTATTTATACTTCGGCTTGCATTCAAAAGAGGCGCAGAAGTGGCGAAAAAACCGTCGAGAAAAAAACGTGTCCGGAGTCCGTGACGCACCACCAAGTCATCATGTTTCGCCACTGACATGTAAAAAATGTATGTCAGTACTCATCGACGAAGTAGTTTACATGTAACGAATTGCCCGTTTGGGCAATATTGAGCACGGCTGAACGCAGCCGAAAAACTTTTTCGGGTCGGATATGCATGTCTGTTACCCCCAGCTCGCGGCAATTGACGGTGGCGCGCGGCACAGCCATCATGACTATGGGTGACTGACTGTACATGCATGGATGACAGGTGGTGACTTACGGCTAACGGTGGCGTCGGAGCCCGGCAGGGGAGCCAGTGGCGGGTTGCTATTTTTACACCAGTCACTGTGCGAGACACGGCTGACCCGTTACGACGAAACAAAGTTCGTTCCTAATTTGGACGGTTGCTGGCTCAGTCCGACTAACTGAGCATTATGTTGTCTCACTTGTTTATTGTGGTTTGCCTATGTTATGAAGTATCTACATTTGGTCAGACACTCTCCTACTGGCAATCGAGTGAGAAGAATGCGCAGTCCTAGATAATGCTTTATTATTACTATAATAAAATAGATATCCTCATATTTACTATTCATGGTGAGCTTTACTGATATGATCGTATCCACTAATCTGGATAACTCTCTACATCGCCCCGGAGGTGACTCCAGTTTATTTGCTTATGACGAACATTTAGCTATTCATCGCATCCGCTAATACGTCTACTGTCTGCGGAAGTAACTAGATCAAAAGTCGCTTTCTAAACGACAGAATTGAAAAAAAATGGCTCTGATGCAAATAGAGCAATGAACTCAGAAATCATTGAATAGGATGCATATATCATTTCAAGATCAAAATATGGAACACTCACATGTTCACACTGGTAGTCTCAATATCACATACCATATACAATACTACGAAGGCCTATATATACATATAATGCTGCTCAATAAGGACAGGACAACTATTGATTTAACGTACACCTACACTCATAAATATTGGAGCACTAATCTAGTTTCCACCACGCAGACGAAGAACCAAATGAAGAGTGGATTCCTTCTGGATGTTGTAATCGGACAGAGTTCGGCCATCCTCGAGCTGCTTACCAGCAAAGATAAGTCGCTGCTGGTCTGGTGGGATTCCCTCTTTGTCTTGAATCTTAGACTTGACGTTATCGATGGTGTCAGAAGACTCAACCTCAAGGGTGATAGTCTTTCCAGTCAGTGTCTTGACGAAAATCTGCATACCACCTCGGAGTCGCAGCACCAGATGAAGAGTGGATTCCTTCTGGATGTTGTAGTCGGACAGAGTTCGGCCATCCTCGAGCTGCTTACCAGCAAAGATAAGTCGCTGCTGGTCTGGCGGAATTCCCTCCTTGTCTTGAATCTTAGACTTGACGTTATCGATGGTGTCAGAAGACTCAACCTCAAGGGTGATAGTCTTTCCAGTCAGTGTCTTGACGAAAATCTGCATACCACCTCGGAGTCGCAGCACCAGATGAAGAGTGGATTCCTTCTGGATGTTGTAGTCGGACAGAGTTCGGCCATCCTCGAGCTGCTTACCAGCAAAGATAAGTCGCTGCTGGTCTGG